>OX377203.1:8107297-8458960 GCA_947396885.1 Heligmosomoides polygyrus polygyrus
ACTTGTTCATCGGCTGGCCACCGCAAGACATTGCATGGCCAAATACGCATTCATATCGCCTCCACGACATCCCGTAGAAGTAGAATGCGCTGGCGCATCCCAGAAGGGATTGAGTAACGCCGTCCTTTATCCTTTATCCTTATCTTTTATTAATTCACCTACCCAGTAAGTGAACGATTCAATGAAGGATAAGGATAAAGGACGGCGTTACTCATTCCCTTTTGGAATGCGCCACGCATTCTACTTCTAGGGACGTCGTGGAGGTGATTTGAATGCGTATTTGGCCATACAATGACTTGCGGTGGCCAGCCTATGAACAAGTCAGCGCTTTATCCTTCCCAAACAAGTCTGATACCAATTCCCCGACCCCGGAGGGATGGAAGGCTTGGTTGCCCTGGGCGGGAAATCCAAACCAGGAACCTGTTATCGGGTGCAGGCGACAGTCGGCGCCTTCTCCAGTTGCGCTACACGCGCCCCTAACGATTCAACAATATTAAAAAATATTAATAATAACAATAATGTAAATTAGTCGTATTATTAAAGTATTCGAGGAACTAGTCGACAATGCGGCCTGCATGGGTAAGCGTACCAAAGCAATCAACCCGCATCGTACCACTCATAGATGGTGGTGGGCGTGCCTTGATTGGCTGGCGCACTTATACCTCCACATATAGGCCAGATTAACGCTTAGTAATCGAGACGTAAATTCCGTCACTATATATATATATTTATTTATTTATATTTATTTATTTATTTACTAGCTTTTTGCACATGCTCCAAGAAGGAGGAGAATTCATAAGAGAAACAATGTAAATGAGCTATTAAACAAGCTAAACACTAAAAGTAAACAAGGTTGTGCGGTAGCGCAGTCGGAGGAGACCTCGGCTCTTGCGCGTACCCGATTCCAGGTTCATGGTTCGAGTTTTTCGATCAGACCGTCTGAGCCTTTCATTCCTTTGTGATCGGAAAATCAGTATCAAGCTCGCCTAGGCAGGATGAAGCGCTGACTTGTCTATCTACCGGCCACCGCAATTTATTTTATGGCCACTAAATACGCATACAAATCGCCCACACGACATCCTGTAGAAGTAGAATGCGTGGCACAACCCAAAAAGAATTGAGTAACGCAATCTTTTATCCTTTTTACCATGTAATCAACTAGTAAAAACGCGGTCGGCATCGTGATTGGCTGGCGCTTGTCCACTCGCTGCCCTGATTGGTTATTATTGGCTGGCACTCTCACACTTCGCAATGCTGCCCACATTAGCGACATGAACCATAAGTTCTGAGTAGTAAGTACGGTCTGCACTTTGATTGGCTGCCGAACGTTCAGTCGTTACAATGACTGGTTGCTAGTGGCTGTCGCAATACTATCTCCCAATGCTGCTAACATCAGCGACACGGACGCATCGACCACTCAAACCGTCCCTCGGGCATGTTCAGCTCAAAGGAGGTCTCACCCGACGTGCGTAAGTCCGCCTGCCCGAAGCAGGCGGAGCCTGAAGACGAAGTGGCCATCGTCGTTGGCTCGCCGAGCTCGTTGTTTTGTCGCCATCATCGCCCACCGGCCACGCTCGCACTGCATACTGATGGCTGATCGTCGAGCCTCTATCAGCAGGAAATGAGCCCTCGTCTATACGTTGCTTGGAGTGGCCTCTGTTCTCATTATTTTCCGCTCTGTTTCGTCCTTTTTAGTCCCAATAGGTGGTCGTTGAGCTCTTATAGACACTTTCATCACTTCATCCTCATTTTTCTGTCCGCTCGTTTTCCAGTTTTTTAGACTAGGGGTCCTAGGGAGGATCCGAACCAAGAACCTGGTATCGGTTGCACGCCACAGCCGACATCTCCTCCGACTGCGCTACACGCGCTCTCATTACCATACTACTGTATAATGTAATAATATTTGAAAAAAAATTCAAACAATAGCAAAGGCTGTTGAAAATATTTGTTAATAATTCAATAATCTAATTTGGAAGGCGTTCAGTTTGATATCGAAAGTTGCCAAAATTCAAGGAGTTTCAATGGTTTCACTTGAAAGTGCCTATCTGTCGTAGATCATATAAAATGGTCTCACTGATATTTTTCGATTAAAGCAGTACTACGCAGCTATATGTACTTTTTAACGAAGTTTCAAAATTTAACGGAAAAGAAACCTGTACTTCAGACCTTTCGCTATTCAAGCCGAAAACGATAACATTTTTCGAAAATATTTTGACTTCGTATTTTCGGGTGCTGTCCTGTTTCCCAGTACTGATCGTCGAGGACCTCGTTTTACCCTCTATTCATTGACGATTCTTTCATGCATGCTAGGACATTAATTTAGCTACTTTTTATTTTGAATCCAAGTAAATTCCAAAACAAATATTTTTAAATTGAAGTAAGCCCATCGAAGGTTTAAACAGATATTAGACATGCTTCAATAAAATTAGAATTACCTCTTTCAGTTTTTCTTATTAAAAATTCGTCTTAACAAAAATTGTTCATGTCGGGAATGCGTGCAGCATTGCGTGATAGGAGCGCGCCAGCGAATCACGGCTGAACAGAACATCGACGGAACGAACACACGCTAGCCAATCAGGGTACTGCCCCTATCAGAAGGACATGCTTATTCGAGCAGTCTGATTGGCTGTTGAGTTCCCGCCTCTCAATGCTGCCCGCCTTCATGGACCGGAAAAAATGAATAAGGTTTTTAAAAATGTGCGAAATTTCTGTCTGTTCACCTCAAGCAACATCTTGTATTTTTATATTTTAATAAGGCATAGTAAAGCAAAAAATTTGATGGAGTGTTATGTTGAGAGATTGCGCCGCGCACTCATGTTCTGTGCATGATATTGTGTATTGGAATGATAGTATGTATATGTAGATGCTGTTTATATAAATCTACAAACACCAAAAGCAATGTGTTCTTGTTGTGATGTTTATTCATAGGCGAAAATATTCGCATAATTTCCAATTTAACTGGTGAAGGCTGGATAAAACCCGATAAAACGGATCAATATTTTAACCGACAAATCGATATCGATCACTTGTCTGCTGTCATATACGCCTGATGCCCACTTTAAACGGCAACATCCGGACAAAGGACATCTATCGGATCGATCGATTTTGTTTTTTTTGTGACGCTTGCACAAAGCGAAATGCATTCGCGTGATTCCTTTCTGAAACGCTGAACTATGGTCAAATATAGAATCGATAGAATCGATTGATTACGATGAGCTATTCGATTCTGTTTGGTTTTGTGAGGCATGTCCATCGTTCATCGTATGCATGTGGTTCTCAACTCAAGCGGTCAACACAGAACTAAAATCGATAAAGCCGATCGATAAAGGATAAAGGACGTCGTTACTCAATCCCCTTTGGGATACGCCAGCGCATTCTACTTCTACGGGATGTCGTGGAGGGGAGTTGAATGCGTATTTGGCCATACAACGACTTGCGGTGGCCAGCCGATGAACAAGCTAGCGCTTTATCCTTCCCAGACAAGTCTGGTACCAATTCACCGACCCCGGAGGGATTGAAGGCTTGGTTGGCCTGGGCGGGAAATCCGAACCAGGAACCTGGTATCGGGTGCACGCGACCGTCAGCGCGACCTACGACTGCGCTACACGCGCCCGCTACAAGGCCGATCGATAATGTTTCATAAGCAACAATGTTTTAATTTTTTATATTGTTTTATTTTTCATATTTTATTTTATCCTTTGTATTTATTAATTTTTCATTCTATCGATTTAAAGTAATTTTTAACAATTTTACCAAACGCTAGGGAAATGCGTGCAATGTTTTCTATCTTTAGCAATGGACTGTGAGAAGTTCAATCCGATATCGATCGATATTGAATGACCAATCCAATATGGCTGACAAATATTATATAAGGTGGATATTCGGCCAGAAGCTTATATGTGTCAATAACCTTCACAGGTTTTACATGTTTAACAGGTTTGTATAGATTTTTGACGTATAGCGACAGCGATAGCGCTCGCGGCGATCTGATTGGCTATGATTTCGCGCGTCACCCAGCCAGCCCATGTAGGCCACATCAGCGACTAGTACCGTTTACCGTCTGTGCTCCGTTCCGCCGATCGTTAAGCTCTGAAATAGTAAAGTGAATTAGAGTTTCGAAGAAGGAGAAAGCATAGCGGAACTCGTAGAGGAAAGAAAGGTGAAGAGTGAGTGTAGTCAATGGCTTGAACTGGCGCTGAATTCCTTTCTATTTTTCGCGCCGAATTGGACACTTTTCGAACCAAACTGGTCACACTTCACATCAAATTGGTCAGCTTCCGATGTTCGACATTGTCGGAACGAGTTGACTTGGGATCTGGGAAATTCATGCATTCTCTAGGAGCAGGAAGTCGCGTTCCGGTGTTTCACTTCTGCGGAACTTCCGCCGTCGTTGTTTTCCCTGTGTGTCGCATCGAATTAACTATTCTCACAACTTTTCCTTCTCTCCCTTCATTGTTATTCGAAGTGACAGCGCTACTTAGCCTGCTGATCGAGTCGGCTTCAGAATGCAAGAGGCGGATGCACTTCGAGCAGTAGTTATTATGCCCAGAATCCGTGATGTTCGGATTCGGATTCTGCATTAGGTGCCTTGCAGGAAGGCTCTCCTGTCTCATCTGTCGAGCAGTTCCACTGCAAATGAGTTGTTTCCCTGCTCAAAACATCCGCTTCGTCAGCGCACTTGCCGTGAGCTTCTGCTGCTGCGGTTTTTCCCCATCTGAGTGGACAGGCGATGTGTCCAAACGGTGACGTTTTTCTGAGCAAGGGCTCAGCAGGCTCGCTTGCCTGTCAATCCACGAGAAGTCTGACTGCCTTCATGTGACAGTCGATCGTTCTTCATGAGTCCGACTCTAGCCGGGGTATTTTTCAGCGTTCAGGGAAGAGATAGAGGGATTACCGAGGCGCCTTAGAGCTGCCTAAGGACTTTCCTTCCTCCAGGATCACCTTGCAGAAGTCTCTGCAATACTTTTGACTCCATTCCACATTGTGGGCTTCACTGGGAATCAGCTGTCGATCACCTTGGATCGTTCGAGCTGATGAGGTGGCTACGCTATCAACTGCGCTTCTTCCTTCATAAGGGGATGAAAGTTTGGAGAAGTTGCGTCCAACTATTGCCGTCATATGTCTCTCACCAAGGTAAGAATCGAACAACAGTAGATTATCGCCTCTTCGCCGAGAAAGGCTAGATTCTGAAGTAGTTTTTCGCGGCTTATCTTGTCGAACGTCTTGGATAAGTCAGTATAAACTACATCAATCGAATTTCCATAGTTCAGTGCAAAGCTCTAATATTAGGGTATCCAGAAAATATCTGCAGAAAACTTCGCAATGATCCAGATTTTTTCTAGAATGTTCTGAAGATTTCAATATAAGTGCTATATAAAGACACTATCCTGCTGTATCTGCATAGCATATCCAGCTCCGTCTTCCTTGTCTATTTCACTTTACGATGGCTGAACTGTCTACCCATATTGGACACGTACTCCTTTACGAGTTTGAATCTGGGCACTCCGCTGCAGAAGTCTATCGAAACTTGTGTCGTTTATTCGGCTCTGAAGCTCCTTCTCTACGGTCTGTGTATAGCTGGTTCGAACGCTTCAGAAGCGGGAGCAGGAGACTCGAAGATGAGCCTCGCTCTGGTCGACCGACAACGATATCTTTGGATGAACTGAGGAAACTGGCGGAGCAGCATATGAAGGTGTGCGTCATTTTGCCCCTGTACAATGGACTGCGATCTCTTGGATGGTTCAAAGCTCAGTCAGTGGCTCTCACACGAACTGACCGACGACAACCGACGAAGACGTCTGGACACATGCACTCAGCTGCTCTCCCGAAGTCGCACCTTCAGCTGGCTGGACACGTCGTCACAGGAGACGAAAAATGGTTCCTCTACGTCAACCACGCTCGTAAACGTGCGTGGTGCCAACGCGATGAAGTGCCAAAATCTTTCGTAAAAGGTAAAGTTCATGCGAGGAAAGTCATGCTGAACGTCTGGTGGGGAGTTTCTGGGATCCACCATTTCGAGCTGCTGCTTGACAGCACGATTATCACTGCCGAGGTCTACTCTAGCCAACTGCAGAGACTGGCCGACAAGATGCGCAAAGAACAGCCCAGGCTCGACAAAGTTCGCTTGCTGCATGACAAGCTCGCCCACACATCGCGAAGACGACTTCTCGGAGAATTCTGGAACTTGTCCACCAACGCAAATCGCAAATTACGATTTGGGTGGTGGACTAGGCTCATGGTGGCCCAAGCCGACCCACAACGCTACTAAAGGAAGCAATTCACTTAACAATAAGTGGCATTTTGGGCCGCCATGGTCCACAGAGCCCAAAAAATCATGGAGTGCAAGCCTAATAGAGAAAAACAAAAGGTAAAACAACTCACCGAAGTGCGGCGAAGGACGTGCGCATGGCGACGGCAACTAGGCGCCCCTGCCACGCATTGAATTTGCGGCTGGCGGCCAGCTCAGAGCTGGCTAAGGGCCAGCGGAGGCATGCATTGGGTCAGAAGTTGGCCGCGGAGCAAAACCCTCGCCTTGGAGGTAAATGTTCCCCGACGCGCTGACCGGGTAGCATTTACCTCGACACTTACCTCGGATTTTTCCCGCCGCGCGTTCATGAATCGCGCGTAAGTGGGGAGTGGGGGTAAATTTTGCACTTACCGCCGGTAAATCGTTCATGAATCCGGGCCCTGGACACCCTATGTATGCATCAATCGAATTTCCATAGTTCAGTGCAAGGCTCTAATAGGATAAGCCATCAACAAAATTAGTGGCAGTGGATAGACCGGAAAGGAAGCCATTGTGTTCAGTTGGAATAAGATGAAGCCTTCTGGGCCCGGATTCATGAACGATTTACCGGCGGGTAAGTGCAAAATTTATCCCCACTCCCCACTTACGCGCGATTCATGAACGCGCGGCGGGAAAAATCCGAAATAAGTGTCGAGGTAAATGCTACCCCGTTAGCGCGTCGGGGAACATTTACCTCCAAGGCGAGGGTTTTGCTCTGCGGCCAACTTCTGACCCAATGCATGCCTCCGCTGGTCCTTAGCCCGCTCTGAGCTGGCCGCCAGCCGCAAATTCAATGCCTGGCAGGGGCGCCTAGTTGCTATCGCCATGCGCACGTCTTTCGCCGCACGTCGGTGAGTTGTTTTACCTTTTGTTTTTCTCTGTTAGGCTTGCAGTCCATGATTTTTTGGGCTCTGTGGACCATGGCGGCCCACAATGCCACTTATTTTTAAGTGAATTGCTTCCTTTAGTGGCATTGTGGGTCGGCTTGGGCCACCATGAGCCTAGTCTACCACGCAAATAGTAATTTACGATTTGCGTGGGTGGACTATGCCCGTCCGCCACCTTAGCCTTCCTATCTATGGAGGCTACTGTGGTGGATGGCACCCATTATTAGTCATGTAGGCCCACATTTACCCTTGTTTCTGTACTTCCTGCTATGCTACTAGTTTCCAGCCCTCTCGCACCCTTCCCCCCCCCTCGCCCAACCCCACATTTCACATTTCATTTCCCCTAAATACGATGCTGCTAGTGTCGGTGCCAGCGACGTCCCAGCAGCAAGTGTGACTGCTTGGTTTCGCTGTTAGCTGATGCCAGCGGGCCAGCGGAGGCGTGCACATTGGGTCAGAAATTGGCCGCGGAGCAAAACCCTCGCCTTGGATGTCATGAATCAGAAAACGGAGGTATGTTCGGGGAAGTGGCGGGTAAATGGCCGTCGAGGTAAGTGGGGGTAGAATTAACCTCCGGCCGCGTTCATGAATCCGGCCCCTGATATGTACTAACAGTTCCTAAAAAATTTTCCGCGACCTTTATACGTGGCGAGCAAAGGTTTGAGCAAAGGTCAGACACAATTGAAGCAGCAGGCTTCTTAGGCATTGCTGTCACATTTGCACCTTCATGTTTCAGCCAACTAACATTAACGAGACATTGAAAATATGTATAAGAGGCTTGCAAAGAGAAGAGGCACATTTTTTTGTAAAAAATTGATGGGACACCATCAAAGGGTTCCGTGAAGAATGATCTTCCAAAACTAATCGTTGTTTGTTCTAGTCCCGTTTTGAAATTTCATTCACTCATCCATGTTATCGTGAATACTGCTGATTTCGGAATGCCGACGTCACGTGTCGGCAAACCGCGGCACGGTTTTCGCGCTCCACAAACTCGTTCAAAATGAGGCGATGCGGGAGGGCGAAGTAGGCTTGCAGGTGGAACTGTGTGAAGAATGCACGCCTCCGCCCCTTTCACCATACGTCGTTTACACAATGACATCCGCAGGCCTTCATCGGATCCACATCAGAGGTCCGAAAGTTCTGAATTATTCCGCAGGCTCCGGTCGCCAGCTCTTCATTCATTTGCTCCCGTGACACAGCATTCTCTCGTCCAACAGATGTAATCTGGTGACAGTGCAGGAGCACTTTCACTGGAGTCTGCAAGTACGGACCTCCCACGCCCAGTAATATTCAGAAGTCCGTCATTGTTCTCGCTCGCACCAGACGCATCACTCACCGCTGTTTTTTTTTAACCGCGGCCGACTTCTTCGGTGTTTTTCAATGAAGCTGCATGTCCCGTCACACATTGTGCACCTCCGCATATTCTGCTGCGGCATGGTTGCAGCTCTATTGACAGCCACGCGATGCCTATGTGGCACCATGGAGCATAGCCACGACGAGGGTGAATCTGGGACACCTAGCGGTCAACTGTAGGTGAACACGGACGTGAGTTGAGAGGGCGGCGTAAAATGGAGCGTCATGCCTAACCTGACGGCATTCCCTGGTAAGATCTGGCTTAAATAGAGGATTCGAAAGCGTAGTATACCTTTCATGATGGAGTAGGATGTTATATAGTGAATTATTTGGATCCATCCTAATCGGGCGGGGGGGGGGGAGGCGCATAGTGATTTACTCTCCAAGAACTTGCTTGGGTTTCTACGAGACTTTTAGCTGATCTCCCATTATGTGGCTTTTATTAGGTCGTTACCTAAGTTCTGTCGTTTTTGACCTCTAACTTCAAATGTAAGTATCTCGGCTCAAACATAATTTTGTTAGGCGAAATAAGAACCATTACAATCTACACATCATTGCCAATGAGATACTAATTTATTTATACCAATAGCATGAAACTCCGGAGATCTAGAAGCCGTGAATTCTTCGAGAGCAGATACGCCCTTCAAGCTCGCCGTTTGCAAGTACCGTCAGCGCTCCTACTACGCAGCAGAGACGACCCGTTTCTGAAGCGAATTGTGACTTGTGACAAAAAATGAATTGTGTACGACAATTGACGACGAAGTGCTTAATGGTTGGATATTGACGAAGCACCTAAACACTGTCCAAAGCCGAGTATGCGCCAGGAAAAGGTGATGGTGACCGTTTGGTGGTGTGCCACCGGTTTAATCCACTACAGCGTTCTCAAACCTGGTGAAGCAATCACGGCGGAAAAGTGCTGTCAGCAGCTGGACGAGGTGCTCAAGAAGCTCCAGCAAATCTACCCAGCGCTGATCAACAGAAGGAGACCAATACTTTGCACGACAACGCTAGACCGCACATATCGATGATCACCAGACAGAAGCTCCATTCTTTGGGATACGAAACACTCGACCATCCACCGCATTCGCCTGACCTATCGCCTTCAGACTACCACTTGTTCAAACATTTCGACGGCTTCCTTAGCGAATTATACTTCAGGAACCGTCATGAGGCAGAACCCGCTCTCGAAGAATTCATCGCTTCTAGATCTCCGGTGTTCTATGCTACTGGAATAAATAAACTAGTGTCTCGTTGGCAAAGATGTGTAGATTGTAATGGTTCTTATTTCGCCTAACAAAATTATGCTTGAGCCGAGATACTTACATTTGAAGTTAGAGGTCAAAAAACGACAAAACTTAGGTAACAATCCAATATTTAAATTCAGGGAATACGGTTGTTTACCACGGGATAACGAACGCAACTGACACTTTAGGGTTGTCCTCACCTGACTAGGATTTATTGATTTATTGATTTAGATCCATTATTATTAGGATAGATCCATTATTTGTTTACTATGTTCAGTTCTGAATAGAATTTTACAACAGTACTGGATCTGTTTTAAGACCTGATTGATGAAGTTTATAAGGTTATGCTCACTTTTCAGTGATAAATAAATAAATAAATGAATAAATAAATAAATAAATAAATTTACGGTCATGTCGCTAAGACGCACCGCAGGAGGAGTGGGAACGTGCGGATGCGGGGAGAACGCGCAGTTGCTCATACCACAATCGCGGCAGCCAATCATGTGCCCTGCCTGTGCACGACTAGACCGGTGCCTGATTGGTTGCCGGTAGGAGCAACGGCGACGCGTTCTCGCACTCCTGCGGTGCGTCTCCACAGTGTGAAGCGAATTTACTGCACGTTTCTATTTTCCGCATGAGCCCTTCTGCATGCGATGTCACAATGTATGTCGATGACATCTCCAAAAGTTGCTCATCTGCCATGACGAGGTTCTTATAGAGTTTTTAAAGAGCCTAGAAGGCCGTCGGAGATCTAGGCTCTGCCTGAACAGAACTCCAAATCCTACGCTCGAGCCTAGTTTATCCAATCGTTCCTCCAACGGCGTGGGCAGGTGCTATGCTGATGACGTGCCGTTGTTATTCTTCTTACTTCAGAATGCAGCAGCAGCAGTAGCGTCTAATTGCCGATGAAGTAGCTGTTTATCGCTGGTGTTTTCGGTTCCATACAATTCAAAATAGCTGCCCAAAATTGCCCGCTCTAACGACGATGTTGATCTTTATGTAAGCAGAGAAAAGTGGTCGAGCTTAACTGCTCAAGACCCCAGAATTCCATCAGTTCTAGAAAAGTTTTGCAACACTTTGCAGTACATGTTGCCATAGCTGAATTGTCGAATACTCGATATTTCCAGATTTTCGAATATTCATTCGAATTCGAACACCGAAATGGAACCATATTCGACTAATCTTCGAAAATCAAATAACCTTTAAATCTTCAGCCACAAAATCTGATTCGAACAAATTGTTCGACTATGTGAATACTAGAGTAAACCAAAAAGGTGGCTTCTTCGATTTTCGATCACTCTAAAAACTTAGGATAAGGATAAAGGGTACTATATCCTCTACTATATTCCCTTTGGAATGTGTCACGCACGTCGTGGAGGCGATTTGAATCCATGTTTGGTCATGCAATGACTTGCGGTGGCCACCTGATGAACATGTCAGCGCCTTGCCCTTCCCAGACAAGTCTGGCACCAAATTCACCGACCCCGGATGGATGTAAGGCTTGGTTGGCCTGGACGGGAGATCCGAACCCAGAACCTGGTAACGGACGCACGCGACAGTCGGCATCTCCTACGACTGCGCCACACGCGCCCTTATTCGAATAATTCTTCGAATAGTGAATATTCGATGTTTCAAAATTTTCGAATTCGGAAATTCGATGAACTGGAGCTGATTTATTCGGGAGGAGCTAAGCGTAAAGTGACTACTGCATTCGTCGTTCTAGGTCAGACAACCCTCACAACTGTGACCATTAATTTCGTTGGAATAATGCGAAATAAAAGCGAAAACATTAAATTTACAATTACGTTACAATTTTCAACATGGTTCGTTTCGCCAAACAAACTTTTGTTGTAGCACCTTTCCAATGGCTCACCAGTGAAGAGTAGGACATAATAAATTTTTGAGTGTGCAAAATTGCAAAGTTTATTTCAGCGAAATTCAATGTTTTTAAATGAAAATTGGTTAAAACTTTAGTTTTATGTTTTATGCTCAATTTTGTATTTTCTTTTATAATTTAACTTTTCCGAAGCTTTTTTTTTGCTATAACATCTTCCCGATGGGCATCTCTTTCTTTATAAGACCTCTTTAAAGCCTTTAGGGAGTGCAGGTCTATGCAGAGTGCGGATGGGTTTGCTTCTCTGGCGCAGTTGGAGCACAACTACGAGCGCATGGCGCATTCTCGAGCTATCAGTGTGATAAGAACCGCCATATCAAAGTGCTCCTCGGAGACATGGCGACTCTAAATTTTCCAATAGGAATGGTGCATCTCGCTGGCAATAAGCAGCACTCCCATCGGATCCCGTTTGTCTCCAAGGGCCAGGGCAGTGCTTCAACGGCCGAAACGACGTCTGGTTGTGGTTGATTTAGAGGCCCTTGGACGTCAGCTGCTGGCCGGTGTCATCATAATGCTCTACTAGGCAACACGGACGGCTCTACAGGGCGCTACAAATCTTCTTCGTCGAGAAGCGTGCCCGGAATCGATGCTCGAAGGAGGAGATTCCTCGGTTCATTGAGCAGCGGTTTCCCCACCCGTGTACTTTGGTTCCCATCATTAGAGTACGCAAAATTCTGAGCATTAGGTGTTTTTAAGCAATTTTCAACGTATTTTTTGTTAAATTTCCGGTGAATCGTAGCAATTCTTTGAAAAATGGAACCTCTCCTAGTCGGGAGGGGCAACCGCAGAGTGCACAAAACGAGTGTAAAGGGTAAAATACAAAACTGCCGCATTCATCGGGAAGCGAACCGCTGACATTCCACGCATAATACCGAAGCTATATGCTATCCATTGTGCTGCAGAGCCGGCTGCAGGCGGTATCCATGCGATTTGACACGCGCCAAGGCTTAAGCAGGGTTTATACTTGAGTCGCTAGGGGCGCAGCGGTGTACCAATGACCTACATCGATCGTGCGCGCAGTGTAATCGATAATGATAGGTCTCAAATCGTTGCGCGCTCGGCAGCTGTACTGTATATCACTTCCGCTTTAAACTGGACACTTTAATTTGAAACCGGACACTCATAGAAATACGATGGGCATTTTGAAAACTAATTCATGCCTATTTATTGTTCAAATATTACCAGTATTCAAATATTAATAGATATGGTCTAACGAAGTCAACATTGTTTTTTTAAAGAAATTTTTAAGATCAAAAATTCGCCTATGTAGAGTGTGTTTAGAAAAAATAGATCCCTGTTTGAATAATCTCAAAAAAAAATAGATCCCTGTTTGAATAATCTCACTGTTTGAATAATCTCAAAATTCGACTCATGTTGTGAATGTGGCCAGCATTGAGAGCTGGGAGGGCTTCAGCTACATACTCTAACCAATCAGACCATCAACCGTATATGCTCTCTTTGACTGACACGCATATTCAATGCGATTTGATCGGCTGACACGTTCCCACCTCCCAAATGCTGTCCACATTCGCGACTAGGGCACGACGAGGATTCTTGTCATTTGACTGCAAACAAAGTTTTTTAAGGTTTATCTGGTTTTTTGTGTATTCCCAAATGCTGTCCACATTCACGACTAGGACCCAAAATTCGCATCATTTGATCTCAAGCAAAATTGCTTAAGGTTTACCTGTTTTTCGGTTTATTTTTGGGAGAGTTCTCAGCTCGAGAAATGTAAGTGTCAACAATTTTTTTTATATTAAAACTTTGAGTGACTGTTAATGAGAAACTTCCCAATGGTTCATTTGAGGAGGACCTCCCATGCACAGCGTTTATTTACTTAACATGTCGATAGAGAAGAGAGAGACTGGCACTCATTTTCTGTGTATCCTTCTCCTAATGAGCTTTTTCTCACGAATTCTTGTGGTTAGATTTTCCCTGATAGATCCCTTGCTCGTCTCACCATCAGAGGGAAAGGGGATCAGGAGAGAAGACATCAGGACAACTTCAGGCTTCTGGCTCATGGTAGCTAGGTCGTTGATCGTCTTCATTGTTGTTGAAGACAGGGGAGCATTCATCTCCTTAATACATGCGTTCCTAGTCTGGTCTTCCATTTATAGAACCGTTCAGGCAGGAAAATTTGAAGTGACAGAATTGGCTTTAAGCTTGGGTGATTAAACCCAATTTTGCCGGCTCTACGCCCAGTCCTACCGAACCCTATATGCCAGTGGGGTAGGTGAGTTGGTACCAGACTTGTCGGGGAAGGGTAAAGCGCTGACTTGCCCATCGGCTGGTCACTTCAAGACATTGTGCGGTTAAATACGCATTCAGATCGTCTATCGCCTCCACGACATCCCCTAGAAGTAGAATGCGTGTTGCTTCTCAGAAGAGGTTGAGAAACAGCGTCCGTCCTTTATCTATTGTTATAGAATTGGCTCCAGAAGTGGAACCCGTCGATTTGCTGCAATTCTGAATTGAACACTGTAGTTGACCTCGCTCGTTCCTGGCTTTGATCAGCTGTAGATATCGCTGTTCTTCTTCTGGGTCGATAAAACATCGACCACCCATCCCCACCCACCACGCTGGTCCACCCTCATCCTCCGTGGTCGGCGCGTCTATGTTTTTCATTCGGTCGAGGAATAAGTTCGTTGTGTGTTCTGTTGTGATTCTAGTTGCTAAAGCGCTCCTACCTTCCAGTGCTGTCCATATTCGCGACATGAACTCGTTTTTTTTGTGGAGTTTTATTCATCAATTTGCTTTTTGTTTGACGAACTGTTAAGTTTTATTGGGGAAGCATTTCTGCTCTACAAGAATGTGTTGTTTGCTATTCTAGAATAATCTAGTTTTTTGCTATTTTATAGGCTTAGAAATGGAATACCCACGAGCCAAAGGTCAGCATTCTCAGCACTTTCTCGGAGAGCTTGTAGGAAAAAACTCATTCTCGTGTGGCAGATGTTCAGTTTGACTTCAAAAGTATCAAGCCTGCTTAGAAGAGTGCCCAGTTTGACGTGAAAATATATTTATGTTCAGTCTACTTCAAAAATTTCAGGCTTACTCAGAATTGTGTCCAATTTGGTGTGGAAATGTTAGGTTGTCCGGAAAGTTTTTAGACCAATGTCAGGGAACAATGTGTAGTTAATAGCTTTATAAACAACCACTATCATTTAACAAAATATTCACCATTAGGATCTATCACATATTGCCGTCTTTCCGGTAGAGAGCGAATACCACGAGCGAAGAACTCCGGAGACTTGGACAGCAAGAAGGTGTTGACGCCACTTTTGACTTCCTCCCGATTTGGGAACTTTTTTCCAGCTAAGAAAGACTGCACCGACTGGAGAACGTGATAGTCACTGGGTGCCAGATCAGGATGGTACGGCGGATGGGGTACCAGTTCAATCCCGAGCTGCTCCAATTTCTTCTGCGTATTCTTTGCTGTGTGAGGTCTGGCGTTATCCATAAGAAGAAGAATTTTCCCCTTCTGGGACTGCGATAACGTAGGATTTTGCTCATTTTCTCCAGCTGAGCGCAGAACACGTTCGAGTCTACCATGGAACCGGTAGGAACCAATTCCCAGAATACTGGGCCATTGATGTTCCACCAGAAGGAAAGCAACTCCTTTTTGTCGTGATCAGGACGTTTCGGCTGTGGTTAAGGCAACGCATCGAAGTCCACCCAGTGCTTGCGGCGCACCAAATTGTCGTAGACGCAATGCTTTTCATCCTTCGTGACGATCGTGTCGATTCAAGCAAATGTGCGGCGACGGTTGAGGAGAGAAGTGCAGGTATTAACACGCTTCCGTTTGTCCTGAGACGTTGCCACTTCGCGACTTTGCCAGAAGACTGAAGAACATCGTCTACTGTGGACTTGGGAGTATTTGTAAGGTCCGAAAGTTCGCGTACAGAAAGATCAGGTCGAGCACCGCAGGAGGCGAGTACGAACTGCCTGTTCTGCGTATTTGGTCGACCTGTGCGTCGGGAATCCTCGAGCGATTTGTCACTGTTGTCGAACTTGCAGTACCAATTGGAGCACGTCGCCCGAGAGGGAGCTTGCTCCTTCATTGTCTCCTGCAGACAGCGATGGGCCTCGTTCGGGGATCGGCCGGAGCGGTACTGTAGAAGGAGGGCTTGTCGGTAGAGCATCTTCTCGCCGTGCATTGCAAAGGCTCCACTGGGAACTGGAGAGGATATGTCGCACATGCTGCTGTTATTTACACATACAGGACGTGAAACATAAATTTCCCAAGTCCGGCCCTCTCACATCTTCACCTGGCAAAGGTACGTGGTCTTGATTATTACCATGCATTTAGTCTAAAAACTTTCCGGACAACCTAATATTAGGTTGTAACGAAATAACTGGCACTGAACCACTGTAAATTTGAACAGTTAATATCTCGGCTTGTAGGCAAGTTTATTAATCGAAATAAAAACCTTCTGATTCTACACATCTTTGCCAACGTGACACAAGCCTTTTTATCCCAGTAGCATAAAAATCAGAAGTTCTGGAATTGACGAAATCTTCGAAGGCACTTTCGGCATCCTGTTGGTATTTGAATATTTTCCCTACCTAGAAGTCGCCAAGATGCTTGAAGAAATGGTAATCTGTTGGGGAGAGGTCGGAAGAAAACGGAGGATGTGGTAGAGTTTCAATGCTCAGCTCATTCAATTTCTGTAACGTCATTCGTGCTACATGGGGGCGAGCATTGTCGTGCAGAAGGAGAACTCGCCTTCGGTTTACCAAGGCCGGCCGGATACCCTTCAACTTTTTCATCATTTCTTCAATTTCAACGCAGTACTTCTCTGCCGTGATGGATTCACCGGGAGGGAGGAAGCTGTGGTGAATAATTCCCAGCGAACACCACCATACTGTCACCATTACTTTCTTTTGGTGCAATTCCGGCTTCGCAAAAACCTTGGGGCTCTCATCGCTGTCCACCCACTGTGCCGATCGTCGCCTGTTGTCGTACATGATCCATTTCTCGTCACAGGTTACGATGCGATCAAGTAATGGGTCCGTTTCGTTCCGTAGAAGCAGTGCGGACGAGATCTCATATCGTCGGTTTCTTTGCTCCTCAGACAGCTCGTGAGGCACCCATCTTTCCAGCTTTTTGGTCTTTCCAATTTCCTTCAGATGCCGGGCAGCTGTGTTGTGACTGACGCCAAGAACCTTCGCTATCTCCCTGGTACCTTTGTGTGGATCCCCCTCTACCACATCTCTCAGCTTGTCCTCATCAACATCACAATGCCTCCCACGACCTTCATGTCCTTCCAAGCTCTCATCTCCATTCCGGAACCTCTGATACCAACGATACGCCGTCCGAATTGTGGAACATCCTTGACCGAATGCGGCGTTGATCTTCTCGTCCGCCTCCTTAGCTGTAGTGCCCAGGTGGAATTCATACAAGTAAATGCCTCGGATTACCCTTTTGTCCATCTGCAAAAAAGCCACTAAAACTCTAACGTTTTCCCACTTTTACATAGAAAATTTGGTACTCACCGGTAGGGCAAAGTTTGCGCTTCTAAATGATATGCCACATGTTACGGTTTGTTCTTGATCAAACGCGTAAAGACGCGCCAAAAAATGGCGCGAGCCAGTGCCACTTAATTCGTTACAACCTAATAGTATATTAGTGCACGAGCATTCATGAAAAAGTCGTCAAATAAATGCGTGGGAGACTAGATTTTCGACACATTGGTGCTGGAAAAGGGGGTAGCATAAGATTTTAAAACCGCTTGCGAAATGCGCCATGCATTCTACTTTTGCGGGATGTCGTGAAAGTGATTTGAATGCGTATTTGGCCATACAATGACTTGCGGTGGCCAGCCGCTGAACAATTCAACGCTTTATCCTTAACCGACAAGTCTGCTACCAATTCACGGACCCCAGAGGAATCGAATGCTTGGTTGGTCTGGGCAGGAAATTCGAACCAGAGACCTTGTATCGGGTGCACGCGACAACCGACACCTCATCCGACTGCGCTACACGCAACCCAAAAGACGAGGTTAGAAATATAATTTTCATTCTCGACTTGATTAGTAAAGGCCGGTAAAATATTAGGTTGAGGATTAAGTTCGTAGCGTTTTCTTCGAAGAGTTGTATCCAAGCGACTTGCTCTTTTAGGCAACTGTTTATGCTTATTAGAAAAGGCTTTTTCTTTTTATTTGTTTTTAGAAAAAATGTCGTTGGTTTTATTTGTTATTTTTTAGCCTTAGAAATGGAATACTCAGGAGGCAAGAATCAGCACATTCGATATCTGTTCTCCTTCCAATTTCGTCACTGTCAAAGAGCAGCCGAAGCAACACGGGGTATTTGAGAGGTGTACGGGGAAGGAGGGTGTCGTACGCGAGTCTTCAGCACGAAAATGGTTTTCGAATTCGACGTTGAACGGCGACTTTGACCTCGACGACTGCCATCGTAGCGGAAGGCCTTCGGAATTCGATGGCGAGCGTCTCAAGGCATTTTTGGAAGGGAGCGGTTGCCAAGCAGGCCGTTAATTAGCCGACAAATGAACATCGATAAAAAACGGTTCTTATACATCTGCGTGCGATGGGACTTAGCGAAAAATTGGGAGCCTGGATGCCCCACGGTCTGACTGAAATCAACGACTAACGCCTTCTAGTTGTTCCGTCCAGCATCATGCCATAAGCCACGTTTTTTTTGTACAAATTTAGCCTTCAACCCAATATTGACATATGACCACCATCCCTCATCTTCTCTGATGATTCGGTGCAGAAAAATTCGGTGTATTTATGAACGCATGTTGCTCGATACCAAGTGAGACGTGGTGAAGCAACTTGAAGACGTTGTTCCTTGTTGATTTCAGTCAGACCGTGGGGCACCTAGGATCCCAATTTTTTTGGCAAATTCCATCGAGATGGATAAGAGCCGTTTTTGATCAAAGTTCATTTTGCCGGATAATTAACGACTTTGTTGGCCACTGTTCTCTTCCAAAAATGCCTTGAGACGCTCTCCATCGAACTCCGAAGGCCTTCCGCTATGGGGGCTGTCGTCGAAGTCAAAGTCGCCGTTCAACTTCGAACTTCGCAAACTATTTTCGTGCTGTCGACTCGCCTACGATACCATCCTTGTCCGTACAACTCGCAAATATCCCAGGTTGACCACGACGAAAGGATTGTACTGATTTTTCCTGGGTATTCCATTTCTAAGCCTAAAAAATTACAAAAAACAAAGCTATCCTAAAAAAACAAATAAGAAATTTTTTGTAGAGCAGAAAAATTACTTACATACTAATGAACACAGATGGCTTGTCAAACAGAAAGCAAATCGTTTAATCAAAAATCTTCGAAAAAAAGTCGGGTTCATGTCGCGAACATGGGCAGCATTGAAAGATGGGAGCGCGCCAGCCAATAGGATCGCAGCAAATTGGCGTGCCATTCGGGGACAACTTATACGGTCAGTAGTACCCCACTTGGTTGGCGTCCCGAATATGGGCAGCATTGGAAGGTAGGAGCGCAGCAGCCAATAAGATCGCTACAATTGGAATGCCATTCGGGGAGGGCTGACACGGTCAGCAGTACCCTAATTGGTTGGCGTGTGCTCAGTGGTGATCTTTCTTTGGTTATGATTGGCTGGCGCGCTCCCAATTAACAAATTTTTGTAGAGCAGAAAAAATACTTTCTAATGAACACAAACTGTTTGTCAAGCAAAAAGCAAATCGTTTAATAAAGCTCTTCGAATAAAGGCGAGTGCATGTCGCGAATATGGACAGCATTGGAAGGTAGTAGCGCGGCAGCCAATAAAATCGCTGCCAATTGGCGTGCGATTTAGAGAAGGATTATTTGATCGGTGCGCTGATTGGCTGGCATGTGTTCGGTCGGTGATCTCTTGGTTATGATTGGCTGGCGCGCTCCCACCTTTCAATGCTGCCCATTTTCGCGACATGAACAAAAAACGTTACGAACTTCTTCCTCAACCTAATAGTTTGCAGAACCTGCTTGCTCTCTTATTAGCGTCAAAATAATCATCCCCCGACATTTCTCTTCGAACTTTTTGACATGCCTAACACACCAGCCGCTTCTAGAATTCTGCACTTTTCTGCAGGCGCGTAGTTGTCGCGAAGTTCGTCATTGTTCCACAGGTTTTTTTGGTCGCGTTTCTTTTTTTCTGAACTCGGCCCATATTTCACGGCGGTTTTTCCTATTCTTTCGGGACGGCGCACTTCAGTTCTTTATAGCACGTCTCTCAGGGCACATACAGTCCTCGTCAACGTTTTTGTTCGGGCTGTGTCTGTCGAATGTGTCACTAAAGGCCTAGGAACGGAGAGGAGTTTCAAGAACGGTCTCATCGTATATAAGCGACATCGGTTGCGGCAGTAGCTCATTCTGTCGTCCAGCAGTCCAAAACCCTCTTCAGTTGCTCATATGCGGCTTAGAAAATCTATCCTAGTGGGGTGGGGGAAGGTTGCTTCTGTCTGTCTGTTTGATGACGACAGCGAAGTTAGGTCGTTGCATATGAAATGGCCAATTTTGACTGAAAGCTTTGACAGGTCATAACTTTGCGACGTCAAGGACTCGGCGAGAGGCATTTATGTCACAAAAGCCACAAATGCTAAGAAAGCGGAGATTCTGCGCTGTAAGAAGCTAAATAAATTGCCTGAAACGGAAGCATTCGTAGGAACGAAAAATCGACCTTAAATTGCGGTAACAAAATCGGTTATTTCGTATGCAACGATCTAATATGTAGGCTATTCTACTACAGACAGGCCACACACCAAGCTGGACTACGAGAGGACAATGCGGGAGTAAAATATTTGTGTTGGTTTCGCTTTTATAGCGGCGACTCCCTCCACTCCCAATTCGCCGCTTGCGATGAAGACAGATCCAGCTCTATTTTTATTTTATTTTCCGGAGCCTTGAGGCGCCTTTTTTACAACGCAATGATTTTACATATATTCGGAATGTAAAAAAAGTAAAGATTACATTGAATGCACAGAGATTTTTGCAATAAAGGTCCAAATGAGATAATTCAGAAGGTCGTGTTATATTTTACTGAAGGTGTATGTTCTATGTACTAACATAATGCCCTTAAAAAGCGAAGTTGAACCAATTCCTCCTTGTCTTTCTTCTTTCCGACGTAAAGCTATGTAGGGGTGGACAGCCGTTGTGCCTTTATAGTGGTCCGTTTTCTGCAGCGCCCCCATGATCGTGAAGGTGTTTTCAGCCACTCGTCTCCTTGCTCATTAAAGTCATCACATTTCAAAGAGTATGGATGTGAGCAGTGTGCAGAGTTTTTCGTGTACTCTTCGATGAGCTCGTGATTGCAGTCGTTCCTCGAGTTTAAGAGCCTTCTCGGCGCTAGAGCTTTATCAGCTGTTTGGCTACAGCTTCTGATCAAAGGACGAGTTAGCAAAGCGCCGCATTTCAATTTCTCTAAAAGCCACTGGATTTGATTGTGGTCATACAGAACTCGCTTAAGAAAAAATTTATAGTGACGATGGTGAGACATCTGACTGGCTATGCAGCAGCAAGAAACTCTTGGTTTACAGCTAGATTGCCGTCATAGCACACATTCCATACATTGACTTCCGAAGGCCAGGTGATCGAAAATTCAGTATTTTTTCTTCCAGAATTTTTTGTGGTTTATTTTTTGGGAAGGTGCTCAGCTCAAAACATGCACATAGGTGCCAATAATTTCCTTATATTAAAACCAGCAGATTCCCCAGCGATATTTGGACTTCTTCATGTACTGCAGCGGATCTGCCAATTGCGACGTCTCCCATAGCTCCGAGCTTCGTAGGCTTTCTTGCCATTGCTGATGAAGGCTTGTCCTTAGAAGACATCTCTCCAGTGCACGATGCGTAGTTTGCATCGCTCTGGCGATTGACTTGTTGTCGGGCCAGGTTTCCGTCGCGTAACACATCGCAGGCAGTACAGAGGCGTTGAGTATCGAGGCCCTGAGGCCGGCATCCTTGACCTGATCGGTGGCTTCGCGAATCGAACTGAAGGCTGCCCATGCTGCGCGTCTCCTGCGGGCGATTTCAGGAGCGAGGTCGTCACCCATGTTCAGCTCTCTTCCCAGATAGACGTAGGAGTCGACCTGTTGTAGAGCGACTCCACTCAACCTTACGAGTCCTGTGTCACACCACTGGTTGACGACCATAAATTGTGTTTGGGCATATTCATGTCCAATCCAATCTTTATACCTGCCACATTGAGCTCGTTCAGCATTTCCTCGACTTCTGCCGTGCTTTTTTGTTCGGTGTTATGTGTCGTTCGAAAGAGAATGCCTTGCTCTATAAGAATTTGTGTCGCGTTTATTGTCCCATGCTGATTTCTGTCGAATATCAACAAAATGCCAAAAAGAGAACGTATTCTTGTAGTTATTGTTATTGTTATTCTTTGATTACGATTGCATAAAACAATACGTTAGAAAACAAACACAGAAACAATCAGAAAAAAGAGCACAGGGACAAATACGTACAAATAGTGAGACAATACTTACATGCAGTCATACTATTCAACCAATTTCAGATCTGAGCAACAAGCTTTCAACTCGGCTTCTGAATTGTTTCGGTGTTAGGGGAAACTGAAGGCACTTAGCGAATTTCAGGTATAAACTACCTGCCCTATAAGTGAAAGACATTGCTCGTAAATTGGTTCTTGGCCGAGGTAGCTGTAGCTTAGCGGAGCCACCTATTGTATGCGAAGTCTTCATCTTAAATAATCTACAAGGCCCAGAATCGGTGGTAAAGCATAACAACTTGTGTACAAGACAGATGTCAAAAACCCTGCGGCGAGAATCTAGGGATGGTAGTCCGAAACATTTATTTCTGAATGATGCCTTGTACACGTGAATATACGAAACTCCCTATTCTAAGAAGAAGCTTCCTGGTAGAGTTGTTCTCTACTTTCTCTGTTGTATAGATGTTCTTTTTCTTATACGGAGCAAATACGGACACACTTGACTAACAATGGGACATACATAAGTGTTGTACACCTAAGAAGAACAGATTTATTCCTAGTGACTAATGCCTTAAAGATGTTATATGTTCGTAGCATAGCCGTATTACATATAGCACGTATATGCCTTGTAGTACAGAACACCGTCTTCCAAATGCTGTCAAAAGCTGCGCAAAAATTCTAAACCTAAGCGGAGAGAACAAGTGCGCAAGTGGCGTTTTTTATTTTTTACTTTTCGCTTTAACGACCTAAAATTGATAAAATTCAGGATGAAAAAAGAAATGCAATGCATGCTCTGATAGAGCAAACCATTCTCTTTCGAAAGTTGTATAGCGCTACGCAAAAGTACGCCAGGACTTATGGGACAACGTAATAGTTGAAATCGAAAATATTGTTTTAAAATTCATTAATGATAACGATCCGTTTCTTTAATGTTTTCGCTCCTCTTTCGACGTTTCACCTTCAATCGTTTCCTCCGTTGCTTTCGAAATCGTGTCCAATATGTCGACGTCGAACAGCTTGATTTTGCCTCATTTTCGAGTCTATTTTTTAATATCGAAATTTTGATTTCAGGCAATGATCCGGTTAGCCGAAACACGGGACGCCGGTGAAGCTGTGTGTCTGCGACAGGAGCGTAACTTCACTCTGCCGCAGTCCATAGAGGACGGCTTCTTCTGCGACAACACCGAGGAGGACAGTGTGTGAGTGTCCACTGGCTATCCGATATTTCTTGAGAGAATTACGGGCCATCGTCTTCAGTCGCCATTCGCTGACAGTAAATCGCCAGCAGTTTCAAGAAGCTGTGCTCCATCTTTCTACATAGGCTTAGATTTACTATATATTGTGGTTTCTGTAACAATCTGCCTACAGAACACTTGTGGTTAGGCTAATGACAAATTTGAGTGAACGAGCGTCAGCAACGTGGCCTCCACTCGTCCCTGTGTTGTGCCAGATTAGCCCAGTGGGTTCTGTATGCTTGTTCGAAGGACGCGAAGTGTGTCATATTCATTAATATCCGTAGAAAAATAACATTTTTAGAGGTCTAGTGTTCTGTTCTGATATTATAGCACTTGAATGAGAATTTACGCCTAATGTGTTCGGACTTTTGGAGTAAGGATCTATCCTAATCGGAGGGAAGTATACATATAGTGATCTGAGACTCGAATCCCGTGCTTAAGTTCCTACAAGAGCTTCAGTTGCTGTTGAATGATTCGAGGGCTTTCCTTCAAATTTAGGTGTGTGGTCTTAGATGACGTCCGTATTTGACATTTTACGGTTGCCCCCTCCCGAGTGGGATAGAACCTGGAAGGATTCATTGCGTCTTAGATTGCGATGTTTTGTTTTGTGTCCCCAGAATAATTTACCCTTTTTTCCGTGTCACTTGTTGTCTCCGGGCGCGGGTAGCGCAGTCGGAGGAGGCGCCGACTGTCGCCTGCACCCGATACCAGGTTCCTGGTTCGGATTTCCCGCCCAGGCCAACCAAACCTTCCATTCCTCTGGGGTCGCTGAATTGGTGCCAGACTTGTCTGGGAAGGATAAAGCACTGACTCGTTCATCGGCTGGCCACCGCAAGTCATTGTATGGCCGAGTACGCCTTCAAATCGCCCCCACGACATCCCCTAGAAGTAGAATGCGGGGCGCATCCCAAAAGAGATTGAGTAACGCCGTCCTTCATTCTTTATCCTTATCCACTAGCTGTCCCACTGGTCATTGAGTTAACCGAGCGAGCAGGTGCAACGTCTGCATTCGTCCATGTCGAGTGCCAGAGTGGTCCAAGTCGATCTCCCTCCTGCGTGGGATACGAATGGGGTCAAATCTATCGTTGAGGGCTGTGCTGCTTTCTTTGTTCCCTTTATAGTGCCACTGTAACTATCTCATTTCTTAGTGTCTTCATCTAAACGGTAATCTGAAGTCATAATATCGATGAAATGGTTGTGTCGCTTCCCTGCTGATACACCAAGTTTAGGAGTTCGATGTGTATTGTTTGTTAGGTTGTTGTTGTTGTCTATAATAGTAATGTGGAATTTTGCGGGCAACTTCAGAAATTTTGAATAACAGAAAATAGGGTGATAGGACAGTGGAGTCCGTAGCTGAATGAAGACAGGTGACAATAAATTGTGTTTCGAAAAAATGTATACCCTGCTCGAAAGGTGATAACTTTGCAATAAAGCTTAAGAAGATAGAAATTCTATAAAATATGAGCGGTATGGGATACGCCATGCACTGAAATTTTGCATTTTACACTCGATTGATTGACTTTCTCTTGAATACTTGTTATAATTTCAGTATTTGAAAAGTTCTAACATTGCTGCTAGTGAAGCTTTTGAAGATATTTGAGACTCATATAAAAAATTTTTAAAAAATAACAGATAACGAGATTTCTGTGCCGTGCAAATACTGAAGATTGCGCAATGCCCCCGCATGACACCTTGCATTTCAGACTTGATTGATTATGCATGTGTGAATGCTTGTTACAGTCTTGTTACTACTTGGCCACATTAACCTGTGATGTGCTGTTTTTAACGTTTTCCGTCGCCTAGTAGCTGCATTTATTTATTTATTTATTTATTTATTTATTTATTGCTGCCCTGAAGTGCGTCATAAAAACCAAACAAACAAAGGACAACATAGTGACGATCAAGCAACAATGCTTAGCTTAAAAGAAACAACACCAACAAAATCTTGAGCCACCTGAGCCACCTTGGATAATATTTATATTTATTACACGAAAAACATCGTGTGGACAACCAACTATCGTAGAGACACAAATAAAAGGAACGACCATAAATTATCTATTAATAAACGCAAACTAAACAGTAGAAGAAGCAGCTACTAAGCGAAACTAAAAAGAAAGGAGAATAAAGATCAGCGACCGAGTCGTCGGACGACACTTAAGGCTGCGACGGTATTATAGCCTGAGATGTAATTTGAGGCAAGTCTTAAAGGCATTGCAGCTCCGTGGTAAATCGGGCTTCTTGCGAAGCTTCTCAAGCGAGGAAAGTGCCCTGTGAGTGAAAAAGAAACGCCTACAATTTAGTTTAGCAGTACTTGCTTAGTACTTAGTTCCTCCCCTGCTGTGGAGCGCATAGGGTAACGAACTCTTTCCACCGCTGCCTGTATTGGGCTATTTCTTCACACTCCTGCCTAGAAATATTCGTATCTTCCAAGTTATTCAAAAACGTGCACGCCACGTGTTTTTTGGGCGGCCTCTGGTTCGCTTTCCTGGCGGTGTCCATTGCATGGCTGATCTTGGTAGGCGATGCGCCGATGCGATGTGCCATTTGATGATCGACTGCGAGAGGAGCAAGCTGGATTCAGAAACGGAAGATCGTGTTGCGACCACATCTTTACGCAACGCAACATCATCGAACAGTGCCTGGAGTATCGCTACCCGCTCTACATAAACTTCGTCGATTTCAAGAAAGCTTTTTACAGTGTCCACCGTGAGTTACTATGGAAAATACTCAGTCTCTATGGAGTCCCTGCGGCCTTCGTCAAGATGTTTAGAACTCTATACCCCAACTCCTCGTGCTGCGTGAAGACAACTCTCGGAAATACAAGATTCTTCGAAGTCACCACAGGAGTCAGGCAGGGATGTGTTCTCTCACCGTTGCTCTTCAACATCGCACTCGACTAAGTACTGAGAAGAACGACAGCCGATGTACAAGGGGGTATCCATTGGTCTAGCGGTCGCCTTATGGACCTGGACGTTGCCGACGACATTGCCATATTCGCTGAGGACAACGATACTTTTCAAAGAAGCACGGAATGCCTTAGCCAGAAAGCAAGCAAAACACAGACAGAGTGACACAACAGAGTTTAGCAGTACCAGTGCCATATTTGATTGGACCACCTCGAGTGCTTGTTGCTCTCACGGTCACAAGATCCTCGAGTTTGATGCCAATTTCCCGACGAACGATTTTGTGAAAAAGGAGGAGGTCGTTACGCTTTCTTCTAGTAGACTCCTAACACTCCGAACTGCAAAAGAATGGGAGAAATGTTTGCAGATTATTCAGAACACTCGGTGCAAAAGTCTAAAAAAATATTTCCTAAAAGAAAAACGAAACCATAACGGAGCATAATATTATGTCGAGTTGCAAATAAATAACGTTGATTAAAATTAATAAAATCTTTCAATGACTTTCAATGGGTGTAGAAGTCACTTTCGGGCATCATCCCGATTAACCTCTCCATTCAGCTCGAATGTTGCCTCATCATCACACAGAATTCGCCTTGGAAAATGTGGTTCCTGCCCACATTTAGATTGTGCAATCAGTAAGTTCGCGTGTAACGTCTTCTTCACGTGATTGTGAAGTTTTAAACGTTAAAAGAGCACAGCACAGGTTAATCTGCCAAGTAGTAACAAGACTGTAACAAGCATTTAGTTCATACACGATCAATCGAGCTTAAAATGTGAAGTTTTAGGCAGGGGCATGGCGCAAACCTAACTGTTTGCAGAAATCTCGTTACCCTCTGCTTTCATATGATCCTCAAACATCTTCACTAGAATCACTAGCGCAATGTTGCAACCTTTCAAATAGTATCAGCATTTTTAGGATACCCTGCATTTTTCGCAATCCATAGTGTGCTTTATGCTTTAAACCTCAAAAAAGCTCAAATCAGCAAAAATGGCCACTTTGTAAAGAAATGATAACAAGTATTCAAGCAAAACGCAATCAATCGAGTGTAAAGGGCAAAATTTCAGACGAGTGCATGGCGCATTTAATACCGCTCAAAGGTCAGAAGGTTCCTATTTTCTAGGCTTTTATATGAGTTTTAATTTCTTCAATACCTTTATTGTGAGCAGAGGTATCACCTTTCAAACAATGTATACATAGATGTCTTGTTGCGATCAAAACTTCTAGCGCCAGGCGGGTCTCGAACCAGCACCTCCCTCTGACCGGGCGGGAATGCTGTACGCCATTACACCACCGGCGCCGTTTGATCGAACGCAATTCGGGCGCTAGAAGTTTTGACCGCAACAAGACATCGTTGTGACAGCTTACAACCTCGATATCAGTCAATTGAGGCTTAAAGAAACTGACTTGAATTGTTCCTATCAAGACCATCAGCTCAACTGATCCCATGCTGATATCAGCGGCCAGCTCATCCCGGATACGGGTGGGTGCTGATCGGTCCCACGAGGTGTGGATGTTGCGCTCGATCAAACGGCGCCGGTGGTGTAATGGCGTAGAGCATTCGCGCCCGGTCAGAGGGAGGTGCGGGTTCGAGTCCCGCCTGGCGCCAAAAGTTTTGATCGCAACAAGACATCGTTGTGACAGCTTACAACCTCGATACCAGCCAATTGAGGCTTAAAGAAACTGATTTGAATGTATACATTTTTTTTGAAACACCCTGAATTGTCACCTGTTTTCATTCAGCTATGTGCTAGATTTTTTTATTTGTCCCTTTTTCGGACAAACAAAAAAAAAGACCGAGAAACGATAGTCCAAATATTTTATTGAGGCTGAGACTCACTCAGACTGATCACTGTTGATACCGATTTCCCAATATATGAGGTAGTGACGAAGTCACCTAGTCAGTCAACTCCTTATGATGCGCAACTGTTTAAGGTTCGGTTCACGGTCCAAAACTTAATAGAAGTTGTTTATTTCCGCTGCGGTTGTGCGAAGCATTCTCAGTGCAAAGCGGCTTCGTTCGGAAATTGTTCACTTCCTGCTGATCTCTGCCCGCCGACGTGCTGCAATTTGTATAATTGCAGCCGCTCTTTGTAGTCATTCACTTTGCGAGTCGTGTGAATGTGTGCGCTGGCTGGGAGAGGAGGATGGGGTCGAATCCAGCTCAGAAGGATTAGCGGTTTAGTGGACGATCGAGTGCACCGATGCTGAGCTCGAGCTTTTCGCTTTCGCAGCTCATTCTAGGGGTCCATGGTCTTTGAGAGGTTGTTGTCTCAGCTTAGGGAGACGGTATCACAACGAGCGTCCGAATTTACACAGAAGACATTGGTCCCTCAAATGGATATCTGAAGGTGGCCTAGTTCGAGAACAAAGCGACATCGCCGATAAAAATGCTCGATGGTTCGAAGACAAGGTACAGTACCGTCAGTAAACATGCGCCAAAACGCGGCCGGCGGCCGAGTAATCCGCCGTTTCCGCCGCTTTGTCATAACTCCCTTCAAAGTCGGTTATTTCCAATGAAATGCGCACTGTTGGATTCAGAACAGCATGATCTACCCAATGGCGCAAAAATCTCTGCAGTATTTTAGAACTTTTAAGTCCGAGATGACCTAAATTAAGCGAGCCCATAATTATCTTGACCTGACCCATATTCGCTGCTTAGTCTCGCCTAATTATGGAATGGATCTGCTCAGTAGAATTTTAAAAGTTTTAAAAGATGTCGAATATCTATTCCGTGCCAATTTTAGGTTTTGCCTCATCACGTCGATCTATTTGATATCAAATTTGCCTAGCATCGCTCCATATTCATCATATCATGCAATCTTAACTGATGATTTTTCAAACACAAGCCTAGCTTAAATCCATATCCTTTTCGGTGACATCGAGGTTTAGCATCCTAAGGGTTTCCGACAGATTGATGTACATTTGCGTAGCTTGTTAATGTAAAATTCTTCAATTCAACCTATCTAGGCAGGTCCAGGTGTTCGCATGTATCATGTTCGCTGCACTGATGGCGACGGCCGTGGTCGGAAACGCTGTTGTAATGTGGATCATCTACAGGCATAAGGTTGGATGCAGACAGCCGCCGCTGTTTGAATACAATGAATGCAGAACACGTTTAGGTCATGCACCATGGCTTCAACTACTTCCTCTTCAATATGGCGTTTGCGGACTTGCTCATAGCCGTCTTCAACGTCGGCACGTCATGGACCTTCAATCTGTATCACGACTGGTGGTGAGGTTACATTAAAACAGTTGCCTACTAGCGAAGCAGATATTAGGTTGGTGCATAAGTTCTCGGACATTTGATCCCTCCTGAATTGAAAGCGCATTTTCCCGCCAAATTTCTCACATGTATCAACGCGTGAATGATCGATCGATAGAGAAAGGAAAGGGCTACGAAACTGTTCCTAACATTTACCTCTGCGTTGTTAACGTCAGCTATTATGGCTAAGCAATTCGTCCCAACTGAGACGCATATTCGGCACGTCATGTTATTCCTGCATCAATCTGGCCTCAGTGCCAACGAATCGTATCGTCGCCTGAAGGACGTTTACAACGAGAGTGCTCCTGCTCGAAGTGCTGTGTACCAGTGGTTCTCGAAGTTTGCAGTTGGTGAATTCTCCGTTGGAGATAATGAACGAGAAGGGCGCCCGATGATACTGGATTTGGATGGCCTCCGAAGTGGAGTGGAAGCGGACCCATACCAAACCACTCGCGAACTTTCAGGCACTCTTGGTGTCAGTCACTCAACAGTCGTTCGAGGATTGAAGTCGATTGGCAAGGTGCAAAAATTGGGTCGCTGGGTACCTCACGACTTGACACAACATGACATGGATCGCAGAGCCGATGTCGCTCTGTCTCTCCTCACCCCCAGACGTACCCACGGATGGCTGGACAATCTTGTCACCGGGGATGAGAAGTGGATACTCTACTCTAATTATCACCGGCGTGCACAGTGGGTTGACGCAACTGGAGAGGCAGAGGACGTTCCGAAACCCGACCTTCACGTGAAAAAGGTGACGCTATGCATTTGGTGGAGCGTTCTTGGCGTAGAATACTGGGAGCTGCCGGACGAAGGGATAACAGTGACGGCAGAGGCTTACGTCAACCAACTGAGGAAGTTGAGGGCCCACCTTCAGACCACACGAGGAGAGCAGGTGAAGGTATATTTTCATCACGACAACGCTAGACCGCATATTGCTAGAGCGACGGCGGCTGAGTTGGCGGACTACGGATGGACCGTTCTTCCACATCCACCCTACTCACCAGATCTCGCTCCTTCTGATCATCATTTGTTTTCAAGCCTTCAACGCTATTTGGACGGCCAGCAATTTAGGAACCGAGAGGATGTCAAGGAGGCACTGCTCACATTTTTCGAATCACAACCGGCCACGTTTTGGAGAAAAGGCATCCATGACTTACCAGCACGTTGGCGAAAGACAATTGATGTATAGGGTGGTTACTTCAAATGATTTGGTATTGTTGTTCGTATGTTGTGATAATAAATATTTCTGCCCCAAATGTCCGACAACTTATGCACCAACATAATATGTAGTTTACAATTTACTACGCTGACTTTGAAAAATTTGGTCCCGGATTCATCAACGAAAGAGTCGGTAACTCGCCACCACAAATTGACCTAACCGGCTTCTTGCCAGAAACTCACAGGCACTTGTGATTCACGGAGGTCACAGTGAATGATGTCGCGCCGGTAAGTTGACGGCTGTTGCCGCAACTATACCGGTCAACGGGCCGCCACAGTACTTGCACAGCGATATTCCGCCGCGTAGTGCCCTATGTATGTATTTCCGTCCGGCGTTCGGCGTCGGAAGGCGTCCAAAACCCAGCTGAAGCAAATGTGTTCCGCTGGATTTTGGACACCTTCCGACGCCGAAGAACAGCGTGAGGTCTCGTATTACAGTAGATTTCTTCTCTCGATGTATTTCATTTTCTTTTACGTCGAAGAGCAGCTGAAGCACTTTGTTTCCGGCCAAGAACATTCCTATGAGAACTTCAGAGCCCACTGCATACCTTTGGGGTATATTAATAGTCTCCGAGCTTAGCAACTTGTGAAAAACGCTTTATATGGTGACAGCCCCTTCCTCAATGAGACTAGAATAGATTTCACATCCTTCATCACCAGGCAAAGGAATAAAGGAGCGCGTTACTCAATCCCTTTTGGGATGCGCCACGCATTTTTCTTCAACGGGGTGTCGTAGAGGCGATTTGAATGCCTATTTGGCCATACAATGACTTGTGCTGGCTAGTCGATGAACAAGTCAGCGCTTTATTCTTGCCAGACAGGTCTGGTACCAATTCAACGACCCCGGAAGAATGCAAGGATTGATTAGCCTGAGCGTGGAATCCGAACCTGGTGTCGGGTGCGCGCTATAACCGGCATCTCTTCCAACTGCGCTACACACGCCCTAGGCATGAAAGCGATATTGAAAGAAAAACATTGGAACCTGTTCATCTGTAGTTTAACGATTATTGCAATAAGGAAAGGAAATCACGTAATTAATGAAGCAATGGACGAGGTACAACAAAAAGCATAAAAATTATTAACGAAACGGCCAACCTTCCAATTGTTTGACGTAGACCTGGTTGGCTTGGGCTGGAAATCCGAACCAGGAACCTGATATCAGGTGCACACGACAGCCGGCACCTACCGCCAGAGTGGAGGTGAGGCATTGAGAGCCAGAAGAGTAAGCTGTACTGTTCCGCAGTGAGTAATTAATGGCACAGGGTTTTATGCGAGGAAACAGCTTCAAGAACGCTTCTGCGCATGCGTCTCAATAATCTTGGCAACGATCCCAATCCGTTACATTGGGGCAGAAATTAGCGCTGGAGCGTTTGGCTTCTAGAGGTCGAAGCCGCCGAAAAACAACCACGATGTGCTCCAAACAAGAGGTGAAAGAATGTCATGAAGAGAGGTCTCGCCAAAGTTGGCGCCTTAGCAGGTGACGTCATTTATAGAAAGGGGTGGTAACGTATCATAAGAATAGAATACCGTGCGACTGAACTCTTCTGGAATTCTGGAAAAGATTCTGGAATTCCGATAGTGTACTTCCAATATTTCGAATTCTACGTAACAATGTGTTGAGGTCGATGCTTTCAGGTATGGAGATCTTTGCATACTCACGTCGTTCTTCGGCATCGCCCCAACAACAGTGTCCGTGTTCTCAATGATGGCTCTCAGTTGGGACAGGTCAGTGCTTGAAGAGAGGAGATTCTTGTTTTTCTGCACAACTCGAATGAGTAATTATCTTAAGTTCGAAGCCTTTGATCATACATTAAAACGACATGAATTCACCTTCCTATCTGTGACGCATCATAAGGCACGGATAGGATGATTCGGCAAATCACGCGAAAGAGCACTTCGTGCAGTAGCACTGCAACCTTGGAGTGGTCGGTGGGATGAGAAGAAGCGCAACGCTGAGGGCAGAGGCGTGGTCATTGACCGTTCGGGTTTGTCGTCGAGAGTCCTTCGTCCTTGATTATATAGATCCATCCTCCGTAGGCCTCTGCCTAAAAAAGGAGAAGAAGAAGCGCTGGCAAGCTTCGGAAAAGACGACCTGCGGAAAGAAATCCGGGATACTCTGGGAATTAGAACTCCTCGCTTAATTACTCCATTCGCGTTAAGGAACACCTTGCTGGCAAGAGAAGGCAAAGCTTAGTAACCCCGCTTGGAAAGCACCGAAGGGAAGTCCACTTCGGTGCTGACTTTAATGTAAAGTGCACAGTACTGTATCATGAGGACGAAATTGGCCCCAGAAAGGCTCTTGAGGCTTTCTGGATACGCGAAAGAAATCCATCCATCAACAACAGAAGCGAGTGCATCTCAATTACAAGTGAGTTCTTGCCTTCTATTCCGTTGTGGGGCGGGCGCGTGTAGCGCAGTCGGAGGGGGCGCGACTGTCGCGTGCACCCGATACCAGGTTTCTGGTTCAGGATTTCCCGCCCAGGCCAACCAAGCCTTCCATCCCTCCGGGGTCGGTGAATTGGTACCAGACTTGTCTGGGAAGGATAAAGCGCTGACTTGTTCATCGGCTGGCCACCGCAAGTCATTGTATGGCCAAATACGCATTCATGTCGCCTCCACGACATCCCGTAGAAGTAGGCTGGCGCATCCCAGAAGGGATTGAATAACGCCGTCCTTTATCCTTTATCCTTTATTCCGTTGTGCGAGCTGTGAGGGCTTCGCATATACTGTCATGTGCATTTTTCGACATCCAGCGCACTGTGCAGTACATTTGACCGCCAACGTGCTTCTCACTTGCTCCAGCTCCAGCTGGTGGCCAGCTGAGTCGGTCTTCTTGCGCTGGCGGAGTATCAGTGGGTTAGCTCACTAGATTTGGGTTTTCTGCCTGACTCTCCGAGGAGTGGTTGACACTAACCAAAGGGGGATACGATGTTTCTGACCCATACAGCTTCACAGACATTTCGAGCTTCTTTCAGGCCTTGAAGAAGACGAGTTAGTCGAGACGTCGGCCGTATAATAAATAATTTCATAGCAAACCTGGAAGGCACAGAAGAATAGCCTATTGATACTCCTTGCTTACATACTTACGTTGTTCCTCTTAATATAGCATATTGAGCGACGAGTCTTTTTCACCGATGGCTGTATTGTGTCAGATTTTCACCTTCGTATCTAGAAATATCTAGTAGTTCAAGGTGCTTTTCGAATGTTCACCACTGCCGATCTCTGTTACCACCTTCAGGAATCCAACGCACATGGTCACTCGAGAGAATCGGTGCTCTGGAATTTGCAGGACCTACAGAATAGGCGCCTTTGTGTGATTAGTGGACTAATGAACTATTCGACCCGCTTCGGTTCACGACTTTGCTCTTAGTAAAGCGGTGCATCGTACTCCCAGTATTCGTCAAAGGCATCTCTGATGGAAAGCATTCAGGTGTTTGGTCACTTCGCAGACATTGCCCATGTTTCACTCGCGTAGACAACAACAGGGACGACAATTGAGTGATAGAGCCGCAGCTTGATATTCGCCGCCATGGATGATAAGCTCCAGATTGGTTTAAGCGTTCCAAAGCAGATGCCGTTTTAACGATCCTCGCCAATATTTCTGATTCCACATTTCCATCGTATGACGAAATATTTCCAAGATATGTGAACTTCGGAAGGCTGTGATGCCTCTATGTTGATGCCTAAGTTCATATCTATTTTACATATCCTCATGACCTTCGATTTTTCCGGGTTTAATCGTAGACCAACCTTCCTAGCGTCGTTCATAAGATTTGCGGTGGAATGCTGCAGTGACTCGTTGTTCTCGGATATGATAGCCACACCGTCTGCATAGTTGAAGCGGGTCCCCTGCCTTGACTTGACTTGATACCCATTTCATCGCCTCTCATAAATTTCCTCATAATAAAGTCCATACCAACATCGAAGAGAGGTGGAAACATCCTTGTCTCACTCCAGCAGTCACTTCGTCGAACGTCATGTGCTTTGCATTTGTTCTGACGCAGCAGAGGGACTGAGTTTTCTCAACACTTATCCTTTTTTAACACGTTGACGACGAGAGCGATTTCCGCGTGTCTGGCCCGTGGGATGAAGCGCGCCGCACAAACGTGACACGACATATCGTGACCCAAACTTCGTCTAAGGATAAATTTGGGATGCCAAACACGATGCTAATGTTCCTCTTAACAGTTACGGCCGGTTATCTCCCCCCCACGTCGTTAACTAGGGTGGTCTTATCAGGATATAAAAGAGACGGAAGGGGTCCGATGTAGACAAAACTTCGTCTAGGAGGTTATTTTGGTGCTCATAAAGAATCGGACGTCCGTTTTTAAAATTTCAGCCAACTAGCGAGTGTATGTTGAGATAGGTATGGGTAACGCTCACCAGCGCATACCTACCGTCACATACCCTGGCGACGACCTTGTGGAGGAACGCAGCTATAGATTGAAATTCGTGATTCATCGGGATTCGGAACGCTCATGATGTTACTTTTCGAAGCTACTCTAGAAAATTCCTTTCAAACTTTACCAATTACCTTTTAACTGTGTTATCAAAGCAGAGAAAGTAGGGAGAATTCAAAGGGGAAAAAGGGAACGAATGAGGCTGCTAAGGAGAAATGCAATAATAGGAGGTTAATACGAAAGTGGAGTTGAACGCATTTCTAAACAGCAGAGGTAAGATTTGTTTCAATCTTCTCACATAACTCCTACACAGAGTTTGGGGAAGTCGGTGGTCCTGACACGACTACCGATTAGGAGGGAAATCGGCCGTAATTGTCGAAATGGACATCGGCATCGTGTTCAGCATCCTGAATAAGGTATTTGGACGAAGTTTGGATGGGCCGGATATCTCCTTGTTAAAATATTAGCCGTCGCGCACCATTGCGCGACATCGTCCCACGGGACAACTTGTTGTCGCGCACCATTGCGCAACAGTGTCGCCAACGTGTTAAACGAAAGAAGGCGCACTGAGATAGCACGGTCAAGTATCAACCTTCCATGAATCTTGGCATAGTTGCTTCAAGTGCTACGAGGCTGCTTGAAGCTGGTCACCAAGGCTAATACACCAGCTTTATTCCGTCATGTGTTCCGGCTTCTTCTGAAACTGGATACTATTATATTTCATCCTGTGGAGGCTCATCAAAGTTGTTGCAATGCCGGTCTTGAGATGAAATCAAGACATCTCAAACTTGGGTAATTAAACCTTCATTGTCGTACTACACGTATCAACAATTGTGATAGCGATAACATTGGATAAAACAAATGAGCTGTGAGAGCAAGCCTTAGTAGAAAATATGAACAGTGACGACTGGAGGCGATTAACGTATGACGGGTGGAAGAAGAGCAGGTGAAGTGCAGCAGGATTAGAAGAAAGTTCCCAGATGGTGTCGTTCATAAAATTATACCAAAGGAGCCCATTGAACCTCCAAGGCAGAAAGACTTTGACAGAACAGATAGTGGTGGAGTAAAAGAACCGCTATACCAGTGTGCTGCGCACTAAAAAATCAATAGTCAACGCTGTCCTTTGACCATTTCCTTACTGAAGATTTCAGATGTCAAGCAGTTGTACAGCCTCTGCGAAAGCGTCCCCTCTCCAGACGTCGATCACTGATTGCCATCGCCATCATATGGACGATTTCCACGGCCACAGCTCTGCCCTTCGCCTTCGCTGCTACGGTAAGCATTCTCGGAATAAGTAAGCCGTGGTGTGAAAGCTTCTGTGATAGCCACGCGGAAAGTGTCCACCTTCCGCCTACACCTCAAACTTGGGTAATTAGACATTTATTTCTCTAAATTCGCAGAAAAAATGAGCAGAATAGAAAAAGTGAGCATCACAATGGCTGATCTCACCGCACTTTAATATATTGTATTTAATACATTAATACTGTAATATAATATAATTTATATAATTGTAATATAATTTATAATATTGTATTTAATACATTACAATAACATACTTTTCTATAGCATGTCGACGACATTTCACAATCTATCAACGACAAGAGTAGAGAATTACGTAGAACAGAGTTAAAAAATAGAGAATAAGATTACTCTCCAAGTTCTTTCTTCGTAAAACCTAGGCATTTTCTTAGACTGTTAATACTGCTGTGTCAAACGAGGTTATAGGTGGATCAGTTTATTGAGCGGCCTAACCTTTCGACTTGTTCGTCGACTTTAGAGGACTAAAAGTGGTTCAAGACTTTAGATTTGTCACTTACCCGACAAATCGCCTACCCCCCCCCCCCCCCTTTCCGATATCAATTAAATACCATTTTCACGTCAATTTAGACACTCTTCTAAACAAGCCTGAAGGTTTCGAAATCAAACTGAACAACCTCCAAATCAAATCAAAGCGCTTCCAGATGTAACTGGAAACCCTCAAAAAGATTAGAAGAATTTTTGGTACATGTCGCGTAGATGAACAGCATTGGTAGGTGGAAGCGCGCCAGCCAATGATAACCAAGCAGAGCACAGACCGAACACATGCCAGTCCATCAGTGTACCAATTGTACATGCTCTCTCTGAATGGCATGCCCATTCAATGCGGGCTGAAAGGTCTAGGCGTTCCCACCTACCAATGCTGCTCACCTACGCGACATATACCGAGTTTTTTGTACCAGAACAACTTTATGTCTTTCTTTACAGTTTTAATTCGGCTGCTTAATAAGTGAACACCTTTCATGCAATTTTATAAAATTATCATTTTTGAGAAAAAAAATGGTTTAAAGCTGGTTTTAACCAGCAGGAAGACCGTTGTTTTTAGTGCAAAAATGTGAGATTGCGCCATGCCATTGTCTAAGACACCGTGATTTTTTCTTTTGATAGCAAAATTTCTGTTCTCGTGAAGTGTTACACCTAGCAATAAACAACGGTAATTATAAAGAACGCACGTATTCTCACTTTGATGCTTTATATGAGCAGCACATACACTATCAATCAATTAAAAAGCCCGACAAGTTTTTCGGGCGCATGGTGCGATCTAGTTATTTAATGCACTAAATGCTAGTTGCATTGTCGCGCCTTAAAACAACATTTAACTAATTTTTTCTTAAAAACCAAAATTTTTGAAATCAAATCTTCGACTCGACAACATTTTGAGCAAGTGAACTAAAAAATTTTAAACTGAGTTATACCAAATTTTCCTTGAACAAAAAACTATTCAACTTTTTGAAGAATCTCTAGTTTAGTGTGAAAGGAGCTCACTTTAATTTGGGAGGAGTTCAATTCTAGTTCAGAATTACAGTCCCTTCTCGTTATATCGCATTTGGAGGGACCGGAGAGAATCCGCGACTAACGTGACTCGCGTCCTACCCGGAGCTGACTTTCTTTAGATTTTTTTTACGCGTAGATTTATTTAGAATCGCATGCCGCGGCTAAATGTGACTATAGCGATGAAATATGTGACCATAAGAAGCAAAGACTGAATGCAAAGTACATTTTTAGACTATTTGTGAACATGTACTCAGAGATACTCTCTGCTATATGCATAAGTATGACAGATATGTGTGAAAAATAACGAGTTCCAGAGGAAAGTGAGAAGTGATCAACAACAAAACTGTGTAACCTGATGTTGCAAGGTCTTTACTGCCATCAAAACTCTCGCGTCAGGCTGGACACGGACCCACACTCTACCTTGTAAATAGGATCTTAACCTACCGTAATCGGCCACAATTTCAAAAAGGGATGTCAGATTCGTGATCAGCACCCTAAATAGCCCCTCCCCTAGGCGAAGTTTGGTTGAATTTTTTTAAACTTCTCTTTGTCCTCTGCAGTCTTGAAAATAGAGTAGTGCCATCACTTTGCTAACCCTTTTTCTACTATTAGTTGGAGAATCAAAACAAAAACGACATTGCAAAATGAGTCATCTCGGTGGTGAGATCTCCCACTCCAGAACCGAGTCTGCCGCAGCTGATCACGCCGGGCCGCGCCCTTCCCCTCAGAGGCACGATTCGCCGAGTACCGTAACCCAAAATTCCGTCAAATCTGGTGTTTTGTAACGGCGGAGTATAAATACGATGCGGCGCGAAAAATCGGTAGCTATGCCTGCCAGAAAGCCGTGCCGCGCGGCGGCGCAAGTATGAAAGGCACCTTAGGCCCCGTTTATCCTCCGAGAGACGCGACGGAATGTATAGTGGCCAAACTGATCGATCGCGTCGCCCGATCAATGTGGCCGCAATACGTGGCGTCGCGCCGCTCGGCGTCGAAGTATAAACTGGGCCTTCGCTGTCAGCGCTGCTAAATTACGCGCCGCTTCCGCAATATCCTCGTCGCAGTGGCGTCCCAGTGCTTTTCACGATATCAGGATGTTGCGTGTGATCAAACAGCGCTTGTCGTGCCCCGGGTGAGTCCGCTGCACCGGTGGTAGAACTCATGCGGCCCTCAACCCGAGGCCACGTGTGAGGCACAACCGCTGTCGAGGTCTTACCTATGCGCGCTAGCTCTTACCTATCCTGCCACGTAAGGGTGAGGCCCTTGTTGCCCCGACTTAGCACACCTCATGCCAATGCGGATGTTATTTAGGATCTTTCCCGGGACTGCACCTGCGCTGGCCCCCCGGCGGCTCTCGCCCATCTTCACATCACTCGCGTGGTACAATTGAACCAGCCGACCTTCTGCAGTATTTACCACTGCGCTCAGAATAAACCTTCCCCCGCTCTCGAGTCTCATGACATTGCGTATCAGACAATATACTTCATGGCAACCGAACATACACACAATGCAGATCAATATGGAACACAATGCCTACGAGTTAAGGCTGAGCCCCGCCAGCTTACCTACGGGTCAGCCCCAAGCGCAGGCCGCAGATTCTTCCTCGCTCCTACCCTGGAGCCTGTGCTCACGAGGGCGGTGGCTTGGTCGGCCTCTGTGGTTACCTCTGTTTATGCTCCTGCGCGTCCTGTCCTGGTCGTCCTGGAGTCCTGCGCGGCTGGTCGAGTCGAAGTTCTGGTGGTGTGGACACTGCGCTGACGATGGAGTGCCGGAGCTGAGAGCGGACCGACCGCTCGGTGCGACGACGAAGCCGGAGACTGCCGGGTGCGCGCGGGAAGGCGTTTATAGTGCGTCGCGGCGCGTGCGCGCCACCGTATGCCCTCCGCGGCGGGACCAGTGCGCCTCGCAGCGTATGTGCCCTTGAAGAGTCGGGATGGAGCGTGGCGAACGTCACGACAGCGCTATTGCTTTAATCTTACCCAGAAACCAGAGGGTGCAGGTACAATCTGCATGGCGCGAGAGTTCCGACCGCAACAAACCATCATGTGACTGCACATAGCTTCTATAGCGGCTGCTCTAGGCTTAAAACAAATGTGTAGGATATTGTTGTGATTAATCCGCACCTTCTTTCGTTTCTGTAGAGGAAACAATACAATTTACGGCAGCTTCTACGGCTAGTCGTATACTGCGTTGGACATATTGCTGACAATGAACACGTTTGTGGGCCGCGAACGCATGAAAAACGTCTACATCCATCCAATGCATTGTCACACGGGTGCTGGTCGCGACTTATCGAGGCAATAGAAGGGCAGGTCTGCTCGCAAACGCGGTCAGCGTCTCGCTCGCCTTCATTTTCCGTGTGGGACCGGAACTGAGCCTGGGTCGCGTTATAACGGTAGTCATTTTGAACGCAGAGCCCCTCCTAAAACCGTTCTGTAACGGGAGTAGTGTTGTATCCGACGCTTCCTAACCGGAGTTGATTTGCATTGGCATAAAGGTAAGCTGGCAGGGGCCGGCGAAAATCTACGTTATATCGAGATTCGCGTTATATTGAGATTCCGGAGGCGTTATAATAGGAGGGACTGTATCAACTTTGTTTGGAAGTGTCCAATTTGACGTGAAAAATGCCCAATTTGATGTGAAAAGTGTCCTGTTTGGTGTGAAAATGGTATATATTCTTTTCTCAGAATTTCTTTGATACTTGCTCTTTAGACCTACATTTAGCAAACTTTTATTTTCTTGAACTGTTGTGCCGAAAATGGCAGTAATGTTCAGGTTCGAGAACTCTATCTCTACAACATAGTGACGAGGAAGGCGTCAATTCGGCACGCCTGTTCTTCTCCAGCTCATCCGGCGTGAGTGTTCGATGCTCCTAAATGACATGTTGTGAAGTTATGAATTGCGAGAACTCGTCTGACGTCGAGGGCTGTCCTTTTCTGGACGTGGGGATCGCTCACAGCTCTCAACATCAGCCGAAAGGTTCATTTCAAAGGAAGTGACACCTCATCTGGGGTTTAATTCTCGACTGAAAGCAGTCAACGGATGCGGAATGCCCACTGGAATGGGTATTGTTGAAGGGATCATTGGGATTTATTCTACTTGTCCGTCGTGACCCATGCCAGGAAGTGGCCCACGAACCTCATTCTGTATCCTTCACTGCTTTTAACTCTCACCGTAGTTCGATGTGCTTCTGTAGCTTGTAAGCGAACAGCTGTTGACTTTGGCGCAGTTGGTACGTGGCGCCGACGGCGCTTATGCGCCCGGATATCGATTTGGAGTTCACGCTCACAGTCAAGCCATTGATTTTATTGTGATTTAGTTCAGTTTCTCTCGAGAACTATACGTAAAAGGGTCGAGTTAGGCGAGACCCTGGCATCTCCATCAACCGTAATTTACCATTCAATAATTTATTGTGAGCCGGATACACATTTAAATGCCTCTAGGGCATCTAGCATCAGTAGAGTGCATGGCGCGTCAAGCGAAGGGGTTGAGCAACGCCGTGACTAATTTCTTCATCATTTTCTGACAGCCATTAGTATCGTCATGTGAAGGATAAAAAAATCGGCAACCAAGATGATGTCGAAAATGACTTCTTCTGTCTTATTAATTCTCGTAGTGCTGATTTTTGCAAAGATGGAATGTCTAAGCTATAGTCGCCTTGAGAAAGGTGTATTAATTGTAATAGTGCCTTATGTGTCAGTATTTTGTGCCAGACGAGGTTTGTAGGTGGATCTTTATTTGCGGCCTGACGCTTCGACTTTCCGTCGTCTTCAGAGGCCTAAAAGTGGAGCACAGGTTTATGTTTGCGCTCTACCCCACCAAGCGCCTCAACTACCCTATACATTTTCGACCCACCCCTAGAATTACCACGGATAGCCCAAACGAAGAAGACGAACTCACGCATAGGATCCACCGCAGGGCTGACGATCGCCCTCGTTAAGTAACCAGTAGAGGCGAATGAGACACACTGAGTGGGAACTGTCGCCGACCGGTCACTTACAGTTCACAATGAGGTACAAACGGCAAGAGGTCACTCGTAACAGAGGGGCACTCATTTCGGTTGTTCATTACTGGATTTCTTGAGGAAATCCAGAACGCCTCCAACGCCTTCCTAGCGGAGATCTCTCCCTCAACGGCCAGAATACTACACCTCACCTCGTAGTACTATCCAGTAATGAACAACCGAAATGAGTGCCCCTCTGTTACGAGTGACCTCTTGCCGTTTGTACCTCATTGTGAACTGTAAGTGACCGGTCGGCGACAGTTCCCACTCAGTGCGTCTCATTCGCCTCTACTGGTTACTCAACGAGGGCGATCGTCAGCCCTGCGGTGGATCCTATGCGTGAGTTCGTCTTCTTCGTTTGGGCTATCAGTGGTGATTCTAGGGGTGGGTCGAAAATGTCTAGGGTAGTTGAGGCGCTTAGTGGGGTAGAGCGCAAACATAAACCTGTGCTCCACTTTTAGGCTTCTGAAGACGACGGAAAGTCGAAGCGTCAGGCCGCAAATAAAGATCCACCTACAAACCTCGTGTGGCACAAAATACTGACACATAAGAACTCTCCATGCCAAGGTTTCAAGAAGAGAGAAGTTGGGAACTACTCCGCAATGTAATGGTGCCTATTTCGATTAACAGATTTGCTTTTAAGCAAGCATGATCTGTCAAAGTTTTCTGTCAAAATCGGTCGTTTCATATGCAACGACCTAATATGTGTCCTTCTTGCAGGTTCGATCACCTTCTGTTCCTGATTCAGTACGCTCTGCCGCTGTTCGTTCTGTCCTTCACGTTCGCTCGAATTGCGTGGGCGCTGCGGTAAGGTTACAGCGAAGAATTCCAGCTGAATTGTTCTCACAAGGGAAGGGTCTGAAGCCTATGTCTGAACGGGTGGAGCGAGTCATATAGGGGGAATCCCCACCCCTCAATTGGTTTGAAAATGTGTTTATTTTTTGCCAAGTCGTCAAACCCAAGGAATAGGGGTCACAATGGGATACGGCGCAGCACGCATTTGGGGGTCTTGTACGCCCGCGATGCTTCTTCACACAGTGGCTCGGAGGGCAGGTGGGTAGAGGGTTGACTCATGCGAGAGAGGTCAGGGGTTTGGATCCTTTGCACCGCTGCATTTTTGCATTTCATCTGATTGGTTGAGATTTGGGGGATTCTGACGACTATACCATTTTCAGACGTTTTCCGCGCATTTTTCCAGCTGTACGCTGTGGTATTCAACACGGTGATGTATAAATGTTCAACACCAGTGATACACAGGTACAAAGTGCATGAAAACCACTGGGCACCTTACGGGTAGCGTATAAAGGCTACAGGCTCCTCATAGTCTGTTTCCATACATGGACCAAAGGCCTCGGGAAAAACCATCCTGCTCGGATTTTCAAAGGAGACCACGTGGTGACTTCGGAGATGGTTCAAATGAGAAACGAGGTGTGCGGATCTCGCAAATTAAGCTAAACGGCATCGATACACTCTTTCCCTCATGTCTACCTGTCACCTGGAAATCAGAAGTCTGCTGAAGATTTTCTAGAACCTAACACCGACAATGTCCGCCGACGGTCGAGTGGTGATCCATTCGCTCACGCTGAAGTGTGGCCCACCTTTGGACAAGGAATCTTCGAGGGGAGAAATCAAGCTGGCCGAACGGATGACAAGCTCGCTAAAGGACTTCGAAGCACGTCAACTTGAAGTTGACGAAGACGAACGCTGGAGCTGGAAGTGGTGGAAGAAAAAGAGGAAGATTGGGATCCGTAAGACGAACTGATGGACGTGGAGAGGCAAGCAAGCAGTGGGCATATGATAACGTTTTCGGGTGGAACTCTTGTCTCGGAGGAAAGGTTACGTCTTCAATTGGATTTCAGTTGCGTGCTCATAACCATGGAGGAAGACACCGCGATTCACTACACAGGCACTTTGTACCTGTATATCACTGGTGTTGAACATTTATACACCACCATGTTGAATACCACAGCGTACAGCTGGAAAAATGCGCAGGAAACGTCTGAAAATGGTATAGACATCAGAATCCCCCAAATCTCAACCATTCAGTTGGAATGCAAAAATGCGGCAGCGTAGAGGAACCAAACTCCTCACCTCCCCCGCATGAGTCAACCCTCTACCCATCTGCGCTCCGAGCCACTGGCTGCAGACGCATCGCGGGCGTACAAGTCCCCCATACGCGTTCTGCGCCGTATCCCGTTGTGACCCCCTACAACTTGGGTTTAGCGACTTGGCAAAAAATCTCATTTTCAAACCAATTGAGGGATGAGGATTCTCCCTGTATGAGTCGCTCCCGCCATTCAGACATACGTTTCAGACCCTTCTCTTGTCAGTGGTATTAGGTTGGTGCATAAGTTCTCGGATATTTGGGGCATGAAATACTTATTATCACAACATACGAACAACAATCTCAAATCCTTTGAAGTAACCACTATACCTTTGTCCTTTTCGAATTTCGAATAGTCGAATTTCGAATAAATTCGAATTTCGAATATTCGAATATTCGACTATTCGAAAAAAGTCCAATATTCGAATTATTCGATTATTCGAATATTCGAGAAAGTCCAATATTCGAATTATTCGATTATTCGAATATTCGAGAAAGTCCAATATTCGAATTATTCGTTTATTCGAATATTCGAAAGTGGCCAATATTCGAATATTCGTTTATTCGAATATTCGAAGGCTTCGAATATCGAATATTCGAATAGTCGAATATTCGAATATTATTTATCAATCTCTTAACAAATTAGTGGCACTCTTCTTCGAAAACCAGGGGAGTGTGACCTTATGATAAAAAACGACGTTTGAGTTTCGCGCGTCGCTCAAAGTGCGCCGAATTGTGTGTACGCAATCTGACAAGGGAAGTCAATGAACTTCCCGTGGAGATTTCCAAAATGACCTATTGCTTGTTATAAGGGTGTGTCTAAGAAGCACCATAGTGGTCTTCAAATGTCCTGCGGGCATGTGGGTAGGTAAAAAATTACAAATAACTGTAGCACTTCAGTGCTGGCTGATAAGGCGAAAGTGACGCCTTGAATGGCCTTGAAATACTCAGAAATTAACATGCAGATGCTATAGAGCTTTAATTATAGTTAGATGTTAGAAATCTGACAGTTTATTAGGTTGCCCGAAAGGGACTGCAAGGTACATTCAAGTGCGACAAACTGGGGTGTGGATAGCGGGGAGAGGTCCAGGTTCGAATCTAGGAGAGGTGTTTACGGATTGCTGTGCGTTTTGGTAAGTGTAGAACACATTCTCATTTTAACCTCATTTACGAACATGATCGAAATGTTTTGCTTCAGTCCATCTCAGGGATGTGCTGATCGGGCTTCGCGTTTCTATAGAGAACGTTTCTCTTGTAAATTTTACTAATTTTACCATCTCTTATAAAATGTATCATTTTTGACCCACTCCGTAGTATTGGTCTTCTTGCAGCCTACTCCCACGCTGACAGGGGGGGGGGGGCTTTCCAAACGTAGGTACTTGTAGTAATTCTCAAGACTTCGTAAGTAGAGAATAAAATTTCGTCCAAACGTTGTCCTGAGGGTTAACTGAGGTTCTGATCACGAAGCGGCAAACGCTTTCGGTGTTACGGTCGACCACAATAGGCGATGGTGAGTATGTGCAAGAAAAGGTGCAGAATAACCGGCCGTGTTGTACTATCGTGACTCCAAAAATTGAGTGGAGGTCGGAATTTTTTTCGCCCAAACATCGCCTGTACTGCTACTTTGGATGCTGAGCACGAATATGGTATCCAATTTCGACAATTTGGCCGCTTACGATATTTCATAGTGTGTGTTCGTGAGTAAGGATGGGGTTGTCATGACCACTGATTTCGTTCTTTCCTCGCCTTAGGAAATTATTTAGGCTGCTGCCACGAATCTGTCATTTCTTTTTCTAATTTATCCATTTTTCGTGCACTACTTTCCATCTCAAAGTCGAAGACTGGAAAGCAAGTCTGATCACATATGTAGGTGAAGAAAGCGATTCCATGTACTCAAACTGATAAACTTGATCACTCATGAAAATGTGGAATCACGCGATCACGTGAAAACGTTTACTAGATTTGCGATCAGCACCTCAATTAGCCCTCTAGACAACGTTTGGGCGAAACCTGCTTTCGATCTCCGGAGTTGTGGGAGTACAAGTCCCTAAATCTTCGATTAGCAGAGAGTGATGGGGAGGCGATGGGCAGCAGGGGTGTGCGTTAAATTTTTCGGTGAATTTTTAACGACCACTTTTTAACGAAAAATTTTCGCGTTAAAAAGGTAAATTCGGTAAATTCGTTAAATAAAATGTCCCTTAGCTGCATTCAGTTTTAAACCACTGGGGTGCCTCTCGGAAAATCCCCCACAGCGCTCAATAGGTCACTTATAAGATCCCCACGGGAAGTTCATTGGCCTCCCTTGTGAGTTGACGCGAAGTAAGCGCTGCAAGCGCGGCCCTCCGTTGAGCACCTGCTTCCTTGTAAACGGCCGTCGAGCGTGCTGTGGCCATTCACGTGAATCGCAAGTGATTAGGGTTATGCCTGTACACAGATATTTTTACCTTCAGTATACTACGGGAGAATCTTCGTTTTGTATTTCTACCACAGTTACAACAAGGGAACGATTAGAGCCGAAGGGGCTGCGGTAGGGAGGTAGAACTTTTAGGGGTCTAGAAAGCTCCTGCTTTCTGCCAGTAAAGACGTTGAAGAAGAGAGGAAGAGCAATGGCTATGGAGTACAAAAGCCAGTCATACTCCGTTTCCTATGAAAGTGAGCCATCCCCATTTTCGCTCTAACACTGTCCAAGTCGTAGTGTCTTGTCAGATTGGATTCCAACGCGGGTCCGTTTCTCTTCAACGGAGCTAGAACACAAACTGAATGCCATTCATGAGACTCCAGTGCGCCCTTTTTGCACCAGATCGCCTTTGTGTCATTTCTCCGCCCATGACAATCATTCTTTTACCACCTGGAAGCTTCGCTATAACATAAGGAAAGATAGCAACCTATAGAGAAAGACCTATAACAATCTAGCTCTGCCTGCCCAAGGTGTTTCTCTCTTCTCGGTGCACGAATTCTTAGGGAAGCAAAGCGTGCTTCATTGCCATTATACCGCTGTTATTGTCCTTTGGTCTCGTAAAGGAAATGGATGGAGCATCCATCCATTTCCTTCACAGTGGGTAATAAAAAATAATTAAATGTCAACCACTGGGTGACGACAGTAAATAATAGTGTTCATTTGATTATTCGAATATTCGACTATTCGAAATTCGATTATTCGAAATTCGACTTTTTGAAAATCGAATATTATTCGATCATTCGAAATTCGAAATTTTGAAAATCGAATATTATTCGATCACTCGAAATTCGAAATTTTGAAAATCGAATATTATTCGATCATTCGAAATTCGAAATTTTGAAAATCGAATATTATTCGATCATTCGAAATTCGAAATTTTGAAAATCGAATATTATTCGATCACTCGAAATTCGAAATTTTGAAAATCGAATATTATTCGATCATTCGAAATTCGAAATTTTGAAAATCGAATATTATTCGATCATTCGAAATTCGAAATTTTGAAAATCGAATATTATTCGATCACTCGAAATTCGAAATTTTGAAAATCGAATATTATTCGATCATTCGAAATTCGAAATTTTTTCCCAAGGACAAAGGTATAGTAACCACCCTTTACATCAATTGTCTTTCGCCAACGTGCTGGTAAGTCATAGATGCCTTTTCTCCAAAACGTGGCCGGTTGTGATTCGAAAAATGTGAGCAGTGCCTCCTTGACATCCTCTCGGTTCGTGAATTGCTGGCCGTCCAAATAGCGTTGAGGGCTTGAAAACGAATGATAATCAGAAGGAGCGAGATCTGGTGAGTAAGGTGGATGTGGAAGAACGGTCCATCCGCAGTCCGCCAACTCAGCCGCCGTCGCTCTAGCAGTATGCGGTCTAGCGTTGTCGTGTTGAGAAAACACCTCACCTGCTCTCCTCGTGTGGTTCGGAGGTGGGCCCTCAACTTCCTCAGTTGGTTGACGTAAACCTCTGCCGTCACTGTTATCCCTTCGTCCAGCAGCTGCCAGTATTCCACGCCAAGAACGCTCCACCAAATGCATAGCATCACCTTTTTCACGTGAAGGTCGGGTTTCGGAACGTCCTCTGCCTCTCCAGTTGCGTTAACCCACTGTGCACGACGGTGATAATTAGAGTAGAGTATCCACTTCTCATCCCCGGTGACGAGGTTGTCCAGCCATCCGTGGGTACGTCTGAGGGTAAGGAGAGACGGAGCGACATCGGCTCTGCGATCCATGTCACGTTGTGTCACGTCGTGAGGTAGCCAGCGACCCAATTTTCGCACCTTGCCAATCGACTTCAATCCTCGAACGACTGTTGAGTGACTAACACCAAGAGTGCTTGATAGTTCGCGAGTGGTTTGGTATGGGTCCGCTTCCACTCTACTTCGGAGGCCATCCAAATCCAGTGTCATCGGGCGCCCTTCTCGTTCATTATCTTCAACGGAGAATTCACCACCTGCACACTTCGGGAACCACTGGTATACAGTACTTCGAGCAGGACCACTCTCGTTGTAAACATCCTTCAGACGACGATACGATTCGTTGGCATTGAGGCCAGATTGATGCAGGAATAACATGACGTGCCGAATATGCGTCTCAGTTGGGATGAATTGCTTAGCCATAATAGCTGACGTTAACAACGCAGAAGTAAATGTTAGGAACTGTTTCGTAGCCCTTTCCTTTCTCTATCGATCGATCATTTACGCGTTGATACATGTGAGAAATTTGGCGGGAAAATGCGCTTTCAATTCAGGAGGGTTCAAATGTCCGAGAACTTATGCACCAACCTAATAGTTTATGTCAGGGGATCGCTGCATTCTAGTGACATCTTCTAATTATATTTCATCTGTAACACACCTGTTCCTTGTTCAGATCAGAAGATGTTGCGTCAGGCAGCCATTCGAAAGCGTCAAATCATACGAAAGCAAAGAGCAAGGTACCTAAGAATTTTGTTTTGCGTTTTTTTTGTTTTGTTTCACATTCTGAAAGGATTGTTGACTCTCTAGCCTGGATTTTTGGTCTCGAATTCAAGAACTTCGCTGAATGTTCCTGAGAATCTCCTTTGGACGGTTTGATATTAAAATAAAAAGCTTGAAATTGAAATTATTTTTGCCATTGTACACTGTTTGTCAACCCTTTTGAGCAGTTTATCTTTTTGGCTTTTCACGTGCAGGAAAAGCTATTCTAAGCGCTATTTTATAAAAGTTCTTCGATAGTTTTTTGAACCATGGCATTACACGGAAAACGTAAATAAATAAATAAATAAATGAGTTTTTTAAAGTTTGTTAAGCGGTTTTAAATTGTTTTATTCCGCGTTGTCTACGAGCAAAATAAAAATAAAATAATTAAATAGAATAGAATGTTCAAAATGTTTTGTTAGCCGTTTTTGTTTTATTCCGCGTTGTCTACGAGCAAAATAAAAATAAAATAATTAAATAGAATAGAATGTTCAAAATGTTTTGTTAGCCGTTTCTGAATATTTCTATTTCCACGGTTCTTCGCAAACAAAATGAATAACCAAATAAATAAGCTTGTTTTTAAGTGTCCGCGCTTTGTTATTCGTTTTGAATGTGTCTATCTTAGTGGAGCATGTCAGAATAGGTGTCTGCTGTCACGTGGACCCGATTCCGGGTTCCTGGTTCGGATTGCCGCCCAAACCAACCAGGACTTCCATCTCCACCGGCCGAAGCACCATAAGCTAGAGTGCTAGAGCGTCAGTGGTTCAGAATATCGCGACTTTCTCGCGATCATAGTACCATTTCGTGGGATATTGTGAGGAATTTTTGCTTAGAGCTCTATCCGATTGGGAGCTATGCAAACAAAAAGCTCCTAATAAAAGGGTCATATGGAAAATTCACATGGCGCTCTTCTTATGCTCCATTTTTTCTATTCTTCATTTTCTATTTTTTGTTGGATGTTTTGAGACGCTCTAAAGTATACTGTATTTGTACATTAAATCTTTGGTTGAATTACCCAAGTTTGAGGTAAACGGTGTCGAACAACTGGTGTATGTGTGTACCGAAGGACATATTCTGTAAACTAGAGTGCTAGAGTGTCGGTGGTTCAGAATATGTCCTTTGGTATACACATACACTAGTTGTCCGACACCGTTTACCTCAAACTTGGGTAATTCAACCAAAACTTTAATGTACAAATACAGTACACATTAGAGTGTTCTAAAAACATCCTATAAAAGAATGAAGAATAGAAAAAATGGAGCATAGAAGAGCGCCATGTGAACTTCCCATATGACCCTTTTATTAGAAGTTTTTTGTTTGCATAGCTCCCAATCAGATAAAGCTCTAAGCGAAAATTCCTTACAATATCCCACGAAATCGTCCGTCGCGAGAAAGCCGCGATAGTTGGTACCAGTCTAGGAGGGATAAAACTATAAATAAATAAATAAATAAATAAATAAATAAATAAATAAATAAATAAATAAATAAATAAACTTTTCCATCGGCCACCAAAGCCACCAAAAGTCATTGTATGGCCAAATACGCCTCCACGATATCTTGAAGAAGTATTAGCTTGTCCGGAAAGTTCTCAGCGTTTGAATGATTTACTTTTTCAATTTGAACTATCACAACTTTCTCATTTCTTATCGGATTCAGTCAAAATAAGCACCCTTTGAATCAGTACAGCTTTGCCAACGGGCCAACGGTCGACTTATTCCATCAGCGAAAAAATTAGGTGGTCGAGATTACACAAGTCCACGGAGGTTGTTTTTGCTTGGTCCTGATTGGTGAGGGTTTTACCAGCAAAAAAGTTCTGAAAGTGTTTGAAAAGGTGGTTGGCGAGAAGTTTGGAGAATGTGGCGGGTGAGTCAGAACTTCAACCCTTAATTCGTTCAATTTTCGAATGGTGATTTGTAAAACGTTTGGGCGGATGTTATCGTGCAGAAGAATCGGGCCTCTTCTGTTGATCACTGCTGGCTGAAGTCGATGCAATCTTCGATGCATTTCGTTGAATTCCTTAGGCCTATGTTATACTCCCGCGGGAGCATCCGCGGAAGGGCGGGAATCGCGCCGAGATCCCTCACCTGACCAATCGCCTCGCTCCACCACGCCCGCCGTCCGCGGTGCACCCTTTGCCCACGGACGTTCCGCGGATGCTCCCGCGGGAGTATAACACAGGCCTTACAGTAGGACTCTGCTGTGATCGTTTGGCCTGGTGCCAAAAAGTTGTGATGGGCCACACCAGCCGACGACCACCACACAACGTGGAATGCGTGGCGCATCTCAAACGGTGGATTAAGTGGCGGCGGCCTTTATCGTTTATACTTTTATTTATTTATTTATTTTTTATTTATTCAAGGCATAGACAGACACAGACAACTGTCTAGCATGTAAAGTGCAAAAAAAAAAACGAACAAAACATCACAAATTGACCACTCGAACACAAGTCAAGTAAATAACAAACCACAGGGATCATTTCTCGACTGTTTGGCATTCAATCTTTGACAAACATTCTACAGGCTCGAGCAGAGAGCCTCTCTAAATCTTCATACTTGCCCAGTAGCAGGTTGAATTCCTTGAGAATGCGATAGGTTAAGAAATCTGATCTGATTCTGATCTGGGCAACTGAGACTCGAAGTTTCAACTTCCTTCTCACGGATTTTGTCAACATCCCGTCAAGGAATTTATTTGTGTCAATGGAAACCTTATTTGCAACAATTTTGTATAACATGACAAAATCAGCAATTTTTCTTCTCTTCTTTAGCGAAGAAAGACCAAGCAGTGAAGCTCGTTGAGTACCGTTTGGAATAGAACTATAATCTACTGAGAAGCACCTCATCATAAGCTTCCTAGTGAAACTATTCTGAATGCTTTCTAGAAGGTCTATATCTTTCTTTTTCGGTGGATTGAAGACTGATGTCCCGCTTTCCACTACAGGTCTTACGTAGGTTTTGAAACCACGTATGTAAACCTCGGGAAGCTTGGATTTCAAAGCCCTAAAGAGGTTATAGATGCGATAATTGGCTTTTCTTACCAAGAGACTGTAATGCTTGGAAAAACACAGATCGTTTCTTATTATATAACCGAGATCTCTAACTTCATCAGTTGTAGTTAAAACCTGACCGTTAATTCGATATTCCGGAGTTTGGGCACGGTTTTTAGGACCGATCATCAGAAGATGTGTTTTCTCAATTGCGAGAGGCAACTCCCATATTTCTGCCCAGCGAAATACTAATATATAATAAATACTTTCTTTAGGTATTCTGGAAGGAGGGAAGGATATAGAATTCCGGTCCATTTCTTGGGAATCTTATTTCATCTAGACACCAATGTATTGTCAAATGTATGATCATCGTCTGGAATTCGCTACACGCTGCATTTCTTCCAGGCAGTGAAGATGCTCGCTCTGATGGTGATCACCTTCATGTTCTGCTGGCTACCGTATCATCTCTACCACACGTTTGAGTTGAACGTAAGTTTTACGAGGGCTGTGTAGTAGGACTCCAGCTGCTCTCTGAACCTGAGGAATCAGTGGAACCATTTCCAGACGTTTATGACGTTCGACAATCCGAACGTCAGCAAGTACATCTATCTCGCGATCTACTGGGTGGCGATGAGCAGCAGTGCCTACAATCCGATCATCTACTGCTTTGCTAACGAACGGTGAGGGCTTTTCACTTGGATTTTGCTCCATCTGTGTTATTGGTTTTTCGTTTTCTGAAAAAAATTCTTTAAGGTTCCGGATCGGATTTCGTTTCGTGTTCCGATGGCTTCCGATGATCAGCTGTCCGCGGGAGGACTACGAATTCTCGGAGCTGTTTCCCGAGAAGCTGCGCAGCAAGGCGATCACTCTCCAGCTGAACAAGGCATCTCGGGACAAGGACCCAAACATCTTTCAGAAGAGCTATGAGAGTGCAGGTGGGATTTGATTCAAAATTGAAAAAAATGAATACCTTATTTTTAAATTTTTAGGTCAGAACTTCTCCTAAAGTGCAGTCAAGCAGCGCAACTTTTAAGTGTGGTATTTGAGTGGACGAAATCGCGCCATGCATTTGTCCAGGACGTCAAGATCTTCATTTGATTCATCGCAAAAATTTCGGGCGGGTCATGAAATAACCATACTGCACAGTCTTAAGTAAGCGGCATTTACACTATCAATCACATGAAAATCGAGGCATACTGGACAAGATCATGACGCTATCTTTTTGCTCGAACTCATGAAAGTTACTTCTTTTGCACACATTGAAATAAAATAAATATGCGGGCAGAATTGTCTTATGCATCCCAGCCCCTTCTCATGTAGGCCACATTAACGACTAGTACCCGAGGAGGTTAAAAAAGCAGGATTTGCGGATGGTCGTCAAGAATTATGCATGGATATTTGAGCAGTGGCTACGTAATAGCGCAGTGGAGAGCAGGAGTCGTTCTTGTACGAAGCGCGAGTCGATACAAGGTCCGATTCTCTCCAGATTCGTGTCCATAAATCGGCCATGAGAAGGATGATTCACCTGCTTTCCAATCGGTGAGCCGCGTAGCTTCATGATCAGTTTAGTGTTGCCACGACATTTTCAATCACAGAACAGTTTTTGCTACCATCATACCCCAAACTTAGGTAATTAAACCATGTTCTCGAGTAGGTCAAGTATGCAATCCTGTTGTCCATGATACCCCCTTACGGAGACAGCGCTACTTCATGGTCAGTTTAGTGTTGTCACGGCATTTTCAATCGCTAAACGGCTTTTGGTATTATCACCACGATACCTCAAACTTGGGTAATTAAACCATGTTCTCGAGTAGGTCAAGTATGCAATCCTGTTGTTCATGATACCCCCTTAAGGAGACAGCGCAACTTCATGGTCAGTTTAGTGTTGTCACGTTATTTTCAATCGCTAAACGGCTTCTGGTATTATCACCACGATATCTCAAACTTGGGTAATTAAACCATGTTCTCCTGTAGGTCAAATATGCAATCCTGTTGTCCATAATACCCCCTTACGGAGACAGCGCAGCTTCATGATCAGTTTAGTGTTGTTTAATTCGCCAAACACCCTACCATCACCGCGATACCTCAAAGCTGGATAATTAAACCATGTCCTCGGTAGGTCAATTATACAACCCTGTGGTCCATGAGAAGGATGCTACTCGGGCCGTCCTAACGGAGAGCCGCGCAACTTCAACAGTTTAGTGTTGTCATGGTATTTTCAATCGCCTGACTGCCAAACCTGGGTAATTAAATAATGTCTTCTAGTAGGTCAAATAAGCAATCCGTTGTCCATGAGAATGATGATTCACCTGCTTTCCCATCACTGAGCCGCGCAACTTTATGAACGCAACTTCATGATCAGTTTAGTGTTTTCATGGCATTCTCAATCGCCAGACGGTTTTTAGTATCATCACCCACCACGATGCCTCAAACATGGGTAATTAAACCACGTTCTCGAGTAGGTCAAGTATGCAATCCTGTTGTCCATGCGAAGGATGATTCACTTGCCTTCCCATCGGTGAGCCGCGCAATTTTATGAGCGCAGCTTCATGATCAGTTTAGTGCTGTCACGGCATTTTCAATCGCCGAACGGTTTTTGATAGCATCATCAGGATACCTCAACCTTGGATAATTAAACCATGTCCTCTAGTAGGTCAAATATGCAATCCTATTATCCATGAGAAGGATTCTACTCCGGCCTTCCTAGCGGAGAGAGGCGCAACTTCATGACCAGTTTAATGTTGTCACGGCACTTTCAATCACCGAACGGATTTTGGTGTTATCACCACGACACCTCAAAATTGGGTGTTTAAACCATGTTTTTGAATAGGTCAAATATGCGTTCCTTCACAATAGCGGACAGAAGCTGCGTGCACAGCAAATGCCATCCGGAGCACTTGCTCATCCAAACCTCTAAAAATTCCTGTTTGGGAAGCTAAGCTAAACTTCTGTGCATACATGGCTAGAACCTCGACTACCCGTATGGATGAAAATAATCTTCAGAAGTGCATACTTTGAGACCACTCTGTACTGTATACTAGGTGCTAGTCGTGAATATTACCTACATAGGCAGGAGGAAGCGCAATAGACCAATCAGGCTGCACCAAGTGGGAATACCTACTGTTAGGAGCGGGTAGTGCTCTGATTGGTTGGGAATTGTAGCGTAGCGTCCGCGCCACCATGTGGGCCGTATTAGCGACCATTATCCTATATTGGCCATAGTATTCTATTCAACGATTTTCTTCAGGTCTTTCTCGTCCATGCAACGGCGTCAGCGACAAACGGCGACTTCGAGGCGCCTTCTCGTCAAGTCGAACGAATCTGACCGGCGACGACGATATATGATGCTTGGCGCCACCCTTCTTCATCCCACAATCCAGTCTGGTCTGCATTCGGCCGTGATTTGCCACAATCTTAAGGACAAAGTCCCAACAAGAACTCATTTGAAGAGCGCAGTCTCCTCCAGTAGATTTCAGGCGCTTATAGAGGACAGCGGTGTCAGTTCTGGTAGTGATGACTCTGAAATTCCTAGCGGTCTACGCATCCGCCCACAAAGGCAAACTGGACGTTCACCGATGAAATTGGCCGGCAGATGGACAGAATTTCTCCAGGAGGTCAACGGATTTTCTATGGCGGCAGTTTGAAAGGTTTTTTTGACAAGCCGTGAATCCATTTCAAACTCTCGCGTGAGGTGACTTCTGAATCCATTGCTGATGAAATCTCGTTCACCTACCGGAGAACTTCCTCCTGTGACCTATTGTTGTTCTTCCAGTTGACCGCTGGGAGTGTCTGCGGTGATTAAGGGTATCGGAGTAAGATGGCACATAACTTGTGTAATTGCGTAGAGATGCTACATTGTGATGGATTGTTCAGAATCCTGTTGAACTACCGGAGAAAAGTAGGAGATCAGTGGGCTGAAACCCGGTCACCTATAGGTGAATTCCATCTCGCCGAAATTTCACATGCAGTTGACCGCTAGGTGTTTCAGAATGATACTGACACCGCCATCCTAGAGAAGCGCGCGCAGGCGTTCGTTTCTTCATGAAGACGCCATTGATTCTGTTGCGATTTGTCTCGATATGTGTTTTGGTGCCCTCTGTTCGAAGTCAGTCTATGTACGGGTATTCCTAGTCAGTGTGTGTGCAATGCATTTCTCTATCCGATGGTTGATTCTGATTCTCTGATTCTGATTCTTTCGCGTTTGAAGACGGCGTACAGGCTACGAAGTTGCTTGGAGAAACCTGACACCGCATACTCGCTTCACGTCATCAAAGTGAGCAAAATCCTTGTTGGATCTGAATGCCCCGTTTATACTCCAGTCGGCGCACGGCGCGCCTAAATGAGAGTTAGCAATATCGATTAGGCCGCGTGGCACGATCGATATTGGTATTTCTCACTAACACGCGTTGCGCGGCGGTCGGAGTATAAACGGGACCTAAATCGCTTCGTAAACTCTAAAAATCATATTTTTAATTTTCAAACAAATTTTTCCTTCGCTTTCTGATTTAATATTTTTGAGAAAATGCATTCCAATAGCCTTTTAAATCGAAACGGGGATGACACAAGAATTTTATTTTAAAAAATATAATATTAAATATTAAATTATTGCAGAAACTTATGATATTTTATAGTCCTTTATGCTGTGGTCCATTCTTTCTCCTTTAGCATCGCACAGAATTGAAGGTTTAGAATCACGGACGGCATTAATCAATATTTTCTCTGGGATGCGCCATGCATTCCACTCCTACCGGATATCGCAGCGAAGTTTGCCCGTGCAATAAGTTGCGGTGGCGAGCCGACAGTGCTTCTTTAGTGCTTCTTCTTCCCCGACAGGTCTGGCACCTCTTCACTGACCCTGGAGGGATCGGAGACTTAGTTGGCCTGGGCGGGACCCGAACAAGGAGCATCGATCCGGGGTACACGCGACAGTCGGGGCCTTCTTTGACTGCGCTACCACATACCGTTTCAAATTCACTTTGCAAGTTTCAGTTTCATTCTACAAAAGGGAGGATGTGCTAAGTAGTTGGATTGCGCCGGGCACTCGTTCATTACATCTTGACCTGTATGTGATTGATAGTTTCCGTTCCGCCTATGTGAAGCTACAGTATGTAGGACGGCGGTTCATAATTCACTGTCAGACGGGTGCGTGGTAGAGCAGTCGGAGTAGGCGCGTGCACCTGGAACCGAGATTCTTAGTGCGAGTTCCGCCTAGCGCAATTAGGTCTTCCATCCCTTCGGCGTTGAGGAACTGGTAGAAAGTTGTTTTGTCCATCGGCTCGTCACCACAAGTGTATTGTATAGGTCAAATACGCGACGATATCCAGTAGAAGTGGGGTGCGCGGCGCATCCCACAAAAGTTTTGATCGGCGTCTTTTAACCTCTTAGTACTAGTTATTCAACATCAAACATTAAATCGCTAGTTGCTCCGCCTACAACTTCAGTCCATTCGTCCCTTTCAAGTGCCAAAATGGACCAATAACTCTTCCTCGAAGAATACGAAAAGCGGGCTACCTGGTCAAGTGCATATACGATAGATATGGCGAGAGAAAATACTGAATGCCATACGAAACCCGAATCGAGGTCCCTGTTCAGGTCTCCTGTGTCTTCTATCACTTCGGGATCGGTTGTCTGGAAGGGATAGAACACCTTATCCATTGGCTGGTCATAACAAGTTATTAGGGCCTACGCATTCAAATTGCCTAATATTCCGCAGAAGTAAAGTGCGTGGCGCATCCTAAAGGGGATTGATTAGCGCCGTCTCTTATCCACGCGTAGTGTTTACGCTTTGTTGACGCTTATGGTGCCTTCTGCAACGCTTTAGCGAAGAGCGAAGAGGGGGCACTGGGCCACTCTGGCACGCGACATGGATGAACGAATCTTTGTATTAGAGAAAGAATTTTTGGTGCCAGATAGTCAAAACGATTTCGGTCCTAGTTGTTGAAAACTAAACGACCTGAATAAATAGCCATTGGGTTGAAAAAATAAGCTTTACGGCAAAAATGTGAAAGTGCTCTACCTTTCTCAAATTTTGCTGCTTTTTGTGTAATTTGGGGTCCTACCCTGCTTTCCGCGACAACCATTTTGTCTAGGAAGTACTCTAGCTTGAAGCTCTGGTAGAATTATTTCTGTCAAAAGTAGCTAAAAACCTGAAAATTATAAGATTTTGGAGAGAATATTTTGTTCTGACTGTAAAAATGTGTTTTGTTTTGCTCACTTTTATGAAAAAAGCTTGAATATTACGCAAATAAACCTGCAACCTCGCATTTCATCCATAAATGGCGCATTCCTGTATCTATCGTCACGCAGAGATCGATTGCGCACGGTTTCAAGTTCATTTAGAAGCGGTGTCACAAATTTTGTACTACAAGTCGTTTATATGGCCTACATTTGGAGGCGGAGAGGCGCCAGCCAATCACTGTGAAGTAAAGTGCTGAATGTACGCGCGCCAGCCAATCAGCGCACCGACCGTATTGGCCGGCTCTCCGAGTGCGGCACGACTATTTGGCAATGTTAGTGACTACTTCTAGCCTGTTCGCTGTCTTCAGATTCTGTGCTTTATTTTATAAAGATTTTTTCTTTCAAAATAAACGCATTTTATTGACGAAGTGTGGAAGTACCTCGTATGGACATCATTTTTCGGTCCCCGCTCGCAGCAAATCTGCGAGGAGTGGGAGGATCCGAACCTCTGACCGCTCTCCTGTTAGGCGGGTGACTTGCCATTGAACCAACGAACCACATTCGAAGGCACACCTCGGACCCTTAAGACTATTCGCCAACTTGACTGCGACATCGGCAAACAATAACGCGACGCGCATCGCGTGCGACATTCGCCGGCGACAGTCGCACGCGACTCGTGTCGCAGGCGAATATCGTCGGCGATTCGCGTCGCGGTATTGATTATCGATGTCGCGCACGGCACCGCGCCCGACGTCGTGCGCGAAGATGTGCGCGACGCTGTGCACCACGTCGCGTGTGCAGTCGCGCGCGGCATCGCGTACGACGTCGTGCGCGACTGCACGCGCGGCGAGGTGCACAGCGTCGCGCGTGGTATCGCGCGCGATGTCGCTTGCGGTGTCGCATGCGGTGACGCGAAAATCAATCGATCGCAAATCGATGATCGAAAAATCCTTCCATTTTGTCAAAATCCCAAGGGATGCAAAGGTGGTCCATTGAACAGGAACCGAACCTTCGATGTCCTGGACGTGAGGCAAACACCCAACCTCCACGCCATGCCACTTGAAGGAAGTCGCCTACTTACAGTTCATTTGAAGGTCATTGAAAGCAGACTGCATGGAAGACAGAGCGTCGGCTACTTTGCAAAACCGTTAACACCAGGGCGGAACAGAACCCATCACCTCGCAGACGCGAGGCAAGAACTTACACACTGAGCCACAAGTCTGCGCGGTTGAACCGGCTTCGGGATCACCCGTCAACATCCTTCACTGTCAAATTTGTGTCAGACCACTACAGAGAACCTGGCAGCGACTACATCTTTTGGCAAAACCCTCTCCGTCTGAAGGAATCTAACCTCCCACGTCCTGATTGCCAAGCAACAACTCCTCCACTGAGCCACGGGGCTACGCTGGATGTGGCACATGATCGTCTTGCATGAACCTTCGTCGCCAGATTTCAGGCAAAGAACTGCCTCTTTGAATTTGACAGAAAGAAAAACGATCTTGCGCGCGGACCGAACCCCTGACATTCTGCCTGCAACCAGCCACCACTGCGCCTGCACTAGGTGCGACTCCTGTTGCGGCCGCCTTGTGTCTTCGTCATGAACATTGAAGTGCAAAGCTCGAAGCGGAGTTTGCCCCTCTACCTAAACTCGTAGAAGAACGAGGACTGCACTCGATGCAAAAATCTTGGCACCGCGCGAGATTGAACCACCGACTGTCTATCAGATTTAATCACACAGTGTTCGTTCTTTTACTGAAATTTCACTCATTCATCCTCGGTGAGGCATGAACAATTAATTTAGCACCCATAGAGCTTCTTTTCTTTTAAAAAATTGGCGAAAAGTCTTTAAAAATATTGAAGTTCTGGCTCTACACGGAATTCGATGGAAAGTCTTGTTTCCACGAGATGGAGCAGCGCGCATGCTTCTTAAAGTGTGCTGCTTGTAGCTAATTCGACAGGAATACCACTACTACACAGTTAATGGAATGAGATGACGCTCCTTCGTATGACTCTAGCGAGAAAGATTAACTGGGCTACTCTGGCACGCGACAGGGATGAACGTGAACGTGGTTGGCTCGAGCATCTCGGCACGTGGTACTGGTAGTGTTGATCTGGACGTAGTGAACGTCTCCGGACCAGGAGTTAAATACAACCCTCACCAAATCTTCGAATCCCGGAAAGACCACTAGGTCGTCGAAAATTAAGTGGGCCATCACTAGCGCATCGAACTCCTCAAGCGATCCTAATAGGTGTGTATGACAAAACGCTGAATCTAGAGAGGGGCACACGTCTCCGGAATCTGAGAAAAATCATCGGGGGTTACCAGCTTTATCGATTTTCGAATTCCGGAGAAACTATCATGTTGGATAGGTTGTCGAAAAATAGGTGGGTCGCACTTCCGCATTACGTTTTGTTAGCGTTCTTAGCTTCTTAGGGATATGGACCCGAGCACTTACAAAGAACACTGTGATGTGACCCACATAATGAACCTGTACCTGTGCCAAAATTGACGAAACCCTTCCCTCGTTCGAGCATGCGCAGGTCTATCTCACCAAACATCGATTTCTGTAGTCTGTTGAATTCCGCGAGTGATGGAGCACCAATACGCAGGCGATAGCGTCGTTTGAAGCTATTGTTCAGAGCTCGTAATGGCTTCTCTGTCGTTGGGCCACTTTGGCACGCGAGAAGGACTAGCATAGAGTTTGGTGGGTGGATTTCAATAAGCACACTTCGACCTAGTTACTGAATAAATTTATGGGAGCGATCTCCAACAGAGCAATAGCCAACTGGAAAGCGCTAACGGACTGCTTTTCCATAATAATCGGAAAATTTGTCTTTTTCACATTATTCATAGTTGAACATCACTTATTAGAACATAGAAATTTTCTCCTGAATGTCTGCTGAGTAAAGCATGTCGGAAATACAGCAAAGAATAACAAGTCAAATTATCATCATGGGGATAAAACAAGAGGACAGCAGAGAAAACGTGGTGCATGTCGCTAATTCAGGCAGCACGGGGTGCGGGAACACGATGACAGCGGCAGCGAGGGTTCGGGAACTCGGCAGCAGCCAATCATCGATCTGTTGGTAACGTAGCCGAAGAGCAGTCAGGTCACATGTTCCCGCACCCCGCTACGCCAACTCTGCCGCGTTTCCACACCCGTGCTGCCGCAATTAGCGACATGTACCGAAAACGAAAGAATTGTGCGTGAATACAGGGAGAAACAAACGAAATAAATGACCCGTGCCGGTTTCACCGTTGTCGAGAATTCGAAGACGTAGAAAAACGTGTGTGCGAACAAAAAAAAAACAGAAAAGACCGGAAGCGATACAGTAGTACATACGTTCTGTTCAGTGTTAACATTTCCTACAATACGAAGCGAATCATTGATCGTCGTTGTATGAACAAAGGAGCGGCGCGATCGAATATCGATCGCTGTTGAGTAATCAGTCCAATCGATAGTGGCGACGACGGCGCTGCTAAGCGACATGCTGCCCGTTAAGTATCGGTGTCGTCCTGAAATTAGAAATTTTCAAAAATTTCAAGCACCATGGGCACACTGGAGCCGCAACCAGATGCTGAGTACAGAAGCTGTCCATGGTAGACTATCTGGCCTGAATTCTTGTTTGTATTTTGCTACCCCCCGCCCAATCGTAGATTTCGTTGACGCCAATTGTGAGATGTATTATGCCTATTGGTACTAGTAATCAATATAGCCTACATAGAGAAACGGGAACAATCGCAATCCAGCTAATCACCAGCAATTCAATCAGAGCCCTTTGGGAGATACAACCATCCTATGTAGCCTGATAGTTCTAGTGCTTTCTACCTATGTAGACCACATTAACGACTAGTACTTTTTATTTAGTAACTCCATACAGGATATACAGGACATAAGATATCACAACTATTAGGTTGGTGCATAAGTTCTCGGACATTTGGGGCATGAAGTATTTGTTATCACAACATACAAACAACAATATCAAATCATTTGAAGTAACCACCCTTTACATCAATTGTCTTTCGCCAACGTGCTGGTAAGTCATGGACGCCTTTTCTCCAAAACGTGGCCGGTTGTGATTCGAAAAATGTGAGCAGTGCCTCCTTGACGTCCTCTCGGTTCCTGAATTGCTGGCCGTCCAAAAAGCGTTGAAGGCTTGAAAACAAATGATAATCAGAAGGAGCGAGATCTGGTGAGTAAGGTGGATGTGGAAGAACGGTCCTTCCGTAGTCCGCCAACTCAGCCGCCGTCGCTCTAGCAATATATGGTCTAGCGTTGTCGTGTTGAGAATACACCTTCACTTGCTCTCCTCGTGTGGTTTGAAGGTGGGCCCTCGACTTCCTCAGTTGGTTGACGTAAACCTCTGCCGTCACTGTTATCCCTTCGTCCATCAGCTCCCAGTGTTCTACGCCAGGAACGCTCCACCAAATGCATAGCTTTTTCACGTGAAGGTCGGGTTTCGGAACACCCTCTGCCTCTCCAGTTGCGTCAACCCACTGTGCACGCCGGTGATAATTAGAGTAGAGTGTCCACTTCTCATCCCCAGTGACAAGGTTGTCCAGCCCTCCGTGGGTACGTCTGAGGGTAAGGAGAAACAAAGCGACATCGGCTCTACGATCCATGTCATGTTGTGTCCAGTCGTGATGTACCCAGCGACCCAATTTTTGCACCCTGCAAATCGACTTCAACCCTTGAACGACTGTTGAGTGACTAACACCAAGAGTGCTTGATAGTTCGCGAGTGGCTTGGTATGGGTCCGCTTCCACTCTACTTCGGAGGCAATCCAAATCCAGTGTCATCGGGCGCCCTTCTCGTTCATCATCTTCAACGGAGAATTCACCAATTGCAAATTTCGAGAGCCACTGGTACACTGTACTTCGAGCAGGAGCACTCTCGTTGTAAACACCCTTCAGGCGACGATACGATTCGATGGCATTGAGGCCAGATTGATGCAGGAATAACATGACGTGCCGACTATGCGTCTCAGTTGGGATGAATTGCTTGGCCATAACAGCTGACGTTAACAACGCAGAAGTAAATGTCAGGAACAGTTTTGAAGCCCTTTCCTTTCTCTATCGATCGATCATTTAGGCGTTGATATGTGTGAGAAATTTGGCGGGAAAATGCGCTTTCAATTCAGGAGGGATCAAATGTCCGAGAACTTATGCACCAACCTAATACAATACCGGCCTTAATGTTTGGTCTTTGGGCGAAAAAAGTGCAAAAAACACGTCTTTTTCGCCGATTTTTGAGCATCACCCAGCATATTCACCCAGCTGAATACAAATACGGACGCAGTGGGTTCTCCTCGCTGGCATAACACCAAAAGAGTCGTCTGAGCGGGCGTTCCCTCCGTTGTCGCTACAGCATGAAGCACAAACTCATCGATTGTCACGTAGTGTTCTTTCACTTGCCGATAACTTTTACGTTAATGTCCAATCAGTAACATGTGATGTCAGCCGTCGGTCCATCTAATTTTCGACAACGTGGCCCATACGACAGCATCCTTCTTTACTCCTGCCTTAACGCTCTTGATAGTCTTCCACAACTCCATTCGTTCTTTTCCTACAGTACAAATGCCGGCTCGGCGTAGTTTGCCCAATACTCGTGGAAAAATCAATAATTTGAAAATCTTGTATTTATGTGGTATGGGACGTGCACACGGACTCACGGATTACAATACCAGTTTTAATGTTTGGCCTTTGGGCGGAAAAAGCGAAAAAAAAAACGCCTTTCCCGCCGCTTTTGTATTGTGATCTTCAAATTGCGTGCATTGAAAAATGAATTCGATATTTAGAATCCGCATCGAATGATCTATCCGATGAAGAGAAAAACGTCCAGGAAATGTTTTAAAGTAAATGTTGATGACCCATATTCAGAATGCGAGCTTTAGCTGTAACGATCTCCCGCTAGGAAGGGGTCTGCCGCGCTTATCCAGAACCTACATCATCATAGCAAAATTTTTAAAGATTTTCTGGGCAATCTTATTTTCATCGGATAGATCATTCAATGCCGATTCAAATATCGAGTTCATTTTTCAATGCGCGCAATTTGAAGAGCGCTATACAAGAGGCGTGAAAGGCGTTTTTTCCGCTTTTTCCATCCAAAGATCAGGCATTAAATTCGGTATTGTAACCCATGAGTCCGTGTGTGCGTCCCTACCATACAAATAGAAGATTTCCGAATTATTGATTTTCTCACGAGTATTGGCAAACTACCACGAGCTGGGATGTATACTGTAGGAAAAGAGCGAATGGAGTTGTGGAAGGCTTTCAAGAGCGTTAAGGAAGTAGTGAAAAAGGATGCTGTCGTATGGGCCACATTGTCGAAAATTAGGTGGGCCGACGGCTGACATCACATGTTATTGGTCGGACTTTTCCGTAAAAATTCTCGGCAAGTGAAAGAACACTACGTGACAATCGATGACCTTGAGCTTCATGTTCTAGCGACAACGGAGGGAACGCCCGCTCACACGACTCACGACTTTTGGTGTCATGCCAAAGAGGAAAACCCACAGAGTACCTGTGTTCAGCTGGGTGAATAACACCGTTGGATGTGTCGACTTTTGCCCAAGCAAAGATGAACGTTTGAGTAAAGAGTTCGGCATGCTGTACAACTATTGAACAAAAATATAACCACCAATCAATCAACATCGATGACTGATATCGATTTTAGCCCATATTTGATACGAATAATTTTCTGCTATCGACAAATATCGAAAAATTGCCAAAGCCCGTCATATTACTCGCTCACACGACCTATATGGGAATGGAGAGGTGGTGCAACAGGCCAATCAGAACGCACCGAGTGGGCGTGTCAGCCACAGTCGCAGCTCCGAGTGGTTGTGATTGACTGACGCGTTCCCCTACCTATGTAGGCCACATTAAAGACTAGAACCCCTTTTCAAACGAAAGAGTGAGCATAAATTGTGATTTCTCGAACAAACAACAACACAGGACAGGCCCAAAATCTGCGTACAGCGATCTGGATTAAAATTCAGCAGATTTATGTAGGAACGCCAGAAGCAGAGGTAAAAAAAATTAGTTCGAAAATCACAGAATGCGGCCTGACTAGGTACATGTTGCGAAGACGCACAGCAGAAGATGAGGGAGCATGCCGCGGGGGCGGGAACGCGTTTGCTCCTACCGTAATCGCGGCAGCGGCTGGGCCGGTGCCTGATTGGCTGCTGCAGTTACAGTAGAAGCAAGAGCACCTTTCCGCACCACTGCGGTACGTCTTTGCGACATGTACCTCTGACTATAGCTTTCCTTTTCTGTCTTAAACAGGCAAGAACAGACGTCTCCGAAAATGAATAACACCGCGCATGCTGTCAAGTGTTAGGCACACAAACACCACCGCACAACGCGCCTTATGCGCACTCGTATTACCGGTAAAACTCACGCCTACCGTATGTCGTCCGTACAGTCGCAGTGCGTCTTCAGTGGCGTCCTTTCGCTGGCCGCACCGTAGCCGTTATTATTAACAAGCTCATCACCACAATGCTAAATAAAGGCAAATTTAAAAAAGAAAACAGAACGTGCTGTTTGGTACTGGTCGTTAATGTGGCCTACATGGGGATGCGACCATTCGCTAGTCAATCTAGCCAATAAGAGCACTGAGCGAGCATGTGCCAGCAGCTAGTCGGAGCACAGAGCGTACACGCTACCTCTGGCTGGCATACTCGTTTGATGCGCTCATAATGATTTTGTGTGCCCCATGTATGCCACATTCACGACTAGTTCCAAATAATCTGCTCTTCTAGCCGTTGTTGTGGACTACATGGGATATGACCATTCGCTGGCCAATTACAGTCAATAAGAGTAAACACTGAACTCGCGCCAGCAAATCAGAGCCCGACCGCTCTGATTTATCTTATCTGGCCCCCAGGTAGGCCATATTAGCGACCAATCTCTTTGTGTGGGGTCGGTGCTCCCTTTGGCTGACGCGTTTTCGGACGGTGCTCTTGTAGTGCTCGCATCAATATGTAGGCCACATTAACGACTGGTTCCGTCTCACTGGTCGTTAATGTGGCCTACATGGAAATGCCATCATTCGTCTGTCATTTACAATCAATCAGAGCAACGACCGAACAAACGCCAGCCAATAAGAGCTCGACTGTACACGCCATGTCTGTGTGGCACATCTGTTCGGTGCGGTCTGATTAATCTGGTGTGCTCCCCATACTGTCCACATAAACGACTAGCACTCCTTCTTCGCGCCCGGCCGTAGCTTTGATTGGCTGGCGCCCGTTTGGTCGGTGTTCTGATTTGCTGCAATTGACTAGTGGTGGTTGGCGGCCCCATGTAGGCCACATTAACGACTAGTTCCAAATGATCCGTCTCACTGGCCGTTAATGTAGCCTACATGGGGATGCGATCATTCACCTGTCAATTACAACCAATCAGACCGTCGACCGAACAAATGCCAGGCAATCAGGGCTCGACTGTACACGCCACCTCTGGGTGACACACCCATTCGATGCAACCTGATTAAATTCGTGTGCTCCCATGCAGACCACATAAACGACTAGCACTCCATCTTCGTGCGCGGCCGTAGCTTTGATTGGCTGGCGCATGCTTGGTCGGTGTTCAGATTTGCTGCAGTTGGCTAGTGGTGGTTGGCGGCCCCATATAGGCCACATTGACGACTAGTTCCAAATGATCCGTCTCACTTGTCGTTAATGTGGCCTACATGGGGGATGCGACACTCACCGGTGAATAACAGCCAATCAGAACACCGAACGTACACACCCTCTCTGTGTAGCGCGCCTTTTCGATGTGGTCTGATTAGCCTGGTGCGTCCTCGTCGCTCCCCATGTCGGCCACATTCACGACCATTCTCATGACGTTAGAAAATTTTTGATCATGCAAGACAAGACCAGAGATAAGCAGCATAATTCCTCATCATGCTAGCAGCCTCGAGCGTTCATTAGCGAAAGAGAGCAGGAAAGCGTAAGCGGGTTTCGTGCCACTGCCAAAATTGGACTGTAGAGAGAGAGATAGAGAGAGAGAGCTTGCGCACCGGCACACTTAGCATTAGCTTGGCCGTCGAGTCGCCACTGCCTTTCTTCGATCGCTGCGGATACGGCGATAGTGTCGTGCCGTTGTTGTTGTCCATCGTCAACGTCACCTAGAATGGCTACATACCATGCATGCATTTTTCTCAGCACTCCAAAGCAAAACGGTCATTCAGCTTAAAGCAGGAAGTCAATGTTCTCTTACTTGTTAGAAAACACTGGATCTGATTCTCTGTAAGTATCACTCGCTGGACTGGGGTTAATATGGTGCTATACTAAACTACAGTGAGTCTCAGAAAATGTATAACTGTCTGAAAGGTATCCGATGAAGAGAAAAACGGGAAGTAAAGCATAAAAATGTTGACTCCTATCGCTTCGGACTCCCTCCTCTCGAGTGATAGTTACATACACCCAATGCTCATATTCTGAAATAGCTAATCGAGTCGTCATTTTAACCGTCTGTTTCTCAGTTGTGAAACTCGAAGTTATCCAATATTTATTGACAATGTTTCGGGCTTTAAGTCCTTCTTCAGATCTAAAATAGGTATTTATTTATTCATTTATTATCAGCAAGTGCTAGGACGATTTATTGGTTCCTTACTACTGGTCCTCCCATAATATCGATTGATGGCGATCGATACTTCAAAGACGATCTTCAGATTCCAGTTGAGCGACCTCGACTACCCCCAGGGGTACAGTTTCGGACCGCCTAGACGACGTCCACAAAAATCGATAGTTTGATCAATATCGATTGATGGCGATTGATACTTCAAATACAAACTTCAGATTCGTGTTCAGCGACCTCGATTGCCCCAGGGCCGAAGTTCCCAGGTTCCAGGACGTAACTCCAACGCGATGGCGCGCGCTAGGCGCACGAGATATCACAGCACTGCATCGCGGACGTGCGCTTGGTGACGCATGGTTCGCCGCGGAGCACGAAATGTTACCAGTGTTCAAACTTCTCAATTAGAAAGAGCCGCCGAAGGGATGTTATACGATAGAGAACTCGTGGAAAAGGCGCCTTAAACATTACAGACTTTCTATGGTCGCTATTTCATCCTGTTTTCTCCTCTCTAGGATTATTCTCCACCTACTGAGTCCAACTCTTATCTGGATCGCACTTTTTTCCCCGATTCTTCCAAATTTTTCTTAGTTCATGTTGTAGTTCAAGTTTTATACAATTTAGAAACATACGTTTAACATATGCCCTGGCTGGTTTTTTTTTCATGCAAAGATAATAAATTATAAATCTGGAGAGTGTGAGTGGAGTATTCAAGTTTTTGCTCACCCCCCCCCCCCCACAATAAAAGCTTACAAACACTTGCTTCTGAAACTTCTAGTTAGTAATCCCATCTCAGTTCTTGTTTCGAATTTTCCTCACCAAATCCTTGGCTGTTTTCCTTCACTCATTTAAAATAGATTGGTTCTTTCCACTCACATTTTGTTTACAATCGCTTCCACTTCCCTACCCTCATCTCATGTCTCCTTCCTTCTTCTACGCGGTCAACGTCGCCGGAACATACTTTCGCGCTCTTACGCGCCCAGCAGCAAGACGCGGCTACAACGCGCGCATGACGTCATTAGCCGTCCCTGGCCGAAGCATATGGACTGCGACAACTCGTCCAATTTCGTCGCGCCCCGAGCGCGACACCCTGGGAGGTTCGCGCGGCGTTGGAGTTATGTCTGTCCCTGAAATTCCCAGGCAGGGAGAAGACGTCTGGGTATTTTTCGCTATTTTCGTGTCGTAATCCCCCCCCCCCCATCTTCCCCCGCTAATTTCTGCGGCGCCGCCAATCGATAGGATGATTCATCACTTAGCACGTTAGTATAGAGTATGATACGTCCATAAGGATGCGCCAACATTGATAGTAATAAAGTGTAGTAACAAAGCCGCGAAAACATTGCCTAGAAAAACAGGAACAGAAAACAGGAATCAGCCGACAATTAGAGAAAAACATTAGAAAGAAAGCTATCGAGAGCATTGAGGAGAAGGCCCACCATATATGAACCTGTGCTATAAAAGGAGAAAATAACTAGAGGAAGGGTAAGACAGCCAACACACAAGTAACATGCTCAGTACAAAAAATCAACGACAACGGAGAATCGTAAGCGAAAAGCTCAGATAACGCGGCTTATCAAGCGATATGGTGAGCGATAAGTCGCGTTATCTGAGCTTTTCGCTTACAAATCTCCGTTAAAGTTATGCCATTTGTTGACGAATCCGGCCCCTGCTTGCCCATGATAAGCTATGGTGTCATGATGCACTGCAATATAGGAAAACCAACTGAGGAATAAGTGCTGTATAGTGCCTACGAAGATGACTATCTGTAAGCCAGTTGTATGAGTATGAGACAACACTTTTGCCTGATGCCTGAAACAAGCTGTCAGAAACTGGCAGTACTACTGTCGCGAATGCGATAGTTCGCTCACTTAATTTCAAACTCCCGCGGGCTGCCGTTTCCGCCCGGGACCCTAATGAGTCGCTACCGAGGCCCGGCCTGCCCGCGCACGCTATTGGCCAACGGGACCAGCGGTGCACCCGCCGGAGGGGCTCGCCTCGGATAGTCAGTACATTCCTTCTTTGCCGAAGCGGTCCCGTCTACTCCATATTCGTCCATCTATCTAGTATTCACTGCCTATATTTTACCTGGTTGTGCGATGCTGATATATGGAATAAACCGTGGATGACTATATTGCGCTGCACACGACGAGGAAGGTGGTGAGTCTCCTAGCAGTCCTAACAGTACGGTCTCGTATTGGAATTGGTATTGTGTATATTTGCTGTTGGGTTATGTTGGGGCATTGTCGTGTGTTGTTGGGTATCATTATTATTATTATTTATTACATGGGTCAAATCCATGTGAAGAAAAATGTAATTAGAAACGGTATAGAACGACATCCACATCAAATTGGCTAACGATCCAGATCAAAGTGTTATAGAGTGATTAGGAAGTACATACGACAACAAATGCCCAGAGAAAGAAGAATGGAAGGGAGAACAGATCAAGAGGGGCTTTGCCACAAGATCTCATTATGTCCTAGAATTATTCATGAATTGACTTGCATTCGTAATAAATGGCTTCAGCTTGTACGGAATAACTGAGTTTTTGGAAAGTTTTATATAATCCGAACCTGCTCTATTAACGAAAAAATTATGTCGAATAGAAGATTTTGCAGTACTTAGTGAAAGTTTCTCTCGTCCACCTCTGGTTCTGGATGGTCTCATTATGAAGAAGTCACGCTTATCAAGTCCACAGAAACCATGGAGAATTTTGTGAACCATTACGAGGTCGTATATTCTTCGTCTGGATGAAAGTGTCTGAAGTCCGAGTTGTTTGTTTCTTACTTCACTGCTGGGAATAGCATGGTAATCAAAGCCACATTTCCTGATAAACAGTTTTCTGGTGAAGCTATTTTGGACTTTTTCAAGTCTAAGTATATTCTTCTTCTTAACTGGGTAAAAAATTGTTGTTCCATACTCAAGTATCATGTTGTGTCGGGTAATATTTGGGGGTTGTGTATGCTCACTAAAGTCCAGGTTCACTACTGCACATCCGTAGGCACCAGCGGCTCACGTATGGTGCGGGCGTGCGTCAATCCAGGCGCTCTCTAGCGCGATGGGAGAGAGGTCACCACGCGAGGCGCCCGTATGCCAGGGTGGGGACGTGGCTGATTCACATCACGGGGTCTTGAGTTCCTGGTCACCTCGTACCACCACGGGGTGAATGGGGGACCACACTCAACAGGGCATGTTCCCTCGCCAGTAGTGGCCACCGATTCGAAACAATTACTATGATAGTGATCCTTAGGCACTTGAAGATCTAATAGTGAATAAACCATGTCATACTTATGGTACTTGAGACACATATAACACAAATATCACATATATGCTTAACAGAACAAATGACGCTTTACAGACCTAGAAGAAGGAACGGGAAGGCAGCCAAGGACTTCCTATTGGGCGCTTTAGCCGTAAATGAAGTATAGGGCGTCTGGCCTCCCTATATACGTTTACGGACAGTGACCGCTCTCCCGTATCTCAATGTCGCTATCATCCTCAGCAGTCACGCCGTGCTTCTTGCAATGATAGGGGAAGGAAACCGGATCACAGTTCGTGGATGTATGTAAAGAGCCCAGAGACCTGAACTTCATTTACGGCAAAACCGCCCAATAGGATGTCCTTGGCTCCTCCTTCCCGCTTCTTTCTCTCCCGTGAGGTCAAAGTCTGTAAAGCGTCAATTGTTCTGTTGAGCATGTATGTGTGGTATAAGTGTGTTTTTCAAGTGCGGTTAGTTCTCTCCAGCTAATATGGAAGCATCGCCGTGAGGTAATTTAACGCAGCAATTGCTCGCATTGGTACGACTGGATATAGGACCGGACTCCTGGATGTTTCCTCTTTGTCAAGGATGCTCGAACGTGACTTCTTCATTCACTGGAAGTCACACCATAATTTTACTGAATGCCAACGCTTTTTGATGCCGATATAAATTTTTCATTAATTTTAATCAATCTTATTTAAAACAACTTGACATAATATTATGCTTAGCTATGCTTTTTTGGCAAATATTTTTAAGCCCTTTACACTAAGTGTTCTGAATAATCTGCAATGACATTTATCCCATTCTTTTGCAGTTCATAGAGTTATCCAAGATGGCTCACGATCTCGTTGGTGTTGTTTCTGTATTGTATTTGATCATAATTATGTTATTCCTTCGTATGTTTGGTTCGGCGGTGCACTTTGAATGCAGGAATAAATAAATAAATAAATAAATAAATATGTGTCATAGTTATTTCGGATCTAAAGAAGGGACTAAAGCCCAAAAATTGTCAATAAATATTGGACAACTTCGAGTTTCACAAATGAGAAGAAGACGATACTAGAATAAAACACAGAGAACAAACAATCTTAAAGCATCATTTTAACCACATACTGGGAGTTTTTCGTTTCATCGGATAGATCATTCAATGTTGACCCCAAATATCATATTCATTCTTTTTAAGCAGTTGGAACAGCGGCATGTAAAAAGCTGTGGAAAAGGCTTTTTTACGCTTTTCTGCCTAAGGCCGAAAGATACAGCTGAAATTGTTCGGTTTTGTAACACGGACAGTTTCTTACAGGGGTTTATTGCGGGTTATTTTATTGAATTGTTAGGCTATGCTGACATATTTTAAAGCTGAATATGAAGCTCTTAGTAGCTTGCACGGCACAACCACACACACACATATCACATGACCCATTCTCGTTGCTGGTCTTCTATATCTATAGTCTAGCCTTACTATAAGCAAACTAATTAGGCATTAATTAGGCAAACTAGTCCAATACGTTGAAGCAGCTGCACATCTTCTTGCAACACAGTGCAACTCAACTTGTAACTCAACACTAGAACTTACTCCAGTCACCTGGCCATTCCGTGCTTGGTAATGTGACGCGATAGATCGTGATCCGCGACGTAACTCATGTTGACTCGTATGTTGTAGACGATATCGGTCGTAGAACGCTTTCAATACCATGTTCACCTGACAGAAGAAAATAATAGAAACTTCTCTAGACAGGAAAGGGTCTAGCACTGAGATAGAAAAGTTACTACCTCTTTGTTAGTGAAGCAGTAGATGATCGTGATCATAAGACCTTGATACATATACGTAAACGACGCCAGGTACGTCCAGATCGCAAAAATCTAAAGTCAACAATAAGCAGCCGCTAAAAATCTTTACGCTTATCTTTTTTATTTCAATTTTGAATTTTCTTGGCGCAGTCGCTCGCATAGTCTGGAAGGCAACCTTGTGCTTATGCTCATTTTTGATATGCAAGTCGTTACCATGTTGCGTATTCTCTTTTATGTTCCCTTTCTCGGCTTTTCCTTCAAGCATTTCCCATGGTTCCTAGCAAAGTTTAACACTTTGCCTGACAGATGATTTTTTAGCTTATGATGCACTCTTATGCATATTGAAGTTTTGAAGAATGGAATCTTGTCATGCAAGTGTCGTGTCGGTTGAAATACAGGTACATTTTTTTCAGTCAATGCCGAGCGGAAACGCGACTTTTGTCCCCTTAGAGAGCGTAGAGCGGTTCACTCCACATTCTCAGACGGTCGAACGGAGCCATGTACGCTGTTGCAGTGTAGCTGACGTGTGGAAAAATATAGAGATATACGTACACAAGTGACCGACTTTGCACTGTAATACTCAAACTACAGAAATGTTCCTACCGTTTTTTGCCAATGTACCACTTATCCCAAATTCTTTTTCATAGTTCGTTTCTCTGAACTGGTTGGTAATGACTTTAGCAAGCCCTTATTCTTTTCTCGCATTAGGTTACGTGTTCGCATTGGCCGAGAGTAGTCCTGAATTGCACTAAAAATTTTTATAAAATTATTTGTAACTCGTCATCCCGAGAGACGACATCAAACAACAGATTGTTCGCGGTCGGCTGTACTATCGCGCTTTTGTTATGCCTAACTGCGTAGTTTGTCCGTACGGAAGGACAGGGGACTGTGTACAAAAGGGCGTCGTCTACCAGCTCGAATGTTTAACTTGCGACAATCTCTATACTGGGGAAACCGGGAGGGTGCTAGCCATTCGCGTTAAGGAACACCTTGCTGGTAAGAGAAGGCAAAGCTTAGCAACCCTGCTTGGGAAGTACCGAACGGAACCCACTTCGGTGCTGACTTTACTGTAAAGTGCACAGTACTGTATCATGAGAACGAAATAGGCTCCCGAAAGGCTCTCGTGGCTTTCTGGATTCACGAAAGAAATTCATCCGTAAACAACAGGAACGAGTGTATCTCATTTACAGGTGAATTCTTGCCTTTTACTTCATTGTGCGAGCTGTAAGGGCTTCGCATATACTGCCATGTGCATTTTTCGACATCCGGCGCATTGTGCGGTATATTTGACCACCCAAGTGCTTTTCACTTGCTCCATGGTGGCCAGCTGAGTCGGTCTTCCTGCGCTGGTGGAGTCGGTGAGTTAGCTCACTAGATTTGGATTCTCTGCTTTTCTCTTTGGAGACTGTTAAGATGAATATTGATATTTAGCTTCCGCCAAGATTGTTATATATCCTTATGGGATTCTGACGGCTGACGTTTCGGCGTTGTCGCTTTTATCAGAGCCTGGAAGAATCGTATCGAATTCAAGGAACTATCCCCCAAACTCCATTTCGTACTGTACAGTAAGTTCACAAAGCGAAAAGGAACTAAAACGGCACCTTAAATTTATAGAATGGACGACTTCAGAACTGAGAGTCGTCCACCGTTAACGGCCGCTGGATGTGAGAAGTGAGTGGCAAACCCATGTAATCACTATATGTTGGTGAATATTACCGATCACAATCCACACATGTCGGCGAATGGTGCAAGATCTTGAGCTATTGCAACGCACTCGTTCCTTCTGTTAATTCTAGGTGTCCTAGCCGCATCATATAGTGAATACATGGATTTGCCACTCACTTTCTCACGTCCAGCGGCCGTTGGCGGTGGACGACTCTCAGTTATGAAGTCGTCCATTCTATAAATTTGAGTGCCGTTTTAAATCCTTGTCGCTTTGTGAACTTGCTTTGCAGTACGAAATGGAGTTTTGGGGGATAGTTTCTTGAATTCGATTCGATTCTTCTAGGCTCTGAAGAAGGCGAAAACGCCGAAACGTCAGCCGTCAGGAATAAAGATATATAACAATTTTGACCGAAGCTAAATATCCATATTCATCTTAACAGGACCATGCCAAGATTCATTAACAGTCGCACTTGGAATGTTTTTCGAGACTTGTTGATACTGACCAAAGGGGGCATGCAATGTTTTTGACCCAAACAGCCTCACAGACGGAAAATTTTGAGCTTTTTTCAGGCCTTGAAGAAGACAAGTTAGCCGAAACGTGGGCCGTAGTATTAAATAATTTTATAACAAACCTAGAAAGCACAGATAAATAGCCTGTTGATGAGAACAGTGCCCAGGTTTCAAAAACGTCGAACTTGGAGACCAGTATTTATTGTTTCATTAAATTTTATTCTTTTTTTATTCAACTTTAAAGATTCTAATTCTCCGTACCGACGTCTTTCGTTCGTGCGTTTCAATATGTCGCATGTCCCTTCTATGCTACCGCCTAGCTTAAGATAACGTCCTAAAGACGATGTTCTAGTATACAAGTGTTCATGAGCTTTAGGTGTTCGTCTGCCTTTCTGCCAGCTTTTGTAAACTGAAGTTGTTTTCCTATTATGCAAATAGGTCATGACTACGAGCACAAAATGAAGGAAGAAGCAGTTTAGAGTTGGTCACGAGATAACGCGCTCCAATCGTCACCTACCAGATGTTGGTCAGGTTTTTCAGCAACGTTAGAAATTCGTCCAAATGGTGCTGTACGGGCAGGTTGGAGAGTGGGCGACGGGCGGGATCGTTTAAAAAAAGCATACCTCTTCAGAATAGCTACCTTCCTTGGGGGAATCACTGAATACGTCATTCAATCTAAGTTCGATTTGAACTAACGGCTCGTATGTGCGCTTTCCACATCTCATCATTCATTACAATAATTTGTATGTCTTGCTATTCCTACAGTTATCGTGGAGTTTCTTGTTTAGTTCCGTCTCTGTTGGTTTAATTACCCATGTTTGAGGTTATAGTGTGCCTGATAAACCGTGTACTACTTGCTATTGCTACTAGGATTGGATCTCGGCGGCGAAGAGCTACTCAGTTATCAGTGAAGGTTTGAGAAAAGCTTACGGCTCATATCAAAGTACAGGAAATTGGAAGTTTAGAGGCATGTAAATGCTATGGATCTCTCAAAACTTCCCATTATATTTTAGATTCTATTGCTTGTGTTTGGACGCGGCGCATGTTACTTATCCCACAAAAGTTCAAAAAATTCTGGCCGGGAATTGGCTAAGAGATGACAGCTAATAGAGTTGGCACAGTATGTGGATGCCTAAAAACACGAATTGGGTCTAAAGGTGACCTTACCGTAATGTTATCCCGAGTTGGCGCAAACGGTATCGTCTGCATGATGTTCGGTATACCAAGCAGAGGAATCAACATCAAGGCGGCTTTGACACTCTTTCTGAAACACAACACTTCGCATGAGACAGCTGCGGGAATGTTTTAAAATCCGGGAAAGTGTCCCTAATGGTGCAAGGGGTGGCGAGCCAATCACAGGCCTTGCTCGCACACAATAGGCCTATGATTGGCTGCTTCCGCCCACGCGCACGCCCATACACATTTCCCGAACTGTACCAAAATTTTTAGCAAATCATAATAAATCCGAGTAGAACTCACTTCATCTTGTCCAATTCGCTCGTACTATGGCTTTCTCGGACTTTTGACCATAATACCCGAATGACATTGCAAATGAAGAACAGATTCACCTGAACATCAGCTTTTAATCTATTAACTCAGTGCCTCTGATAGACCGATTCAAAAAATTGTCGCCATTTTAGACTACAAGCATGGAAACTGAGCTCAAGCGGTGCAATCACCATACCCCCTATGATCACTGGGTCATGATGTTGGGAATGGAGCGTATTTTCTTCACCACTCTAACCAGTAAATCGCAAGCAGCAGAGCCCAAGACAATCAAGGAAGCCGTTTTTTTTTAAATTCGATAAAAAAGAGATGAGAGAGTGACGCTAATAAAGCCATTTGAGCTTAAAATTTCTTCCTTCTTTAAGACCAAGGATATCATTCATATCGAGAGTTCAAAGCTCCAGGACGGAGCCAACGGCCAGACCCTATTTTCTTTTTTTCTTCCTTCAACTAGACCTCATGGTCGTTATGCTTCCCCTGTGATATTGTGCTCAACAATTCCTAGGTTTGATTACCCAAGTTTGCGGTTTCTACTAAACCACTAACAAATATCACAACCTATTGTTCTGTGAAGTTCAATTACTCACTACTAGTTCCGCCATTCGTGGTCCGTCGAGTATCCAGAATTCGGGTTCTAGATAGTACGAACCCAAACACCGTTCCACCTGCAATCTTGTACTCTTAGGGTTTAGAAGAGGTCACCGGACAACCGACAACTTACCTTGAAGTCCTTCTTTACCATCACGACAAAGAGCCATATCAAGGTGTGCAGCAGAGGAATGCCTGCAATGTCATGTGATCAGTTTGGCCTACACGAACTTGTACGTCTCACTGACACTTTAGTAGCGCAGTCGGAGAAGGCGCTGCATCTCGCGCGCACTAGTAATCGATTGTGGGGTTCGTTTGCGCATTAGTAAAAGAAGAGAATGAGGAGGTCTACCTAAAAACTGGGTCACAATAGCTGTTTTGCAGACATTAATACACCCATCATACCACCGACATCACGCAGAAGTAGAAAGCATGGCGCGTCCCGGAAGAATTGATGACACTAGTCGTTATTGTGGCCTACATGAGGGAGAGCGGACCATTCAGAAAAACGGCGTATCTGAACGGTGCTCTGATTGGCCGTTGCGCGGTGTGTCGATTATGATTAGCTGTCCCGCCTATCTGTGTAGGCCACACTAACGACTAGTACCGAATCCTCTATATGCAGATGAGTTTAACCCTCTTCCCCTTGTTCCTGTTGATGTCCACAGCGTTAGGACCCTGATCCTGTCCCACTCATCAGAATTCCTTGCTACTGCCGACTTTTTCACCACCGAAGGCTATGGAATTGGCGTAGAATGAATGCCGTAGGGTAGCCGGCGCTCTTCTGACTTTCCCATAAATAAGCAGGCTCCAACACGTCAGTTGCACCGCAGGCGAAAGCTGAGCGCTTGATGACGCATTTGGAGAAGCCTGCAGACGAACCGTCGTCATACACGTCACCTCCTGCAAAATACCCTGGTTACGACGAAGGCTTCTGAAGGATTGATCCCGCCCTTAAAACAATTCGATCCTTCGGTTAGCGACGCTCACCCTGCAATGAAATAAAGGACGAACGCAGACATTGTTCAACTGCTCAACTTACTATTAGGGTTGCGCCATGTATTCCACTTCTCTCTGCTATTCTGGACTATTTTCAATGGCAGGAATTTGGCCTATACAGTGACTTAGCTGGGGCCAGTCGATGGAGAGGTCGGTGCATTGGTCTCAGTAGGCAGGTCTAGCGCCAGTTCACTAACTTGGAATGGTTGACTTTGGATGTTGGCTTGAAAGGGGCCTGAATCTAGAATCGATTTTATGAAGTCCACCATTATCGATTACCTTCACCGGATAATCGATACGGGTAGGTTTCATAACGCTCGGCGACTGGAGTATAAATCCAGGCGCCTTCTGCCGACTGCGCCGAGTAGTCTTTAAGGTCCTCTGAAGTCTTACCGTATCCTGCTATCAAGTACGGTGTCAGTCGTGGCTCCGAGTTGAATACCGTAATCACGAGCTGGTTATGCAAATAGAAGCCTTCCAGAAACATCCAGCCAAAAGCGACCGTCTTGAAGTATTCGAGCAGGAAATACATCGCTTCGCAGACAAAAGGCTGAAATTCATATGACCTTTAAAGGTCACTATAAAGATCATAGGCCTACTGTAGAGCTCACCATGGTGTTGATGGTCTTACCATCCGAAGGGCTTTGATGCGGACCGTGACTTCCCGTGAAAATCAGATCAATATACAAAACAAGTCGAATAATCACTACCATCAGAATGGCAATCATCAGGTGCAGATGGAGCATGTTTCGGAAAACGCGCAACCTTCTGAAAAATCTCCGGCGAAGTTAGCGCAGATCAGAATCTCAAGATACTGTAGTACTCACCGAAAGTAGGAGAAAATGGCTATTGAGACGAAAAGGCTTACTAACGACAGACCCAACCCGACGAATTCGAGCTTTCGCGCATTTTTTGCGACCTCCTGTGCGATCTGGAAAGTATTCGCTGTGAAGCTGTGAGGAAGATCGGGTTACCAGCAAGACGTCGAGGCATCAGGAGCTGTCCTAGACAAGCTTAGAAGCCTGCTAGGTGGACGACGATAGAAGAAGACGTCGTGCTGGTAACCCTGAGGAATGGATAAAGCGCTGTAGTCACACACTAGCCAGCAGATGGACGCCGGCGAATGAGCTGCATATGCGGGTGGAGCTGGAGGTTAGGCTCAATGAAGGTTAAGGAGATGTGAACGATGACGAGAGAAAGCGATCTGAAGGAGGAGGAGAAGGAAGAGAAGGTTAAACTGACCCCGACCTTCATCGTGGAAACCCCAGGTACGGTAGGGTTCCCAGGAACGGTACGGTTCCCAGGTACGGTAGGTGTAGAAATGCCAGAGCAATGACTCATCCAATGTGGAGCTCCAACCCAACGAGCAGATCGAACTGAATGCTTTGCTTGGTGAAACTTCTGCTCCTAGGGCCGGGAATAAACCAACGGGTATGCGAGGCAGAAGGGCAAAAACATACCCAGGGTGTATATCATGTACCTTATACCGTATACCCAAGTGAATTTCTTCTGGAGTTCCTTACCCCAAGACTGATAAATCCAGGCTCCGGTATCCGAACAAGTTGTAAGCTCCTAAGAGCATCAGCAGCAGAAAGATAAATCCATTTGGTCACCCTGCAGAGGGGACCACTCCTCAGTTATCTCGTAAGGCTGTCTTCCCTAGGGTTACTGTAAGTTACCGTAATAGAACCCATCAATAGTTACCGTAATAAATAGAACCTGGGAACCCTACCATACCTGGGGTCCTACGATGAAGGTCGAGGCAATATATTGACCTGGTGAGGGGACATGGTGATAGATCACCCTGCTGAGGAGACCACTCCTCAGTTATCTCGTTAAGCTGACTTCCTTAGGGTTACTGTAAGTTACCGTAACAGAATACAGGCAAGGGGAGGTAGAATAAGCTGACCAGCTCTTTAGAGCGTTCTCAATGCCTTCCAGACAATCTCTGGTTGAGACTGAGCTGGTAGGACTGGAGTAGAAGACGGTGTCACCATGTCACTAATGTGGGCAACATCAGGAGGTGTGAACGTTCCAGCTGTTCACAACCAATAAGAGTACCGACCGCGCTCGTCCTCTACTTCTGTCACGATCGGTCAACGCGTCCTGATTGGCTGACGTTTTCCCACCTTTCAATGCTGCTCACATTCGCGACTAGAACCGAGGAGACTAATCATATGCCCCATGGTGCTAGCTACTAGGGTATGCATACCCTGAAAACTAGTAAGATCTTACTCTTGAAGCTCAAGCGTCGAGCTCCGGCAGCATCATCCACTCTTCCCTAAACGTCACTGACTATCCTTCTCCTTCCACTAGAAATGTCCCTATTCACCCGAGTCACGTGCCAGAATAGCCCAGTTGATGATCTTCTCTCAATGGAGAGTCGTCCCATCTTATTCAGCACATACAAGTCGCTAATCTGGCCTGCATCGAGGAATGCTCCGGTCTTGCTAGCACCTTCCCTTTATGCGGCCGAGCCTAACAAACCCTGGGTTAAGACCCAAAGCTAGTGGTGTGAAATTTGGCTCACAGTCAGCTCCGCACTCTCTTTTGTGCCCCTTTGAGGGATCGCGCGCTCTGAGGTTGATGCGCTCCCGCCTCCGTATGCAGGCCACATTGACGACATGTAGGAGGCTCTGAAGTCCCCTTAACTACCGTTCAGGAAGAAGTTGTTGCTATGTACAGACCGTATTCGGCCATGCAGCTGCTTAAAGAATAGGCTCCTGGGGCCGAAATTCAGCCCTTGATTTCCAGGATTGCTCCTGGAAATCAAGGGCTGAATTTCGGCCAGCATCGAGCCGCATCTTCTCGAAAAAAATAATTCTGAAGCGGTACCACGCGGTCGAGGGGGAGGGAATGACCATAAACGACCGATCCTTTTCAATTAAAGTACTGATTCACTTTTGAAATCATCGGCTGTGATAAAAACTTGCCATAATGCGAAGAGAAGAGTGAAATTTAGCCGATAGTGCTTTGTGGAGGTGAATAGGAAGGAGAAGAGTGAGGAAAGAGTAGCATGCCGTGTAGGAAGGTAATCTAAGAGCTTGGGTGACGAAAAAAATCAGCTGATTCTGACAACTCTAACCCTAACGTTTTTTATGAGACGAGTTGAAAACATCAAAGAACTACGAGGTTAGTTATCCTCATGTTGCTGCTTTCCTGTGCCAGATGGGTGTTCTTCAAAGGGAAATGTGGTCCATGTCGCGAATGTGGGCAGCATTGAAAGCTGTGAGCATCGTATCCGATCGTAACCGATCGGGACACCAACCAAACATGCGCTGCCAATCAGGCCATCGACCATCCGACTTCGAGACTAGATCCCAGGACTAGCTTAGCTTTTGCTGAGCTTTCCCATAGATAATCATGTGAACAATATGATATGCTGCACAAGTGCATGGCGTAATCCATATCATATCGATTTTATCTCCAGAGCTAAGCATGTTTTACTTTTATTTATACTAGTTCGAAAAATTTTGCTCTAGCGGATGAAGCACGCTTTCTTGATCACCGGTGATTACGGTAATTGGTGTCTAATGCAACAATCTCGTCCCCGATAGGATTTGCGAACATATTTGAAAGCTTCCTCTATGTGTAAGTCTTTGCAAGCCTCAAATTCAGATTGGAACACGCTTTGACGGCCAATACAGCCTGATTGGCTGGCTTGTTCCCGCCTCCCCAGGCTGCCCACATTCGCGACTAGGGTCCAATTTTGAGCTGCCCCAAAAATAATCAGGAGAACAACGTGACATACGGGATGAATGCATGGCGCAGTCTAGTACTTATGCTTTAGAGGTTTGCAAGTTCCACTAGTATTTAATGTTGCCAAAATCACAAAGACGGCGATGACCTAAGGAGGCCCTACTGAACGCTATTTGTTACGGTAATGGGTGATTAACGCAACATTCCACCATTCGGCACAGGATCTGCAGCACAGGATTTTGACCTAGTCTAACCTACTAGGACTACTACGAGAAGAAATTCGAAAGCATCCCTCAACAAGGAATAGCCTTCGTAGGCTTCGAATTCAGATTCAGACGAACTCTGACAGCGATCACACATACACACACGCACGAACAAACGAGAGCGAGATTCTGTGCGAGGCGATTCAGGTGAGTACGGTAGTGAGTGAGTGTGACGGTATCTGTCTGCTGACCCCTAGCGATTCGTTGTTGAGGTTTTTCATGATGTAGATCACTTCGTCCGTGTAGCACATGGTGAAATTCGTCCAGCCATGATCCCTGGCAAAGTCGTTCTCGGTGCGTCCCTGCCAGTTACCGCTCCAATGGCATTTCTTCGTGATATTTCCTAGAAGCGAACACAACGAACATCGCTCAACTCTCTGACGGCTGCCCGACGGCAAGTCATTCTCATCGTCAACATCTCTTCTCTCCTACGGTACAACATACAGAATACGCCAACAGATGTCCGAAATGTGCATAGGCCTTGAATTTGTTCGAAAGATTGCAATCCTGAATCTCGACAATGCCTGACAAAGAAGTGGAAGCCATAAACTAACGTTCTTCGTAAAAAAATATTTACGCGCTGCTCTCAAACGATACAGTTTCGTATGCGATGTTTTCAGAAAAGGTAAGAAAAAGTTAAAATTTAGACGCTAAAAGACGAACCTGCATGAACTTAATAGAGAGCCTCCATCTCGTTATATTAGGTTGGTGCATAAGTTCTCGGACATTTGGGGCATGAAATATTTATTATCACAACGTACGAACAACAATATCAAATCATTTGAAGTAACCACCCTTTACATCAAATGCCTTTCGCCAACGTGCTGGTAAGTCATGGATGCCTTTGCTCCAAAACGTGGCCGGTTGCGATTCGAAAAATGTGAGCAGTGCCTCCTTGACATCCTCTCGGTTCCTAAATTGCTGGCCGTCGAAATAGCGTTGAAGGCTTGAAAACGAATGATAATCAGAAGGAGCGAGATCTGGTGAGTAAGGTGGATGTGGAAGAACGGTCCATCTGTAGTCCGCCAACTCAGCCGCCATCGCTCTAGCAATATGCGGTCTAGCGTTGTCGTGTTGAAAATACACCTTCATCTGCTCTCCCCGTGTGGTTTGAAGGTGGGCCCTCAACTTCCTCAGTTGGTTGACGTAAACCTCTGCCGTCACTGTTCCCTTCGTCCAGCAGCTCCCAGTATTCTACGCCAAGAACGCTCCACTAAATGCATAGCATCACCTTTTCACGTGAAGGCGGGTTTCGGAACGTCCTCTGCCTCTCCAGTTTCGTCAACCCATTGTGCACGCCGGTGATAATTAGAGTAGAGTATCCACCTCTCATCCCCGGTGACAAGGTTGTCCAGCCATCCGTGGGTACGTCTGAGGGTAAGGAGAGACAGAGCGACAACGGCTCTGCGATCCATGTCACGTTGTGTCACGTCGTGAGGTACCCAGCGACCCAATTTTTGCACCTTGCCAATCGACTTCAATGTTGAGTGACCAACACCAAGAGTGCTTGATAGTTCACGAGTGGTTTGGTATGGGTCCGCTTCCACTCTTCGGAGGCCATCCAAATCCAGTGTCATCGGGCGCCCTTCTCGTTCATTATCTTCAGCGGAGAATTCACCAACTGCAAACTTCGAGAACCACTGGTACACAGCACTTCGAGCAGGAGCACTCTCGTTGTAAACGTCCTTCAGGCGACGATACGATTCGTTGGCACTGAGGCCAGATTGATGCAGGAATAACATGACGTGCCGAATATGCGTCTCAGTTGGGACGAATTGCTTAGCCGTAATAGCTGACGTTAACAGCGCAGAAGTAAATGTCAGGAACAGTCTTGTAGCCCTTTCCTTTCTCTATCGATCGATTATTTACGCGTTGATACATGTGAGAAATTTGGCGGGAAAATGCGCTTTCAATTCAGGAGGGATCAAATGTCCGAGAACTTATGCACCAACCTAATATTATATTAGCTTGGAAACTAAGTCTCCGCCGTTTTTCCTAAACATTTTATTCTGAATTTCACTGACAATTTTTGAATAACGTTTTACAAAATTCGAAGGGGAATAATTTACGCTATTAGAACTTTTTCCCTTTCTTCCCATTTCGATTTTTGCACATTTTTAGGAAAATAAAGTAGAATGTCAAAAAAAAGCGAAGTGACCTTCTCTCTACTTACGTAGTGAGACTTTTTGCACATTGTTATGCACCATCGGAAAGGCGATGATTCGTTGCAGAAGAAGGTTTGCTGTTTTTTTTCCGTTTGTGATTTTTGTCAATTTTCAGGACATAAAGTGGAGCCAAGTCCAGAAAACAAATCATTTTTACCAACAGATTCTTTTCTTTGGTTAATTGGTTGAAGAGTTTTATATGCCTTTCAAATGTTCCATGTTGCGTTTATTTTCTCAAATTTTCTCTTTTTTGTCAATTTCTAGCGGAATGTTTAAAAAGAAAAAAAAAAGACCTTTTCCATTTCTTTTTGAATAGAGTCGTGTGTCATTTGGAAGGTAATGTTTCGTCCTGTCGCTGCTTTTTAGGTCATCAAGTTCAGGTTTAAAAATAATTAATTAATTGAAGGGCGCGTGGAGCGCAGTCGGGGGAGGTGTCGGCTGCCGTATGCACTCAATACCAGGTCCCTGGTTCGGATTTCCCGCCCAGGCCCACCAAGCCCTCCATACCTTCGGGGTTGGTGAATTGGTACCAGACTTGCCTGGGATGGATAAAGTGCTGACTTGTTCATCGACTGGCCACCGCAAGTCATTGTATGGCCAAATACGCATTCATGTCGCCTCCACGACATCCCGCAGAAATAGAATGCGCTGGCGCATCCCAGAATGGATTGAGTAACGCTGTCCTTCATCCTTTATTCTTTTAATTAATTAAAGAGTAGGAACTATTGCCAAGAAAACAATGTGTGCCTTCCGAGCACTTTATTTTATTGCTTTAAAAATTATGGATAAAAAAGGATAAAAAACGGCGTTGCTCAATCCCTTTTGGGATGCGCCACGCATTCCACTTATACGGGATGTCGTGGAGGCGAGCTGAATGCGTATTTGGCCATAGAATGACTTGCGGTGGGCAGCCGATGAACAAGTATTACTTCTTTTTTCCCAGACAAATCTGGTACCAATTCACGGACCCCGGAGGAATGGAAGGCTTGGTTGACCTGAGCGGGAAATCCGAACCAGGAACCTGGCATCGGGTGCACGCGACAGCCGGCGCCTCCTCCGACTGCGCTACACGCGCCCGCTTTAAAACTTAACAAAAATTCATATGAGCAAAAACAACCAAGAAAGGTTCTTCTAGAGCAAATCATCCCCTTTCGAGCAGTGTCTAATAATCTTGAGCAAGAAATCTCAAACTTAAGGGGAGAGAAAGAGCCGTCGGCGAAGGTTATTATTATTTCTTTGACCTTTTATTGACCACAAAATTGACAAGAAACAAAATGAAAAAGGCACGCATAAATTCGGATAGAGCCAGTCATTCCTTCTCAAACGGTATATACCATTTTCACGTCAATTGGACAGTTTTCAAATCAAATTGCACACTTTTCACCTCAAATTGGATACCTTGCACGTCCAGTTGGACACTCTTCTAAGCCGATGTGAAGGGAGAGTCTGAAGCGTATGGCTGAACGGGGGAAGCGAGTCATATAGGGGGAATCCTCATCCCTCAATTAATATAAGAATGTGTTTATTTTTTGCCAAATGGATAAACCCAAGGAGTAGGGGTCACAATGGGATACGGCGCAGCACGCGTTTGGGGGTCTTGTACACCCGCGATGACTCTGCAACCAGTGGCTCGGAGCTCAGGTAGGTGGAGGTTGGACTCGTGTTAGAGGGGTCGGAGGTTCGGTTCCTCTGCGCTGCTGCATTTTTGCATTTCAACTGATTGGTAGAGATTTTGGGGTAGTGACGTCTATGCCATTTTCAGAGGTTTTCTGCACGTTTTTCCAGCTGTACGCTGTGGTGTTCAACATGGTGGGTACACAGGTGCAAAGTGCATGAACAGCGTACAGCTACAAGAGAAAAATGGCCGCTTTCCACAAAGCGGCATCTTCCAGACGGAAAATCTTTTCGTCGTGGCAGGCTACTCCCATATCATGACGACTCAAACTGTACTCTCCTTCTTTGAGCATGTCTTCGTCCCACAGACGCCCGATAACTGTACTGTTATTCTAGACTCATGGGCCCGCTTCTCGAAACACGTGGCGATCCACGCTATTATACCCGAGGAAAGACCTTGAGCATTCGGGCTATATTTTCGAGTGCACCGGCCAGATTCAGCCAGACGACGTGGGCTTCTTCAGTTACATGAAGTCGCTGATGAACCGATTTCACTCCCACGTCATTGTGCACTACCTTGCTTTTGACCGGCAAAAAAGGGACAAAAAGGGGATGAAGAAGATGATGATGATCCTGAAGGTAAGTGTCGAAGCTGCGAAGAAAACCGGTCAGTAATAAACAAGTCGAAAGAAAGTTATTCTCCACAGCGTACAGCTGGAAAAAATGCGCAGAAAACGTCTGAAAATGGTGTAGACGTCAGAATCCCCCAAATCTTTACCAATCAGCTGAAATGCAAGAATGCAACAGCACAGGGGAACCAAACCCCCAACCTCTCTCACGTGAGCCAAACCTCCACCCATCTGCGCTCCGAGCCACCGGCCGGAGGGGCATCGAGGGCGTTCAAGACCCACAGACGCGTGCTGCGCCGTATCCCATTGTGACCCCTGCACCTTGGGTTTAACGACTTGGCAAAAAATAAACACATTTTCAATCCAATTGGGAGATGGGGATTCCCCCTTCCTCCGTTCAGACATACGCTTCAGACCCTTCCCTTGTAAGATCTTTGAAATCAAGCGAACTCTTCCAAATCGAAACGAGCTTCTTCCACACTAAACTAGAGACTCTCCGAAAATGTTCGAATTTTTTCGTTCAAAGAAAACTTTAGTGTAACTTTCTTTGAAGTTTTAATTTACTCCCCATGCAGAGAATACATCGTTTGCAAGACGTTTCTTTTCTGTTGCAATTTTATCTTCCGGTTCTTAATGGATAAAGCTTTAAAAGTTTCCGAGTTAGGGACGAGCCACGCATTCTATTTCTACGGGAAAACTCTTTTTTTTTGCATTTTTACTCCATCAATTTTTAATCCGCGGTTTTTTGTGCTTCCTTCAATAAATATTAAAACTGTCATAAAACATCTTGAAGCTTTTTTAATTTTGAAATTTTGAAGTCACATGTAAGAAAACGCAATTTATACGTACGCACCTAACGTAGCCTAGTCAGTGACTAGTTACTTGACGTTAATATTAAATTATTATTAGAAAAATAATGAAAAAAGAATTACGGCTACAACATGATAAACGAATGAAGGATGGGGTCCACTTCATTGTAGGCATCAGAGCATTTAGGATTGAATGCGTTAAAATACTAAAGTAAATAGCTAATGTTGGACATTCGGGCAACATTGATACGATGATGAGCATTAGAAAAACAGTCCATGTTGCGAATATGGGCAGCGCTAGAAGCGCGCCAGCCAGTCAGTAAGGATGCATTGGACGAGCGTGCCGGTCAGACACAGCGTGCACGGTCCGGGCCGTGATTGGCCAGCGCGTGTTTGGTCGGTGCTGTGATTGGATGAGATCAGCTGGCGCGCACACTCCTCCAAATGCTGCCCACATTCGCGACATGGACTGGAGAACTGATGTTTTAAGAGCAGTAGACTCGAGTTTCATTGGCGACGTGAACAAGAAAACAGCGAGAAACAACAAAGGGCGTTGGACAGCGAAGCATGGCATGCACGAAGTCGGACGGACAGTGCTATGCAGGCAGCATGCCGGGTGGTTAGCAGAGAGGGTAAGTAGCAGAATGCTGCTGTTGCTGATGGTGATACGGCTGAGAGGCGTAGGCAGCGGCAGCGGAGGATGAGGAGGAGGAGGTGGTGGTGGCGGCGGCGGCGGTAGCAGTAGTGCTGAAGCGATACCGAATGGATGATGATACTCAGCGTACTTTCACGTTCTCGAAGTCCATCTTAAAGCAGACGGTGAAATTCGTCCAACCCCACGGGTTCTCGTACACGCCTTCCGACTTGCCGGCCCATCGACCGAATCGGTCGCACCATTTTACTACGTGACCTGAAACCGCTATCGAAAAACATCCGACACTACTCGCACGCACACACGCACCGGCAACACGCCGACAAGCCGCCTGCCGTCACCAACAATTACGGAGGGACCTTGAATTCTATGGTCCCCAGTCTAACGACGGTAGACAGCGTTTATCGCGTGTTGCCGTGCTCTAAAAATGGGTTAGAAATGAGTAAGCACACCCAAAAAATAGAACAAAAACCCATTGGCTAATAAAAGACTTCCCTCCCAAAAGGTCATCACGCCAAGCAGTTGAAAAGAGGCGGATTCCCAACGACCAAGACGTGCTGCATCAGTGATCACGATAGTCACTTTGGTACAAGTTGAATGTTTGCCCGGGGAGGCGCCAGCCATTCAGGACCTCGACTTCACACGCACACTCTGATTGGTCGCTTCTTTCGATGCGAAGCAGACATGCAGCAGGGGGGGGGGGGGGAGAGCTCTTGGCTATTAATGCGAACCTTAAAGGCTGCTAGCCCTGATTTATAGTTACAACGCTGCGCGGCGCGGCACCATGGTCGGAATAGATATCGATCGAGCGGCGCGAAAAATCGATATCTATGGCAATCGCGGCGCCGCTCCGAGTGGCGGGACAAGTATAAACTAGGGCTTAGGTGGCGGTGAGGCGTTTCGCGTACAGTCGGTGCTTCCCTCTCCCACCCCCATGTCGGACAAATTGTAGACTTGCGCCGTCCTTTGTATATTACTGGGCTTAGGCATATGCAGAAAAAATACACTTTCATAGGATTTAATTGCACACCTACAAAGCCATAAGGTCGCGCGGGTTAGATATAATAGATTCAGTTAATTTGTCCTTGCGTCTGTCAGTGAGTCGGCGTGTATCTTCGTCCGCAAATCCCTCTAAATTTCGCTAGCCTTACTGGACACTATGCACTTAAACTAAGTCCACTAGAGGGTTTGTTTCATACTTACGCTTGTAAGCTCCTAACACTGGCTGCCTGAATTCGCCGCTTGAATCAATAAATCAATACGGACCAATGAATATTGATTTTGCGATTCTTCTCGTCAGCTAGGCTAACACTATCCCTAACAATTGCTACGGTCCGCGCTCTGCGGGTCTTCCCCGGCCGCATCGAGTGTGGTGGGCGTGTGCAGTCGGGGCTTTGGTTGGCTTGTACCGTTGTCCCTCTCATGTCGGACAAATTATAGACATGTACGGTCGCTTTCTATAAATTCCACCTAATTAGCTATTTGTAGCCTATTACTGGAGTTAGATGAAGACACGTTCACAGAAGTTTTATGTATGGTACATCGTACGAGTTGGGATGGGGTGTTTTGAGTAACTCCGTCCGTGCGTCTGTCAGTGCATCTCTGTCTGTCTACGCCCATAGATCCGCTCTTTTTTCGCTAGCCTTACTGGAAGTGAACATTTAAATTAGCTGATTCTCTTCAAAGTTGGCTGCATACGCCTATTCCTAACGCAGGCTGCCTGCATTTGCTTGATCAATAAATCAATACGGATTAATGGGCATCGATTTTTTTACCCTGTCCATCAACGTGGCCTACATTGGGACTGCGGACACACTACAACGGAAGTGATACTCAGAGGGGTTTCTATGGTTGGCGCACAAATTGGTTGGGATGTGTTTGCGGGATGCTGATTGGCTGGTGCACTACCGCCTTTCCATGCTGCTCAAATTAACGACTAGTACCAATGCTTGCCAACAACGTTCTCTCTTTACAAGAAATGGCAAATTGCGTAGAATCTGGATGGACCTCACAGCAACTCCACAAATCGACAAAGCGATCGATATCGATCGATAATGGCAAGCTGCTATAACCTTCTGACCGCAATTTTTATCCCAAGCCAATTTTCTGTTGCCTAACATTTGGTCGAAGCTGCTTGACAAAAAGCTTTTAATGTTTTAACAGGGTTTTTTAATACAAGTACCACATTTTTTATGATGCAACACGCCTTGGTCTTCAACTCACCGTTAGGAATATCACACGAAGTGTTCTCAGAACCACGCCTACTTACATAAATATTAGGTGAGAAAGTAATGGGATCTGCTTTTCTTTTTGAATAACGGAGAGTCGTTTTTGGTTCAAAATTCAGTAGGAAGCTACCCTGGTCGCGAATGTGGACAGCAATAGGGGCTGCGAACGAGCCTGCGAATAAGGCCGCATCAAATCGAGAGGGCGTGCACGGTCGGAATCCTGATTGACTAACACGTGTTTGGTCTGTGCCCTGATTGGTTATAATTGATTGACGTGCTCCCACCTCCCAATGCTGTCCGCAGTCACGACAAGGACCGCGATGTATCGTCACAGACGAAGTGAGGGCTTCATACTTCTGACAAACAGCTGATTTGGGTGCCACATTTTTGGGCATGGAACGCGAAATCAAATCATGTCGCGAATGTGGGCAGCACCGAAATGTGGAACCACGCTAGCCATCTTTAACCAATCTAAGCACTAATCAAGCCCGCGTGGGACTATCGGTGTGCCGATCATATTCGACCTCTCTGAAAAGCTAGTCAATTCGACTAGGCCCGATATGCTGGCGCGCTTCCAACCTCACAATGCTGCCCGTATTCGCGACATGTACCTCGACATCTCTACGTGGACGAAATGGAGCTACATACTTCGGGGCAACAACTGGCTTGAACGAAGCGTGGTTCTGGCCATAGAGCACAAACTCAGTCCATGTCGCGAATGTGGGCAGCACAAGGAGGTGAGAATGAGCCAGTGAATCAGGTCGCGTCGATTCGACTTACCATTTAGAGAGGACGTGCACGATCAAAACCATGAGTGGCTAAGGTGTGTTTGATCTGTGCCCTGATTGGTTATAGTTGGCTGGCGCGTTCCCACCTCCCAATGCTGCCCTCAATTTACCGCATTTTTGGACATAGAGCGCAAAATCAGTCCATGTCGCGAATGTGGGCAGCGCCAAGAGGTGGGAAGGCGACAGCATATTATAACCATTCAGGGCATTGACAAAGTGTGCGTCAGACAATGACGGTACAGACTATAATACAACGCGCCCACCCTGAACGGTTATTGAATTCTATGCGGCCTGATTGGCTGACGCGCCCCCACCTTACAATGCTGTACAGATTCGCGACATGAACCGCAACATCTATGTGGACGAAATGGGAGCCACATATTTTGGGGCAACAACTGACTTGAACGAAGCGTGCTTTTGGCGGTAGTGCGCAAAGTCAGTACATGTCGCGAATGTGGGCAGCACGGGTGCGGGAACGCGATAGCATACTGCAACCATTCAGAACACCGACATAGCACCGTCAGGGAAGCGATCGTATACATCCTCTCTGAACGGTTGTTCAATTCGATGTGGCCTGATTGGCTGGCGCTCACACCTCCCAATGCTGCTCGGATTCGCGACATGGATCACGTTGTCTCTACGTGGACGAAATGGGGCTACATACTTTAAGGGCAAAAACTGGCTTGAACGAAGCGTGCTTTTGGCCGTAGTGCGCAAAGTCAGTACATGTCGCGAATGTGGCCAGCACGGGGTGCGGGAACGCGATAGCATATTACAACCAGGGCATTGACATAGTGTGCGTCAATCAATAACGGTACCGATCGTACAGCACGCCCTCCCTGACCGGTTACTCAATTCTATGTGGGCTGACTGGCTGACGCGCTCCCCACCTTACAATGCTGCGCGTATTCGCGACATGGAACGTTATCTCTACGTGGACGAAATGGGGCTACATACTCCAAATGCCACCCAGATTCGCGACATGAGCCCGATATCTCTGCATCACCTGCCGTATTGCCGAGGAAATCGAAACATTTTAGTGAAACAGTCAACATGACCGACTGGAGCGCATTTTTGACAATTGAGCGCGTAATCCTCCTATCCTTCATTGTCAAGAATTTTACAGCCTCGAAAAAGGGATAAGGAAGACGAAGGTCCCCCCTGGGTATTCATCCACTTACCCCGGTAAACCCTGAATCCAGCCGCAGGGCCTGTCTGTTGGGTTATGGCAACGTGCGTGGGGAGCTCTTCCAAAATTGGGAATTCCTGGCCGGGAGCTTCAAAATCTGGTCGTTCACTGCTTACGAGAAAAACGATTGACTTCTCCTAACTAGGGGTATACTGTAAAGTCTCCCATTACTTTCCCAACGAACCTAATACATTCCAAAAAATCGAACTCAATATCTAATAGTGGGAAAAAACAGACGTCAACTAACATCGATGGAGACATGACATCATGACTCAAAATGTGCTCCCACACACCACTCTCTACGGTGAACGGTTAGAATGGAATTCTCAGTAGAAGCAGGAAGAACGGACTCGAACGACGAAAGACTTACGTGACGGATCGAGACCTTTCAGAGGAGGGCACGGTAACACGATGCTCTCGTTGGCGGGCGTCGGTGGCCAACAGAGAACCGTGTCGTAGGTGGCATTACACCATAACCGACCGTCAGCTGAAACAGGTTACTGATTTTTTGCCCACATTTTTCAAAATTTGAAGGAACTAGTCGAGAATGTGGCCTACATAAGAGGGGAGGCGAAAATGCGCCAGCCAATCACAACTAGAGGACATAATCGACTTTCAAATTAAGCAAGTTTGACCATGTTAACACATTGACGACGATCAGTTTTGCGGCAGAAAGCCGCCTGGGAGACGCGCGCGTTTCTACGCGCGCGCGCTGTGGGACATTATGAGCCACCGGTGGCTCATTGTGTCCCTCGCGGACCACTTTTTTGTTTTGCGTGTTTTTCCATCAAACTTCGACCAGAAGGGTTATTTAGAGTGCTGATCACGAATCTGATATCGGTTCATACAATTTTGGCCGATTACGATAGGTTACAGTAGGTACGAGTGACTAAGGCTGCCAAGGTCATGATCACCGTTTTTCCCCAAACGTCGCCCAGTGGAGTTATTTGGGGTGCTGATCACGAATCTAACATCCGTTTTTGGTAGTACGGTAGAGTACGGTAAATTGCGGTAGGTACGGGTGACTAAGGCTGCCAAGGTCATGATCACCGTTTTTCCCCAAACGTCGCCCAGTGGAGTTTTTTGGGGTGCTGATCACGAATCTGACATCCGTTTTTGGTAGTACGGTAGAGTACGGTAAATTGCGGTAGGTACGGGTGACTAAGGCTGCCAAAGTCATGATCACCGTTTTTCCCCAAACGTCGCCTAGTAGAGTTATTTGGGTGCTCATCACGAATCTGACATCCGTTTTTGGTAGTACGGTAGAGTACGGTAGATTACGGTAGGTTCGAGTGACTAAGGCCGCCAAGTTCATGACCATCGTTTTTTCCCAAACGTCGCCTAGTGGAGTTATTTGGAGTGCTGATCACGAATCTGTCATCCTTTTTGGTAGTACGGTAGAGTACGGTAGATTATGGTGGGTACGGGTGACTAAGGCTGCCAAGGTCATGATCACCGTTTTTCTCCAAACGTCGCCTAGTGGAGTTATTTGGGGTGCTGATCACGAATCCGACATCCGCTTTTGGTATTATGGTGGAGTACGGTAGGTTACGGTAGGTACGAGTAATCGCCGACAGCTTCACTCACCCGTACCTACCGTATCCTACCTTAGTCCACCGTAATACCAAAAACAAATGTCGGATTCATGATCAGCAGCCCAAATAGCCCCCATAGGCGAAGTTTGGGGGAAATCGGTGACCACGACTCCGACAGCCTTACTCACCCGTACCTACCGTAACCTACAGTAAATAGCCCAAATTTCGAAAAAAAAAGTCAGATTCGTGATCAGCACCCCAAATAACCTTACGGGCAAAGTTTGGGTAAAAAATACCGACTTGAATTGATTTTATTGTAAAATTGGTCTACTTCATAGTAAAAAAATTTTAATTCAATATCTAATGAAAACAAAGACAATTTTTTTGCTTATTCCTGTTGGACATTTTCCTATCACAAGTAATTAGAGAACAGAGGAAACATCTATAAAAAACCGACGGCAGCAGTACAAAAAATAGCGCGAAAAGGTATGAGCCATCGGTGGCTCATATTGTCGTCAGTATGTGAAAACTACTCCATTAATTAAGAATGTTCGGTACATGTCGTCAATGTGGCCTACATGGCGAGGAGAACACAAAGACGACTCGCGACCAATCAGAGCATCGACCATGCATACGCCTCTCTGCAGGTTGACAGGCACATTCGGTGCGTTGCGTATTGTTTGCCACAACCTACCTTCTTATGTAGGCCATATTGACGACTAGTACCTGTTTGGATAGTTTTGCTAATTCAATTATCAACTGGTCCAAATTAGGAATAAACCGGAATAAAACTAAATCAGCTGAAAAGCTGGCGGCAAGTACTAATCAAAGCTTGGACAGTTTTCAAATCGGAGCAAACACGATGTAAAAAGTTCAAAATCAATTTTTACTCTAAAAATCACCTTAATTAGTCCAGCTATACCATGGTATCTTAAACAATGCACTATTTCAATAGCTAGAATTTTTGCTCTTATCCAGCTTCCCAGACCTTCGTCAAACCAGACAAAAAATTATGTTTTTTTTTGAATTTTTGAAAGGCTTAGACAAGCTATAGTCAAACAAAATCCACCCATACGCCAGCCATTGTCAAGTAGGGAAACACACAACGACGTCGGGTAAAAGAAGAATGCAGGGCGCACTCCAAAGGGATTGAGTAATACGGTCAAAAGAGGAAGAATTGCTCAAAAATCACTGAATTACTTGGTTCTGCATTTATGGCATTACTTATGAAATTGAATTGAAAAACACTCAACAATGGCCGGATTAACAAGCAGAGAGGCAGAGCGTAAAGAACGGTGGCAATCTCTCAGCGGGATGCGCCACGCCTTCTACATTTATGGAACGGCGTCGTGTAGGCGTAGTGAACCTGCCCAATGACATCGGGCTGCCGGAGACAGCCGGAGCCTTCGCTCGCCCAGCAGAAACGGCAATATTGAGCGAAATCAAGTTAAAATACTGAAAAATACACGCTTTCTGATTAGTCGCAAAATTTCTGGTTTTGATTTTTTCGATTTGATTTTTTGATTTTTACTTTTGATTTTTTTCTCACAGTTGTATGACCTACTTAAAGGAGGAGAACGGCACGTAAAATTCCAAGATTGCGCCATGCATTCGAGCAGAATTTCGCGACGTTTACTTCTCCGTAATGTCAGCCTCAATTACTTGCGATTTTTCAGGAGTGCATGAATTTTTGCCCAAAAGTACATGGCTACTGAGATCCATACAGTGGGCTCGAGCTGAGATGGACCGACTAAATGTGCCGACTTGCCCCGACGGAGAAGAACCATTCTTAACGGATTTAAAAATTGAAAAAAAAACAATAACTTGAGCAAATGGAATTTCTATGGCATCCGATGGCGTTACCAATGTCTTTTCAGCAGAAGTCGAAAGGTTGTAAGCGCTCATAACGAAGTTTTGTTGCGATCAAAACTCTAGCGCCAGGCGGGACTCGAACCCGCACCTTCTGCTGACCCGGCGGGAATGCTCTGCAACATTACACCATCACCGTCCCACGAGGCGTGGATGTTGCGTTCAATCAAACAGCGCCGGTGGTGTAACGGAGTAGAGCATTCCCGCCCGGTCAGAGGGAGGTGCAGGTTCGAGTCCCGCTTGGCGCCAGAGTTTTGATCGCAACAAAACAACGTTATGAGGACTTAAAACGGTTACTCAAATTCTGCATCCCTAACGAAGGCATATCCAAAAATTCTGAAAAAATTAAAAGCGGCAAACTCCAGCATCAGAAAGTTGTGCTTAAAAAGTTGCAGCATCGTGGAGTAAAAAATAAATGATAGAAAAAAAATAAAAACTCAAAAAAGTTGATCAAAAATCAAAAAAAAAACTAAAAAATATTGCAAACTACAGGAAGCTTGCAGCAAGGAAGAAACAAATAATCTCAAACTAAACAATAAAAAAAACACAATTTAGGTAATAAGAATAAAGATGAAGGTAGGCGTTAATCTCATATCATTTCATATCAAATTTCATATCTGACAGGACCTTCCAGGTTAGAGTTAATGAATCATTCTGCGAATCGCTACCAGTTACCAGTGGTGTTCCTCAGGGTGGGGTTTTTATCCCCAATTCTGTTTTCTATCTATACGGCGGAAATTCCCTCATTGGCATTTCAATATGTGTTACGTGTAAGATGTTTGCGGATGATATAAAAATTTATAAGAACATTACTAGCGGGGAAGACCACACTGCTCTGCAATCTGCAATAAATGCTATTGTCGATTGGTCAAAAAAGTGGGAGTTACCACTGTCGGGGCCAAAATCACAGGTTCTTCATCTCGGACAGCAGCATAATAGGAACAACTATCACATTGGAGAGTTAGCACTTAACAATGCTGATAGTTTGCGTGATCTTGGATTTATTTTAGACTCAAAACTTTCCTTTAAAAATCACTGTAAAGTCATAGCAAAGAAGGCTGATAGAGTTGTATGCAGTATATTTAAGGCACTACGAACAAATTCTCTTGTTCATTTATTGTTAGCATATAAAGCGTATGTTAGACCTATATTAGAGTACGGCGCCACTATATTCAATTCTAAGTGCAAGCGAGAAATTGCTAGGCTTGAATCTGTACAAAACCGCTTTACCAGGAAGCTATGGATAAGAGTTTATGGCTTGGACTACGCCGCCATACCATCAGCGGTTACGAGAAATCAAGCTTTTAACTTGCGCATTCTTGCCTGTCGCAGAAGAAAGTATGATCTAATCATGATGTACAAGTTGCTAAACGGTATGCTGTGCCTTTCACTTCAAGAATTTTATTCAATTTCCCCTTCTAACACAAGGGGTGGGCAGTGGAAGATCCAGATTGCCAGAGCAAGAAGTAACGTAAGGTCTTCGTTCTTTATTATTTGAGCCGGCATTGAATTCCTGAGATTCTCCAAGAAAAACAAGTTGCCAAACTCACTAAGACAATCCAAAATATCAGTCGGCCGGTATCTCCAGGAAGCTTGTTAGTTCCCATCCACCTAGAGAGCTTGCTTGTGTCATGAACAGTACTAGTGTTGCCTGTTCTTTTTAATTCCATTCTCTTTTACACTGGATTGTAGTTTGTTTAGTGTTGTTATATTTAATCGCGTAGTTATCCACGTATATAATGAATAAATAAATAAATCCCTTTAGGTATACGCCACGCATCTAATACTACGTATGTCGTGGAGGCTAGTTGAATGCGTTTTTGTCCTGTACAATAACTTGCGGTGAGCAGCTGCTGGATAAGTCTGCGTTTTATCCTTCTTAGAAATATCTGGCATCAATTCACCGATGCCCCGGTGGGGTGTAGCGTTCGGCTAAACTGGACGGGATTTGAACCCCGAACCATGTATCGGAGTGCACACGACAGCCGACGGCTCTTCCAGCTGCGCTACCACGCGCCCAAATCAAGGCGAAAGATGTACTTTGACGCTGCTCAAGTAAGGGGTTATCAGGGCCAGATACAGACCAACACAGAAAGCGGAACACCTTGCCTACGTCATCTATGGATCCTTTAGTGGGCTACATATGAGCTTTGGTGCTCGTTGAGCAAAAAAATAAAAAATAAAAAATTGAAGAAAAATGTTGAACGTTGGACTCACTTGGCTCTGGAGCAAGTGGAATGCCCTGTTCGCGTAACCGTTGAAAGCATGCCTAAAACAAGCGAGTATTAAGACAGCGGCACCAAAAATAATCCAAAAACAAGTAAAAAAATCCGAAAAAGAAGAAAAAATCATGTCGATTTTCTAAAATACGGCGCAATTTACGTAGAAAACCTTGGAAAAACAACAAGAACAACTCTGCCATAAATAGATCTAATTTAAAAATACAAAATAAATTTTTCAAAAATTCGACAATTATTTTACTCACATCCATTGTTACAGCAACGTTTCCGTTAGGCAGCGTATAGTTCCATGGAACTCGTGTGGCACCCATCTTCTGCCTGGAAATAAGGAGCTCTTAGTGCTTCGGAATCGAAAAAACCGTAGGTTGGTCGACGTCGTGAGCATTAACGACTAAAGCCCGGTTGCGGCGTAACCCGGAAATGAGAAAGCAATGCCGACTAATAGCCACGGAAATAGAACCCCCCTATCCGGGGGCCGACAAGCGGTCATTCAACACTCCGCGTACGTAATCATCATCGTTGGCGCTTAATTGGATAGTGGCAATCAGCGCCGGAGAGCACATATAGTTGCTGCACTCACGTAGCGCTTTATTGAATTCTTAATTTTAAAAAAATTGGTTAAAAAAGGTTCTGTGTGGGAAGACTGAGGCAACGCGTCGCGTCGCGTCGCGCAGGTTAGGGCAGGAGGCGTTGCGTGGCATCGGCAAAGGCTTGCTAGAACGCTATGTCATCTAGCAGCTGCTGCGAATTTCGTCCAACGTCACTCCACTCGACGGCGCGGAAATTACCACCATGCAGCGCCTGCGTCCCCTCCCCGCGCGGTGCCTCCGTCTTCCCGCGTAGTGCTAAAATATTTAATTAATTAGGGGTTGACTAAGCTCTAATACCCCTAAAAATATACAAGGAAGGCAGCCAGTGCTCTGCGGGCGAAAAACCAGTCAAGGTTCGATTCCGCAGTCAGCTTAAGAGCTGTTGCCGTACACATACTAATAAATACATAAATACAAGCAAAAATATCTTAAAATAGAAAACAAAATGTATTAGTGATATACACCATTTTCATGTGAAATCGGACACTTTTCAAACCAAATTGCACACTCTTTTAGCCCTAGTTTACTTCAGGGCCTGTTCATACTTCGCGACAAGAGCGACTTGTCGCTCGTGCAAAACATGCATATCGATTAAAACCGAGCGCGCGCCGCCGAAAAGTGTTCATACTCGTGCGCCGGCGTTGTCGCTCCAAACCGCTCTTGCTCTAGTCGCTGCTGTCGCCTGTTCATACTTGCGCGCGCTGCGCACGCCACGCCCGCTGCGTTCTTGTCGCTGCTTCGCGAAGTATGAACAGGTCCTCACGCGGCGCGGCAACACGATCGCCATTGATATCGATTTTTTGCGCCGCCCGGTCGATATCTATAGGCTCATGCACACTTCTGCGACAGCGCGGCGCGGCCATTATGAAGCATAGGGCCGGGACGGCCGCGGCGCGACACTGCGACACGTGCCGCAGGGAGGGGGCATGCACACTCTTGCGACTGTCGCGGCGGTTATCGCTGAGTGCCGCAGGCTGGAATTGTTCAAACCATTCCTGGCGGCGCGGCATCCACGGGGACGTCGGTCCCGTTGCCTAAAACGGTGCTCTAACGCGCCCGCGCCGCGACCGCCGGATTTCGCGGAGGTAGCTGTCGCCCCACTTGCCGCGCCGCGGTGTCGCAGATGTGTGCATGGGCCTTATCCCGACCATCGTGCCGCGTCGCGCAGCGGCTTAAGGGCTTAAGTTCGCCTAAGACTTTTGAAATCGAACTGAACGTCTTCTAAATCGAAACGAGCGTCTTACAGGTCAAACTACAAATTTTTCAAGATGGTAAGAAAAATTTAAAAACTTTTTTTGATTTTTTTTACTTCAGCTGCACGAATGAGTGTAATAATTTTATGAAATTTTTATTTTTTGAGAAAGATTATAAATTTAATTGTGATTCAAAGCGCAAAAAGGCAGTGTGCACAGGCGCGAACACCACGGTCATTTTTTAGGTAAATGAAACTCCTCTAACAAGGATTATTTCCACTTCGTTGAAACATTTTTGGAAAGCGTCCAGCTTAATGTAAACATGATCTAAAAATAGTACTGGGTTGTTGAAGAGAGGCACAGTGAAATAGAGGCAGGTTTGAATCCGGTCTGAGGCAGCCGGCTGTCTTGGTGGTTCAGATTCCTTTCCCTTGTAGCTTCCAAACGCTTCACCGACGTGAAATTCGCTTTAAAAATTGAAAAAAATGGAAGACTCGGTCCAGCTATGGGCCATTCACCCTAACAACTAGGTTCAGTCGGTCCAAAAAGGATGTTGGATTTACTTGAACTTTTAGTTTATGCCTTTAATATCTGGGTAATAACTGCGTGGGAAACTCCGTGGGAGGTCTGGGTGTAGTTCCCGCTTCCAATTAAGCTTTTCTCATGTGACGACTTCATTTTACTCGAAATTGAAAGCAATTTCCCTTAAACATAGGCTCTCTAGCTTGTTTGAATAAACTTTTATGAAGAAAAAGCATTTAAATGGGCACGACATTCTGTCGCTTCAAAACAAACAAGGAAGCAGAATGCATGGCGCACTCCTAGAAGACTCATACGGAGGATGGACGAGTTTATGTGCTTATGTAGGACGATGGAACACAGCTGCGGCGAGGATGCGGCAAACAACAGTTGAACTACCGGTGATGCGGAGGACACTGCATAAAATTCGTCGACGGATGACACAGTTTTCACCCAATGGTGACCGATTTTCATCCGGTAGTTCAACAGGGTTTAAAACAAGCACGCTCTCAAACCACTTCTGGCGTAATGCTTCCAATTTGACGACTCATCCGCAGTTACACATTTGACACGCAGCCTTACGTCGCCATCTTAAATTATCTCAGACACTGGGAGAGATCACCTGCAGGTGAAAAATAGGTGAACTAGCATTGCACCTGTAGGTGACCTGATTTCGACCCCAGCTTGACCCAATCGATTGCACGGGGGGCGTGTGAACCTGTAGTATCACGCGAGCGGCGAAATGACCGGTAGTAGACCGCTCATTGAAACTCCGCCCCAAAATAGCCCCACAGATCACCTGTGACGTCAAAATACGACATTTTCACCTGCAGGTGACCTCTTCCAGTGTCTGAGATCTTCCGCCTTCACCAGCCATCGCCAGGTGTTTCAGAGTAATCCCCGAGTTTCTTCCTGAAAACCATTTAACGCGAAAATACTGGCCGTCGTACACTAACATTAACGTCAAAAAAGCGGGGATTCCCTAAACAAAGGCTTTCTAGCCCTTTTGGTTCACGTAGAATCCATTACACAGGTGCATTTTTGAGTCGAACACTGTGCATGGCGCATCCCTATGATGCTCAGCAGTGTTCTTCTCCCCGACAAGCGCGTTAAGTAGCTGTAATATCGAAGGACCAGGTTCACTAGATGTTCTGTCTGTTTCTGGAAGCGGGAAGCGGTTTCGTTAATTGATGCTTGTTTGTTGCAAAAATAATGGCCGCCAGCAGCTTCCAAAAATGCAGGAGACGTGAAAAAATGAGCAGAAACACAATAGCGCTGTTCAATATAATACAATAGAAATGAGCAAACGGCAACTGTTTGATAGGTGTGGCCAAGCAAATCGCTGATGACAATGGCATTGTCCGTATTGTTGGACATCAATGAATAGGTGCAGTTCCGATGCAGACTTCAAACAAAAACAGAAGCAGAAGGGCATCGCGGTCGAGCACAGTTAATCGCGGAAACAATGGATTCAAACAGATTGCAAAGCAGGCAGAAACAACCACGGAGAGAACTCGCTTCGCGCCATTCAGAAACAGCTCAGTCATTATTTTCTCATAGATTCTAATTATTCCTCCTTTAAAAAAGATAGTATGCCAGTTTATCCCGTAAATTGTCCGTGCGTGCATCCGCGCAGATTTAATGGCCGCTCCACGAGCTTCACACCGAATAAGATCAGTGCATCCTCCGATCGCGTTGCAGGTTGGAAGGAGGAATCACGCCAGCACAAGTGCTGGGAAACGGACAGGTTTCATGACAAGTAAACGATATCGATCGGACAGAGAATATCGATTGACAAGGAAACGATTTTTGCACATATTTAACCACTGGCTGTAAATATTACCAGAACACGGCCACTGAAGGACAGTGGCTGCATAAATATGCAATAAATAAATCATTGTCTCTTAGATTCCAATTATTCCTACTGTAAAAAAGGTACTATTTCAGTTTATCCAGTGTGGTGTCCGTGTGTCCATGCGTCCACGCATATTTAATGGCCGTTCTACGAGCTTCACCCCGATTGAGATCAGTGAATCACCCAATAGAGCTGCAGGATTGAAGTAGGAATCATGTCAAATGCTGGGAAACGGGCAGGTTTCATGACAAGCAAACGATATCGAGCAAACAATCAATATCGATCAATAATGCCGCGGTTTTCGCTCACATTTGACCACCGGCTACGAAGATTGGGCAAACACCGCCACAGAGGTATGGTGCTTATAAAAATAAACAATAAACAAATCATCTCCTCATAGATTCCTTCCGTGGAAAGTTGTTATGCCAGTTTATCCAGTGAACTGTCCGTGCGTCCGCGCAGATTTAATGGCCATTCGACTAGCTTCACACCGAATAAAATCAGTGCACCACCCGATAAAGCTGCAGGTTAGAAGTAGGAATAATTCCAAGTGCTGGAAAACGGACAGGTTTCATGACAACCAAGCGATATCGATCAGGCAATCAACACCGATCAATAATGCCACGGTTTTCGCTCACATTTGACCACCGGCTACGAAGATTGGGCAAACACCGCCACAGAGGTATGGTGCTTATAAAAATAAACAATAAACAAATCATTTTCTCATAGATTCCTTCTGTGGAAAGTTGTTATGCCAGTTTATCCGGTGAACTATCCGTGCGTCCGCGCAGATTTAATGGCCATTCGACGAGCCTCACACCGAATAAAATCAGTGCATCACCCGATGCGTTGCAGATTAGAAGAAGGAATCATGTCAACACAAGTGCTGGGAAACGGACAACTTTCATGACAAGCAGACGATATCGATCAAAAAATCAATATCAATCGATAAGGGTGCGGGGGTTTTGCCCGCACTTGACCGTGAAAGAGAATTAAAATAATAAACGGTACCGTTCATTCGGCACATGTCGAGAAGACGCACCGTCGAGAGAGTACGGGAACGTGCAGCGGGGGTACGGGAACGCGCCAGTATTCCTGTCGTAGTCGTGACAGCTAATTGTGTGCCCTGCCTGTGCGGCTGATTGTGACTGATTGGTTACCGCAGTTGCGCTAGGACAAGAATCTGTTCCCGCACCTCCGTTGTGCGTCTTCACGACATGTACCGATCAGTCAATCAATATCTGTCAATAATCAATAAAGAAGCGGACGCTTTCGCCCATATTTGAGCGCAGGCCGGTGAATTTGCACGAACACGGCAACTGAGAAACGGGGTTTACTTATATAAACAGCATCGTTTAGACACCCAATATTATATATTTTACAAATAATAGAAAAAAGTGGCGACAAGACACTCTTGTCTATAAAAATTGGAAAAATCTGTACCCTAATCAATATTGATCGGCATTATCGATTTATGCACGGAAATCTTTGTTTGTAAAGGTATGGTTACTCGAAGGACTTCTCACACCAAATAAATAGCAAAAAATACAATCCACCAATCAAGCTCAATCGATATTATCGATTTCTGCACGATGTTCGCCGTTTGGGAATAACATGGCTTCTAAACGACCTCCGCTATTAATTAGTGAAAAATACAATACACCAGTCGATATTAATCGATATTATCGACGCCCGCCTACTCGATGAGCTTCGCAATATAGCAAAAAACCTTCCGATCAACATCGATGTTATCGATTTTTGGACAGAGCTGATGGCTTGAGAAAGGATGTGGCTAGAAGAAGAGTGTCATTGCAATAAAATGGTAGGAAAAAGGCTACGGATCGATTTATCGATTGATGACAGTCAAAGTCCGAGGTGAAGCTCCATCGGGTAATACATCCGGGATCACAGGTCCACCTTCGCGTCTTACCGTCAGCGACAGTAGCGACAGTAGCGAATACGTCGCCCGAAGACAATTGATGCCTATCGATTTCAGCAGCGCGATCGCTCGAGAATAATCGATCGGCATGCCTTACGCGGGCAGTTCAGTCGCGGCCTAGTATAAGCAGGCCCACAGAGCCGATAACTAGTCAAATCAATGGAAAGAAAGAGAGAAAAACTGGGGACATAGAGCACACTTCACTATCTACACTGAAAATTTTATCGAAATTCGTAAATTTTTACAAACTATTTAGCGACGATGGAGCCGCACTACTTAACCAAACCTCATCAAAAAGGTTTTTCTTCGTAGGAATCCCCTCAAAAACCAAAGTCAACCGCCAACAACAAGAAATCCACCACCACCAACGAACGAGAAAGTCCCACGCGGTGAGCAGCTAATTAAACAAATGGCACCGAAAACAAATCAGTTATTCTGAAGTGCAGAAAGAATACTCGAATCGCTACGAATTATTTACTAGCTATCCATCACAGAAAAATACAGCTGGATTAGCGACACTTTTTCCGATGCTGAAAACTGTAGGCACCACTGCTGGATTGACGAATTTACCCTGGGTAAGTAGTTGAAAAGGTAGAGACATATCCGGCGTGTAGGATTCATTAAACCGCTTACAAAGCCATTCACAGCTATTCTGCTAGGAGGAGTATGCCCGATGATGATGTCGGGTGTCTCCACATACCCCCGTAGATTTTGTGGAGCTAGTCGCGAATTTGGGCAGCAATGCGAGGTGCGAACCTCAAACGAAAATGGGCTGGCATTTAGATAGAACGCTCACGGTCAGTACTCTGATTGATTGGCTACCCTGGTTGGCTGGTGTGCTCCAACCTCCCAATGCTGCTCACATTCTCGACATGGACGGCGCTATGCATCTGCATCACCTGTGATATAATCAACGAAAAGGCAAACATTTGAACTTTTGGGAAAAAATAGAAAAAAATATAGAAATTAAGAAAAATAGAAATTTAGGAAAAGTGGTAGATTTGATAAAAGCCATAGACCGCCAAATCCGTCCATGTCGCGAAGGTGAGCAGCATTGCGAGATGAGAGCGCTCCAGTAAATTATAGCCAATCAGGTCACCGACGAGACAAGCATCAGCCAATCCCCGAGTATCGACCTGAATTTGATCGAATGACCATTCGACGCGGCCTGATTGACTGGTGCGTTCGCACCTCGCAATGCTGCTCAAATTCGCGACAAGGATCGGTAGCCCAAATGTTTTCGAAACCTCGAAGAATGTTCAATGAGCATTTTCTAGACTATTCTATCCTTTACCCTCCATCCTACCCTGGTCCGATTTTGTGTCTATACTACTGGGAATAGGATGCTGGAAGATGTAGTCGAATATCTCACGAGGATTTTGCGCTCTATCGTCAAAAATGGACTCCAGTCAGTCAGCCTGGTTGCTATTTCGCCGATGATATGACGGATACTGCAGAGATGTCGCGAGTGTGGGCAGCGTTGTCGACAAAGTGTGTTTCGTCGACGTGTGTTTGGTGGGTTTCCTGATTGGTTGTAATTGTCTGGCGCACTCTCACCGCCAGAAAATTACAACCAATCAGGAAACCCACCAAACACACGTCGTCTAATCATATGATTTTCGACATATCAGGCAAAAAACCCTCGCCAAACCCTGTCCCACACAAATCTACGATAAATCAGGAACTAGAAAGCATGGCGCACCCCAAGAATGTGAGCACCCCAAACTCCATCATATAGAATGACTTCGAAATGCTAATCCCTAGAGAGCTAACACGTCCATCTGTCCGTGTGTCCTTACGTGCGTCTGTCCGCACAGTGCCTTACACATAGGCTGGACATCGATTTCTGCTCAGGATTCATTGTCGACGTTGGACATTGTCCTATGGATTCAGTATTCAATAAGTTATACATGGCCAACCCATATCGATCCATTTTATCGATTTTTGTTCATGGTTGACTGCTTGAGGTGGAAGCTCAGAAAAAACTAATGGGAATCGATGAACTGCTCAATATAGGATGTACAGCCAATCAGGAGACTGACCAAAGCCCATCATCCAGTCACGATTTTCTCTTCGACGTGGCATTCGACATATTGAACGGAAAACCCTCCTTTCGAAGTGCTGATGCCTAGAGAGCCAACACGCCCATCTGTCCGCGTGTCCTTACGTGCGTCTGTCCGCACATTGCCTTAAACATAGGATGACATTTTTGCTCAGAATTTATTGCCGAAATTGGACATTGTCCTATGGATTCAGTGCTCAATAAGTTGATATGCGGCCAATCCATATCGATCAATTTTATCGATTTCTGCTCACGGTTGACCGCCTGAAGTGGAAGCTCAGCAAAAACTAATGGAAATTGATGAGCTGCTCAATATAAGGTGGTCAGATCCGCTAACCGCTGTTTGAGAAATCATTCGTTAGACGCCGGGAAAACCCGGAATTCCTCTCCCCCCCCCAAAAAAAAAAATCCAGAAGTCACTGTGGTTGTTTAGAAGGGAAGAAATTGTCGTTCTGTGAAATTGGGGCTTAATTCAACTCAACTACCGGCTTAGCGCTGTAATTACAACAGCTTATTCCCCGCAGAGATTTGCGCCAGGCACTTAATAATCTCACGGATCAGAGAGCAGTTTGATTTGTGTTTTTCGACAAATTTCCGACAAATATTCGGAAGGTGAATAGCCAGATGAAGAAAAAGAGAGAGAAGAAGAGCATTCGCCCACAATGTCTTGTCATGGAATTTTTCATCATTTTCTCCTAAAAATGTACTTGTCGTTAATGTGGCCTACATGAGAAGGATGAAGTCGCAGCCGACCAATCAGGCTTTTTTTCACACCAGCATGCTGCCCAGAAAGGGGCGTATGGCTGATGCCCGCCCCGAATGGCTGACTACACACACTGACTGGTTGTGCTTGACTGACGCGCTCCCGTATTCCCATGCTGGCCACATTAACGACTTGTACTTGGAAAATTATACAGGTGATCCAAGCTATGAAGAATAGAATCATCTCTGGATATTGTTTGTGCGGACTTTATCTGACAAGCTATAAAAGTTGTATTCCAGAAATAATCATTTCGTTCTGGGATGCGCCACGCATTCAACTTCTAGCACGCGATGCTGCTGAAGAAAGCAGCCGTTGGGAAAGGAGATCAGGATAGTCAGAGCATATTCTGAACCAGTTGACGGAGGTTCAGTGGCTAATTCAAAGTGTAGCCTTCTTTCAATAAAAATGATGAACTACTGTTCATGATCTCTGGGTGAACAAAAATCTACTAGTCGTTAATATGGCCTACATGAGGAGAGATCGGGGAGAGGGACGCACTATACCAATCAGGCCATGTCGAATGGTCACGTCTCATAAAGGGGCGTGTATGGTTGATGCCCTGAGCGGGTAGTTGCTCTGATCGGTGCATCCCGCCCCCTCATGTAGACCATATTAACGACAAGTAAAAAATCACATCGATGATCCAGATGATGAAGGAGAGTAAAGGAGATCACATGATACTGCCTCCTGAGGGCCTCTTCTGGCAAGCAATAAATATTGAATTTTAATAACAATCGATTCGACAATTCGTTCAGGGATGCGCCACGCATTCGACTTCAACGCAATTACAAGGGCAGATAGCGAACGCATCGTTCCCATGCAGGCCACATTATCGACTAGTACAACAAACATCACCCCGACGTTAAAATACAGAACCAGTCCAATCGCTCTGGGATGCGCCATGCATTCGAATTCCCGGCAATCACCAGGACAGATCGCGAGCGCACCTCTCCCATGTAGGCCACATTAACGACTAGTACAAAAAATAACACCGACGATTCAAATTATGAAGGACGAAATTATACCCTCTCGTTTTCTTTTCTAGCAACAAGAAATGATTACGAAACCAATTAAATCTTTCTGGAATGCGCCACGCATTCGACTTCCACGCAATCACCAAGGCTAACTGCGAACGCGTCGTTCCCATGTAGGCCACATTATCGACTAATACAAAAAATCACCCCGAGTGTTAAAATACAGAACCAGTCCAATCGTTCTGGGATGCGCCACGCATTCGACTTCCACGCAATCACCAGGACAGATAGCGAGCGTACCTCTCCCATGTAGGCCACATTAACGACTAGTACAAAAAATCACACCGACGATTCAAATCATGAAGGAGGAAGTCATACTCCCTCGTTTACTTTTCGAGCACAAAGAATTGAAGTACAGAATCATTAAAGTCGTCTTGGGATGCGCCACGCATTCGACTTCCACGCCATCTTCAGGATAGATAGCCAGCGCACCTTTTGAGCCACTTTGTAGAACTGGGAACCCTGGGCGATTTGTCGCAGGAGGCTCCACACTTCCCTTCGTCTAAATAGAAGGAATTTCTCCCTCGATCCTGACGTCTGCTTGGATGGCTGTTCCCATTGGCTCTGCTCGGTTGGCGCGTCTCTGCCACCCCATGTAGGCCACATTAACGACTAGTGCAAAAAATCACAATAACGATGGAAATCATGAAGGAGGAAATCATACTCTCTCGTATACTTTTTGACCAACAAGAATTGAAGTACAGAATCAGTCAAGTCGTTCTGGGATTGCGCCACGCATTCGACAGCAGCACGCGATGCTTCCAGTGTAAAAATCCTTCAGTAGAGGACATCAAGACATATACGCACCGTTTAGAGAAATGCGGGACGCTTCCAAAATAAGACTCTCTAGCCAATCTGTCGTTCAGACTTCTACAGGTGTATAAGGCTGTCGCAAAATTAATCGCCGAAACGAATCGTTTATTTCAAACTGCTATAACTCAGCATAAACCAACTCCACTATTTGTATTAAAAACCACCAGAATCTATACATTTTTGCCAATAAACGGGTAATAAATTTGCTACAGTAAAAATCTTTACAGTAAAAACTAACATCACAGGAATCAACGAAATCAAGGAGGGCATATTCAACATCGGCCAGCGAAAGGGAGACTAATTTTCCGGCAGCCTATTAGAAGCGCATCACCCGTAAGAGAGGAACCTAGGCAGCTCCAACTCTGCCATGGGCTTTGCAATGGAACCGCCTTTCCAGACGTGAGCGACACGCTGCTTGCTCGGAAGAGGATGTCGTCGTTGGCGACTGTATCCTCTAGTAACGGCGTTATGATGAGTGTTCGTGATGACAGATTCGGCAGCATCCACCTACGCATGGACAAAGACGAAGTGATTATTCCTGGAAACGACGGCACAATGTGGGACGCGTCTGACGGAAATGGACATCATCCGTCTAGGACATCACGTCCAACAAGCGGCCGTTAAGGGCACCAGCGACACTCGCCATTGTCACCGGATTTAGCGGATGCTTTAAGACCTTAAACTCCTAGTCACTTAAGAGATGAGCTGCAGGACATCTTCTTCTGCTTCTAAGCTCTTGAAGAATCCATCTTTCAAGGCTTTTGCTTACACATTGTCCCACTCTTTCTATAAAAACGGCTCTAAATTAAAAATTTTGGCTTCGCAATGAAACTGTGCTGTAGCTGCCCTGTCCACGCCCTCCAAGTTAGGGACTCCGCCCCTCTCCATGGAGAAAGGCAGTGGTCGAAATCGGGTCGCAGATCCGTCAATTGAATTTAAATCTCTGGCGGAAATGTTCAACACCAACAGCAAGAAATAGCCTCAGAGCCACGCCCAACACATACAGGACTCCGCCCACTCTGTAGTAGCTAAGAGCAACTTTAAGCCCAAGTTAAAAGCTTCTGAAAAAAGGACAGTTTTGTAGAAGTATTTCTAGTCTTAGAGGTTATATAGGTAGAAGACACCTAGCTAGCCACGCCCAGAAAATTCAGGACTCCGCCCATAACCTGCAGGACGCAAGGGCAGCACGCTAGCGACCACCTATTTTAGAATGTTTATCAAAGTCCGCATAATAATTCAGAGATGACAAGAGCAGGAAATGGTCCGGTCCAGAACGCTAGGTAACCACGCCCATAGTAAGCAAAACTCCACCCACTCTATGATAGCCAGAAAACTATCATAGAGTGGGTGGAGTTTTGAGTTTAAATACTTGATAAGAGCACTTCCGAAGAAATGAGAATTCCTAAAAAACCCAGGGATGTTAAGTTATAGACTGAGCCACACCCACTGTTATCAGGACTCCGCCCCTATACGTGGAGAAAGGCAGTGGTTGAAATCGGATCGCAAATCCGTCATTTGAATTCAAATCTCTTGCGGGAATGTTCAAAACCAAGAGCATGAAATAGCCTCAGAACCACGCCCACCACATGCAGGGCTCCGCCTATAACCTGCAGGACGTAAGGACAGCATGCTAGGAACCGCGCATTTCCGAACCTTATCAACGTCCGCATAATAATTCAGAGATGATCAGAGCAGAAAATAGTCCGGTCCCAAACGCTAGGTAACCACGCCCATAGTGAGCAGGACTCCACCCACTCTATAGTAGCCAAGAGAAGGTAAATACAAGATAAGAACACTTGAAAGGATAAGATTTCTTAACATTTTTTCAGAGCCACAGCCACATCCACTGTGGAGTGGAGTCTTGCTTACTATGGGCGTGACTACCTGATGTTTTGGCCCAGACTATTTCCTGCTCTCGTTATCTCTGAATGGGCTGAACTCCGCCCCTTCGCGGCTGACAACAAAAGCAAGGGAAAGCAAGGGATGAAATCAAACTTCGAATCAAATATCTTAAAACACAGAAAACAGATTAGTTCAAGGCGCTAGATAAGTAGAACCACGCCCACCACAAATAGGACACCGCCCCCCTCCGTGAACGCAATGGCTGAAAACTACCCACGATTCCGTGAATTGTATAATTCTCTCTCGGAATTATTTAAGACCCAGAGCCACGCCCACCGGATGCAGGACTCCGCTCACTATGTAGCAGCTAAGAACAACTTTACAAACCCACCTCAGGAAAACTTACAAAAAGTGAATTTTCTGGAAGTATTTCCAGATAGAAGACTACTCAGCCACGCCCGAGAAACTCAGAACTCCGCCCATATTCAATAGGAAGCTATAGAAAACATGCGAGCACCCGCCGCTTCAGAATCTTTATCAAAGTCCGCATTTAATATTATATTACGAAGATCACGAGAGCAGGAAATATGTATGTAGTGCGGTCAAAAAGAATATAAAAACAAAGCCACGCCCATAAAATGAAAGACTCCGCCCACGTCATGGTACTTTGGGGGCTTTATTGCCAACTTAAGAACTCTTACGCAAAAATGTTTTTTAGAATTCCTCCTGCCATAAATGTTAGATTAAAGACTGAACCACATCCATGGGGTTCAAGACTCCGCCCCTTCACTGCAGTCGACGAACAAATAAAAGATAATTTTGAATATGAAGATCTTACTTATCTTCTTATGTCTTATCTATTTTTTATTTTATTTTATTTGAATATAAATTTCTTTTTTATATTTTTTAAACAAACATTTTTCCAAAGAGAGCAGAAAATAATTTAATCCAAGATACTAGACAAGCAGAACCGCGCCCAGCAAATGCAGGACTCCGCCCACAAAACGACGATAAGTATCGTATTTTCTTCCCGGAAGACCAGAAAGACTAGAAGGTCGCCCACGAGACGAGAAGAACGCTATTCTCAGACGGGGATAGAGGGTTTCAACCTCCTCACAGGTCTCCTCAACGCACTCCTGATGAGACTTGAAAGAATCCGAAAGCATGGCGCAACCCATCTGTTGCTCTGAAGGATCCCAAACCTCTCCAAGATGGCAAAGTCACATCTAAAACGTAGCGAAAGCTGAGACAGACTGGTACAGCCAGCGGCGGCGGACTGAAACTGAGCAGACGCAGGGAGCGAGAACGAGAAGCGGCGACGAGCTCTTCACAATAAGAAGGCGTGCAGCAGCAAGGAGAGCTTCGCCACTCGAATTGCAACGATTACTCGCCGATCGCAAAATTCATCTGCGTCGTCGTCGTCGACGACGTGTGTGTGGGGGTGGGCCGACTGACTGACTTACTGGCGACAGCCTTTTTAATCTCATCTGAAGCAGCAGCAGCAGTCTCCGGCGATAACAGACGGCGACGACGACGACGACAGCGCGCGATGCATAATGATTAGCATTTTCGCGACGAATCAGGCCTAAGTCGCAGTCATGGCGGTCTCTAGCCTCTTATGAAGAACTTCAGGGCGACTAGGCTGGCGAAGATTAGGCCCTTCTTGAGGAAGTGCCAACGAATTCTGCCCCACATCACGACGACGAAGTCCTTGACGTACCTGCGTGCCTCATAAATGGCCTATAGGCCGATGTGCTGGTCATCTCGGTGTTTGGTCAGTCTCAAACGAGCTCATTTCACACCATTATCCACTTAAAAGAATGGAAGACATAGTTGCCCTGAGTGCGGAAGCGAACCCGGGTACTGCCACGCGCATACAAGCGCGCCTCTTGGCACTACGCCATACGAGCCACCATTTCGAGCCTTCGTTCCGGCACATTTTCTGGTAGAAAAACAAAAACGACAGTGCATTCTTAAGCCGCTGAGCAATCATTGTATCGTCAGGTGGGCGGAGTTCTACACGCTGTGGGCGTGGCGTTGACCACTATATGTATGTTTTCCATAGTGCATTTTAGCGATTTTTTTACCGATGCGAGCAGCAGAAAGACTGGCGTAATGGGCGGAGCTTCGCTTTTTGTGGTTGATGCTATGTGAAAAATAGAAGTGATAGTGCCCTTATTAACCACTGAAAACTGAGTGATCAAGGGGCGGAGTTCTGCACACTATGGGCGTGGCACTAACCATTATCTAACATTACGCGGATGTGTACTATTACTATGGCGCATTTTAGCGACTTTTTATCTGATGCTAGAACAAAGAGTGGCGTGATAGGCGGAGCTCCTCCTTCTGTGGGCGTGGCTATGCTCATTACGAAACTCAAGTGCACCTCTTAGCACTGCGCTATACGAACTCCCGCTTCGAGAGCCCAGCGCGGTCTTAGGCCACTGAAAACTGTGTGATTCGGTGGGCGGGGTTCTACACGGTATGGGCGTGGCTTTTACAGCTACAGAACCCTATGGGGGGAGGCGTGCGTTGCCTGTACGATCCCCGATTCCCGCCCGGCCGCGCCACCTGATTTGGACGAGTTTGTCGCGCACGAGAACCGCGCCGCAGTTTGCGGATATGTTAATTGGCGTGACGTTGTCCAAAAAGCTAATAGCTGATAGGGGACGATCGGGGCAATGTGGTGTGCAACATTCTGATGGTTGTCTCAAGAATGAAATGCCTCATGGTCAGGATAAAGCTGCCAGATCAACGGAAGCGATTAGCAACTAAATGCCTCCACGTGATGGCGGGGACCCGGAAATCTCGTCCACGATGAACGCTCGGCGCGCCTCTAGCTCCGCCCCTTTCTGAGGGCGGTGTGCGGAAAGCCCCTCCGCCTTAACCCTACCTGCCTGCATTTTTATCACTGCGCATTTTGACGATTTTTTCATCCGATACAAACAGAAAGGCGGATGTGACGGGCGGAGCTCCTCCCCTGTGGGCGTGGCTTTGTTCTTTACGAAACAGGCGCGAACACACAGAAGGAAACTCGTCTCGTTGCGTAGATTTTCTCAATTTCTCAACATATTTGCAGGCACTTCTTGTCGTCTCATCGTCAGTCCTCGCTTAATTTACAGAATTTTCCCATCAAGGAGACATATTTCCCATGCGTCAGCGTGCGAATGGGCGTGGCTTATTCGTGAGAAATAAGGAAGCCGTTTTTGAAAAAAAATTCAATACGATTTTATTGCTGCCGGATTAGCGCATGATTGACGTTCCTTCAAAAATATCTTCCCCATCACCACTAATCCCCGAAAGAAAAGAAGCTAATGGGCGGAGCTACGAGTGCTGTGGGCGTGGTTGTTCTCAACAGACACCTTTCATCGAAGTGAAACGCACTGGACACTGGGAATTTGGATTCTCTCTTTTGGAAAACTGTCCGTTATACACGCCGAATATCTGCCGTTGCAAAAATATGGGCGGAGTCCTTTTTGCTGTGGGCGTGGTCCTGTCAGTGAAAATACATACATCTATAAATGCAAAAAATGCGCTTTCACAAAAATATCGGCAACACGCATGTTTCTGTTCTAATATGTAAAACCTCTACTACAATAGGCAAAGCGGTAGGCGGAGCACAGTAGCTGGTGGGCGGGATCCTAGCCGTGTCACACGATATGGCCGTCAGAGCCGTTCGGAAGAGCGCATGATTTTGCTCGGAAATACAGCATTTCTTAAGAGTGGGGTAAGAATAGTGGTTAAAGCACGGTTAAGCAAGTGTCGCTGGAATGCGCCATGCCTTCCACTTCTATGGGATATAGTCAAGAGTACTTGAAGGGATATTCGGTCTACATAGGCACCTATTAAAGGCATGTCGAAAATCAATCCTTGAGTACGATCTCAGGAAAATGGGAGAAGATGACAGAGTCGGATAGTCTCGAACGGAATCGAACACTGGGCTCGAGTGCTAATTATTAGCGCTCCTCTCCACCTGCGCCACACACCTCACTCTGCTAACAGCACCTATTTCGCTAAGAACTCGGTCTGAAGTACAAAGAGCACATAAAAGCAGACTTCAGACTGCAAGAAAGAAATGGACAGCGTTCCCAGTCCATGGGAATCGTCCTTGAAAACGATGGCTTCCCCGGAAACGTCGACGCAGAATGCACAGAGAACCCTCGGCGCGGAGCATTTTCGTGCGGGCAATTTTCCCCACACTCGGCGAGAGCCTTTTATAAGGGCACGTGTCTACTGCACACTCTCCTCAAAAAGAGCACTGACAACCACAAAAACCATCCGCTTTTGAGAACAGAGCGCTCATGAGACCTCGACGAGTGGCTTAATTTAGCTGCCACGCATACATTCCATGAATCGCGGAATCCGTAGAAATCGCTCCATCTGGGCCCGGATTCATCAAGCAATGGGTATAGGTAGAGATACCGTAAGGGAATCATACCCACTACCAGCAATGGGTAGTGGCTACGAATCGTATTCATGAAAGGAATCAAGGATAAAGCACAACTAGGCCTTTCGCGAAAACAGAGGCCGGATTCATCAACAATTAAACCCATGGGTATGCGGGGTATGCGGGGTAGAGATAAGATAAGAGACAGGTAGAGATAAGGTAAGAGTCAGAGAAACAGGCTTCATCGTGGGTATCTCTACCTCCTATACCCGCGGGTTAATCGTTGATGAATTCGGCCTCAGATTATCTCACTGGAGCGCCATTTTGTCAATGGGGCGCGCATGAGTCGCGGGTATACGGATGTACCCACAACGACCGGCGGATTTTCTCTACCCACTGATATACCCACGATTTGGTGGGTAAGGTTTATCATGAATCGTGGGTATGTCCACATCATGGGTATGTCTACTCCCTATACCCAGCATACCCATGGGTATGCGCGTTGATGAATCAGGGCTCTGGTTTCAAACTCCAAAACGTTGTGATGAGAGGACTGTGGTATATCGGGGAGACGTCGACGACATCCGGAAGCTGACAATCATCACTTTGGATGAAGCAGTTTTGGCCGTGAAATAGGAAAATGATCTTCACGACTAATTCACCAGGCTACGGTAGCCCTTCCGAGCACTGTAACGTCCTTTACATCCACGAGCTTCTCGAAAGGTCTAAGGCGGCTTTCAAGCTCACCTCACAGCTAGAACTGATCAAAATCGAGTACCAAGAATCAACTTGTATCGAATAACAATGGCAGATATCGATTGATGGGAGTTGATGACCGTGATCGGTGGCTCGTCTACCTGTATCTTCAGGTTGTCTTAGGAGTTTATCGCTTTCAATTCTTCATCGTGTTGTTTTTTTCGAAATTATTTCTGTTTTCGGTAGGTTTCCTTAATAGTTTGGTTGCTCTGCTGTAAATAAATAGCTATGAATGACAGAATTAAAAAGTGGACTAACAAAAAGCAAAAATTGGACTCTTATAGTAAAATAGTCAAGTAGTTAAGATTTATTATAATTTTCTGATGACATATAGGAGCTCGAGTTTCGCGTAATATTTGAATTTTTTTATGTGATCTATTTATTTATCTATTTATTTATGCGCCAAAAGGCGCGCTATTACATCAAAGAACAATAGGCAAAACTCTTAACTCAAACAAGCTCAACAGTAGACACTTCAAAACTCAAAATTGACTAAAAACTAGAAAGAAAGCTGATATAAAACTGAAGAACATACATTCCGAGCGCTCGCGTACAACGTAAATTTTGTAATTTTGAATTTTTCAATAATTATTCAATAATGCGGTTAAGCAGCAGTAACAAACGCAAACAGTTGTTTGCGTTTGTTTTCTTAGATGAGGACGACCAGTACATTGAACCACATTCTGCGGCTGAAAAAATCTAGTCTCCGGAATTGTAGAGCTATGAAAAGAAGCACCAAGGATCGTTCCTAATTGGGGGGTACTTCAGTCCACAAAGAACACATAATAGCAAACTTGCTGCATGAGCAGAAAGAATTCGTTTACCAGTACCTTCAAGGTGTCTTAGGAGTTTATCGTTCTCTATTCTTCACTGTGTTGTTTTATTTTTCATTTTTATTCCTGTTTTCGCTAGGTTTCCCTATTAGTTTGGTTGCTCTGCTGCATGGATTTCCATGTACAAAATAAATAAATAAATAAATAAATAAAATAGAAGAGTAAAAAAGGATAAAGGACGGCGTTACTCAATCCCTTCTTGGATGCGCCAGCGCATTCTACTTCTACGGGATGTCGTGGAGGCGACATGAATGCGTATTTGGCCATACAATGACTTGCGGTGGCCAGCCGATGAAGAAGTCAGCGCTTTATCCTTCCCAAACACGTCTGGTACCAATTCACCGACCCCGGAGGGATGGAAGGTTTGGTTGGCCTGGGCGGGAAATCCGAACCAGGAACCTGGTATCGGGTGCACGCGACAGTCGTACCTCCTCCGACTGCGCTACACGCGTCCAGAACAACTCAGTGCTTTATCCTTCCCAGACATAAGAGTATAAAATCAGAAAATTTTGATTTTTTTAATTTTGATTTCTCTAAAAGCGGTTCGTTTCGCCACCTATCTCCAGACGAACCTTTTTGGTCATAAAGCAATAAATAAATAGTCATGAAATGGCACAGAATTGATAATGGACTAAAAAAACTAACAAAAGTCTTGGACTATTAATGAACGGTCAAAGAGTCAATATTTATTACCATTTTCGAATAATACATGAAAATTCGGGTTTCGAGTACTATTCAAAATTAAAGGCGATGAATACTTATATGGAAAAAAGAATAATGCGGTCTAAAGGTCAATGACTTTTTTTACGGTGAACACCTCCCGTACTTTGAAAAACATCCTGCGGCTAAAGTGTAGTCCTAGAAACTGAAAAGCTGTAGAAAAGCCCCAAAGATTTATTGATTTTTTGATTTATTGCACATGATTGTGCGCTATACAAGAAAGCAACATAATCGAGAAAAAAACATTTACCGGACTTGAGTGTTTCTCGATTCCATGTTTGTCTTTGATAAAAAATCAATAAATTAATGAATCAATACATCAATAAATCAACAAATCAATAAATCTTTTCCCTTGTTGATTTTTTTTGACTCAGAAATCATTCCTAACTAGGAAAAGGGAGACTTCTTCATTCAATTTGACTGACAACGGCGGTAGAATTCAATTTAGAAACCACACTGAACAAGCCTACAAGAGGTCTTTTTGCAGTTTTTTCTTCTCCTTTATATCATGTTTTCTTTCTTTTTTGTCAGGAGAAAACACTGTGTTACGGGTTACTTTATTGTGATTTTTAGCGGTGCCCCGCCCACCCCCTCCGATTAGGATAGATCTAGCGGCAGAAATGGTGATTCCCGGTGATTTTCAAGCGAATGAAAAAGGAGAACATAGCATCGCTACACTCTTTCTACGCTTCTCTGCATTAAAGATCAGGCGAATCCGAATTTCAGGAAGAATCTTGAAAAATCAAAGAAAAGACCTAACACACACAAACGTCCACAATCAATAGCAACTACACGAACTAGCCTAATCACTACTGTGCCCGCCCTTTATAAAGGCCTCGACGCACTTAATCGCACACAAATATTCGAAAGAGCGATGTGTAATTGTGTGAGAAATTGCGTGACAAACAGAAAGTTTCTATTCCATCAACACACAAGAACCAAGAAAAAAGTCTGAAGCCCTAGACGGGGAAATCAGGTCGCCACGAAGCATCGTCCTTTAAACAAGTAAATATTAGATCTGCTTAGTATGAAAACGCAAAGCCGGATTTTGAACGATGGGGCTTAAGCCCAGAAAACGATGGAAAGCCATAGAAGCACGAAATAATGCTATACCTAATGCCATAGCGTCGAAGAGGTCGGTCGCGAAGAAGACGAAGAACGTCCGACTCCGTGCCCACCTGTTCGACTCCACTGTTCTTCCTGCCCTAACATACGCCTCAGAGACCTGGGCTATACGAAAGCAGGATGAGAACGCGCGATCAGCGTGGAATCGCGAGGAGGATGCTCGGAGTGACACGTGTCACGCAAGTGAGAGAAGGCCTCCGGAGTTCCGAGACGCTGTCGCATGGGCCAAGTCGTCGAAAATTAGGTGGGCCGACCACGTAATGCGATTCGCACACACCCGCTGGGCGAGAGCCATCACCGACTGGATTCCGCGGGATGTCAAGAGAACACCAGGACGCCCACCAACGCGTTGGTCGGACCTCTTCGTGAAAGCCCTGAAGGACCGATATGACGCTCTTCGTGTCGCTCGAGCGAGGAGGATCCATTGGACCACTCTGGCACGCGACAGGGACGAATGGAGACGCTGCTGGCACCCGCTCGAGCAAGTTGATGATCAACGGGACGCCAGGTGATATAGGTGAATGCCATAAGGAAAAAGTTTTAATAACGGCTCCTTTCAACAAGCGAAATGATCTATGTCAGAAGTCGCCGTAACCACACCACCAACTGGGAATTCAGCAAAGCAGATGGTTAACTTACGTGCTTCTGGCCATCTCCTTCAGACAACGCTCGGCATAGTATAGCTAAGGAGGATAATAAGGATAACGGATAAATGACGGCGTTACCCAATCCCCTTTGGAATGCGCCACGCACTCTACTTTTACGAGATTTCGTGGAGGCGGTTGAATGCGTATTTGGCCATACAATGACTTGCGGTGGCCAGTCGATGAACAAGTCAGCGCTCTATCCTTCCCAGACAAGTCTGGTACCAATTCACCGTATCCGGAGGGATGGAAGGCTTGGTTGGCCTGGGCGGGAAATCCGAACCAGGAACCTGGTATCAGGTGCACGCGACAGCCAGCACCTCTTTCGACTGCGCTACATGCGCTTAGAAGCAAGGCATATCCAAATAGAACAAAGGCTCAATCATCTGCGAAGATCCGCTTTTTGTCACGTTAGAAGGCTGTCGCCCCGAAGGCAACAAACGTCTGAAGAAGGCAAACCTCACTGGAAATACGGCTAAATTGGGAATTTCCACACCAAGGATATCGTGAGACGCTGTCGAATGGGCCAAGGCGTCGCAAATTAGGTGGACCGGCTACGTAATACGTTTATCAGACCAAAGTAAAGCTAGTGAAAAGGGAAACTACTAAACTGCATCCTGAAGACTGCTTTTTGGTCTGGGAAACTGGAACTTCCACTGACCACCCCTTGTGTTCGATGAAGAAAAGGTATAGGATTCCTGCAAAGGGATAAGGGATAAAGGATAAAGGACGGCGTTATTCAATCCCTTTTAGGATGCGCCACGCATTCTACTTCTACGGGATATCGTGGAGGCGATATGAATGCGTATTTGGCCATACAATGACTTGCGATGGCCAGCCGATGAACAAGTCAGCGCTCTGTCCTTCCCAGACAAGTCTGGTACTAATTCAGCGACCCCGGGGGATGGAAGGCTTGGTTGGCGTGGGCGGGAAATCCGAACCAGGAACCTGGTATCGGATGCATGCACAGTCGGCGCCTCCTCCGACTGCGCTACATGCGCTTAGAAGCAAGGCATATCCAAATAAAACAAAGGCTCAATCACTGCGAAGATCCGCTTTTTTGTCACGTTAGAAGGCCGTCCCCCGAAGCAACAAACATCTGAAGAAGGCAAACCTTACTGGAAATACGGCTGAATTGGAAATTTACACACCAAGGATATCGTGAGACGTTGCCGTATTGACCAAGGCGTCGCAAATTAGGTGGGCCGGCTACGTGATAAGTTTATCAGACACCCAATGTAAAGCTAGTGAAGAGAAAAACTACTAAACTGCATCCTGAAGATATCGGTCAAGAAGGTTTTTTTCTAAATATTGTCTTGTAGTGTTTGGTAAGATATGCTTCTTTGATAATTTCAAAAACTCAGAGCCAGCACAGTAATTGAAAAACTGAGATCTAATATGGCTTGGTCAGAGAAACTGGAACTTTCACCCCTTGTGTTCGATGAAGAAAAGGTATAGAACTCCTGTAAAGGAATATGAGTAAGAATAGAGAATATGACTCTCGTTTGAAGAATAAGAAGGAGAAGAATCCATTGGAGCACTCTGGCACGCGAAAGGGACTAGTAGAGACGCTGTTGGTCCTGGTCGAGCACGATGATTAACTGCACGACAGGTGATACAGGTGATAGCCAATGAGTGCGGAGGTTATTGAGGTTAGAAAGAGATTGCTACCTTTGAGGAATCATCCAAGAGATTTAGCATAGAATGTCAACGTTCGACTGCCAACACTAGGTAGGGCCTGTAAAAATCTGAATCGGAGCGAGAGTCGTGGAGCATTCCGGAAGAGGGCGGTACAGCTATGCACTTTGGCATACCCCTGAAGTTAGCTGACTGCTTCAATTCGTCAAAAAACTCATCCAATGGCTCTCGTCTTTAGGGCAAATCAGTCCCCGAGGCTCATGAGCTGTACCAGAAGACAAGCTCTAGAAGTATATTCAAAGGGGACAGAAAGCCGGTGGCAATTCCTAGGAACGGTCAGCGCATGGCGCATACTAGCGGCCATCGGTCAACACCGTATCCTTCCCTCGAGGGCATTCTACTGTCAGACATTGAGACTGATGGGGAGTAGAATGCTCTAAAGGGAGCCACAGAGCTACAGAAGCCATGGGGAACTCCAAGCCAGGGCGTATCCTCACGGCTGAAGCGGGAACGTGACACAACGCCGAGTGCACGTAACTGTTGCTGAACGAACGGAAATTGAATCAGTGTCGAGGCGGCGACGGAATGACTGTTTTCCCCGATATCCCCCACCTTTTCGCCCCAAAAACGACCCCGTGGCTATGACTGGAAAACAGCAATCTATCAAATCGACGACGACATAGCCGGCCATAAACCGGTGGAGCACTTTGAGAGTCTGAAGTCAACGACGGCGAGGAATCCTAAGACGAAAATTGTGCAGCTCAGCGCCTGTAGAGGGAATCAGTCAGGCGGCGGACAAATGAATACATCGAGGGCTTTACTCCTCTCGAACACAGACACAACACAAACTCGTCGTCGCCGTCGTCCTTCTCCTCTTCCTCTCCTCCTCCTCCTCTCCTCCTCGTCCTCCTCGTCCTCCTCCTCGTCATCGGACGCTATGGTAACAATGCGAGTTAATTGCCGACGGCGACCGGCGCCGCAGTCGTCGCCAACACTGAAGACGACGGTGAAAAACGTGCGAGCTGTCGGGTAGGCAGAGACTGAGAGACTGATGAGCAGAAGCATGAGCGCAGTGCTCCCGGCGTTGTGCATCCGTGTGCAATTATCCCGCCTACAGTCACTGATGTAAAGCAGCCAATTAGACCTTAGAATGCCACGCATCTCCACGAAAACAGCGCTCGAAAGCCAATTTCGTCAGACGCGGACGGTCGCGGAGCGGCGTACCGTGCAGTTGGCCTAGATCGATAGGTAATCGATATTCGCAGAGTACATCGTGACATGTTTCGTTATTGAGTAGGGCATCAATGGGCCATAAACTACAGAGGAACAGAAACGCCGCCCACTGTTGTAAACGGCGGGATTTATACTTTAAACGTTGGGTAGCGCAGCTTCCTTAAATCTACTCAAATCGATTGGGCGGCAGCGCAGACGATCGATATTGACGGCTCCGCGACGGAAGTATAAAATACGGATCGTAAATGGTGGAACACCAGGCATCCCTGTGAAAGAAGCGCGGCAAAAGCGCGCCCGAGACCGAATTTCGTCAGACGCGGGCGTTCGCGGTGCGTGTATCGTACAGTTGGCTACGATCGCAAGGTAATCGATATTCGCTGAGTACATCGTGGCATGCTTCGTTATTTTTAGAGTCTCGATGGGCCTTAAACTACGGAGGAACAGAAACGCCGCTACTGTTGTGAACAACCATTAGCGCGGGATTCATACTTTAGACGTTGGGTAGCGCGGCTTTCTTAAATCTACTCATATCGATTAGCGGCGCAGACGATCGATATTGACGGCTCCGCGACGGAAGTATAAAATCCGTACCATAGATTGTGGAACACCAGACATCCTTGAGAAAGACGCACGGCAAAAGCGCGCCCGAGAGCGAATTTCGTCATACGCGGGCGGTCGCGGTGCGGTGAACCGTACAGTTGGCCAAGAACGCAAGGTAGTCGATACACTCTGAGTATCGACAGCGACATGTTTCCTCATTTGTAAGGCCTGGATGCCCATTGCACGCCGATGTGCCCAAAACGGAGGACTGACAGGCCTAGTCGTTAATGTGGCCTACAGGCGTCCGGAGCGAGCGGTTGTGGCGCGGCACAGTGTGAAGTTGCCAGTAATGCGTTATAACAAAAAGCCTCATCTGGAGCTAAGTTGCGAAACGAACCATTTTGAAGGACGACAAAGTTTTGTAACGCTTGTTTTTATTGATTTTACTTTTTGTTAGGAATCGATTAGTGGATCGCCAAGTAATCGATATTCGGTGTATTTCATGTCGTTTTGTTATTTTTAAGGTTAGAACAACGAGTAAACTACGGAGCAGCAGAGAAGTCGTGCGGCGGACGCGTGGCTGCCAAAAACAGAACGCCAACAGTACTAGTCGTCAATGTGACCTACATAGGGAGGGTGAGATAAAGCGCGACATTAAATCAAAACGAACTAGGGTAATATATCTCCCGCCGTTCGTTGCGTTTGTGTGCAACTATCCCGTCTACAGCTGCTACTGTTGTAAAAAGCCAATTAAGCTGTGGAATGCTAGGCATTCCTGTGAGAATCGCGCGGCAAAGGTGCGCTCGGGCGCGAATTTCGTCAGACGCGGGCAGACGCGGGACGGTTGGAATGGAAACCGATTCACAAAGATCAAGGGTTTACTACAGTGCACAAATTGCCAATGATGCATACAGAGCGAGTCTCTGGGTGTCACTTTGAGTCAACCGCGTCGCGACCGCACGCAGACTAAGGGGCTGTCTATAGTCGCAACGGCAGCGCGACAACGCAAATCATGCGAAGCGCGACTAGCGCAGAATGATCGCTAGTAGAGGCGATTTGAGGAGTCGTGCGAGGTATAAACAGGCCTTACCCGGCTTCACCACCAGATGGATGTCTGAACCACCTTATCGATTAGTAGACCACACCTTTCATCTCCGTTGCCACGCGGCGCGCGTCAGATATCGATCAACCCGCGCGGAGGATCAATAGCGCTAGATGGTCGGTTGTAGTGAGACTCGCTAACAGCGGCGTTCAGGCGCCGTTACAAAAACACCGTTGGCGTCCTTGGTTGTTACGGTAACGTAGTCTGAGTCAACAAACTCGCCGAAAGTTCAGCTGCAAAGGGCTGGGCAGAAACAGACGGACGGGGAGCAACAGCAACACAGGCCTCGTGAAGCGAGCGCAGGGTGCGGAGAAATGATGGGCGACCACGAGACGAAGCCTAAGAAGCACTTCGCACTCTGAGTGATTGGAATCCATGAGAAACTCCATCGGACAGCTCCCATGCCCATAAAGAGGAGAGAGTATGCTGCAAGTGACGACGTCATGGATACTGTCTGGGAAGGGAATACGCCGTGCATTCTTACTTCGTCTCCAGAAAAAAGCCGCTGAAAAAACTAACGTCTCTTATTCTTACGAAAGAAAAGGATGTTAGCTGGTTTAGAGCCGATTTTCGGTTGTGCATCAAGGGTCAAGTACCACCACGAGATTAGAAGAAGAAGCAGTGACAGACGGCACGGCGCATCCCTAAGATGCTGGCAAACGCCGGCTTTTTCTTTCGTCAAAATTTCTTATATTGACATTGAGAACAATTTATTGAAGTAAAGTTTCATATAAAATCGTATTTGTCATCTTTCGGACACTGCTGGGGAACTATGACATGTCGACAAATAATAGGTAATAAAAACATCTTACCGTAGCAAACTCGAAAAAAAGTTCAGATATGGAAATCCGAAACTATGATACAAGTGCAAAAACGCGACGTAGCATGGGAACCGAACCCTCGACCTCACGCACATGAGGCAAACCTTCTACCGTTGCGGCACCAAGTGCACGGCGCCAGCATCTTGCGCTGCCGTGGTAAGCTCGCTCTGTGGACGCTTAACCATTACACCCTCCTACTCCTTTGCCCGTTTTCCTTAAGGATTGGGCAAAAACAAAACATGTTCTGTTACTATTTGGAGGACGGGGATTCTCCCTACAGTACTCGTTCTTGCCGTTCTGGCGTACCGTTCAGACAGTTCGTTTGTTAGAGCAACTATTTTTTCAACCCGTTACTTTAAAGCTGCATGAGCTAATCTGGCTAACAAGCGTTTTTGAACAATCTTATACACTATTCCGCAGTGAATGATTTCCTCTATCAGGCAGTATTTTCGCCTTTTTCATATTTCGATTTTGCCAATTTTTAATTCATTAAAGTGCAAAGCCAAAAGAGACAAATGACCTTCGCAGACAACTTCTTCTCACTGTTTACGTTTGAGTTTTGGAGTTTTTTGCGCAACATTAGTCAAAATTATGTTAAATGTTATGTTTTTCTTCGATTACATTCCTTTTCTTGTATAGCGCACAAACATGTGCAATAAATCAATAAATCAATAAATCGATTAAAGAAATGGTGGCGATCTGCTCTACGAAAACTTGCGGGAATCGATTTTCGTCCACGATCCAGATCTACACGTCAGGAATGAGTGGCGCTCGCCGTCTAGCTGAACGACGAAGCCCCTACACGTCTACTGGAGAAAATTGGATTCGCGACGAGGATTCCTCTAGGGCATCCAGGCGATATTAATGTTCTGATTGCTACGCTCCCCTTGTATAGAACGCTTCGAAACTGACCGAGCATATGATCGGAGGACGACTGAGCCATATGGAGACAGAAGAAGAGGAATGTAGTGAGATTTCGCAGAAAGTCTTGCTGACTCTGCTTTTTAAATAATTAATTATTATTTACGATTTTCAAAATCATACATGCTTCCTGGCTCGTTACCTTAACTTAAGAGGCTCAGCTAAGGAGTTCAAATGACTTTTCCTGTAATGCTCAAGTATTCTGTGTAAATGTAATCATTTACTCATCCAAATAAATAAAATAAATAAATAAATAAATAACCCAAGTTTGAAGGTTCTCATTTTTAAAACCCTAAAGAGGATCTGGATTTCAGGCTGCATATCAGCTATGTAGCTCTGCTAGAGTTTATCTTTACAACTTCCCTCCTTATGGAGAAGTTCTGGAAAAGCTCTTAATTTTGTTTAATATTCTGTATTATTAGTTATCATTTTATCATTTATTTATGTTATCTATTATTATTATCTATTATCTATATTTAATTATCTACTATTATTCGGCGCGTGGAGCGCAGTCAGAAGAGGGGCTGGCTGTCGCCTGCACTATTATTCGGCGCGTGGAGCGCAGTCGGAAGAGGGGCTGGCTGTCGCCTGCACCCGATACCAGGTTCCTGGTTCGGATTTCCCGCCCAGGCCAACCAAGCCTTCCATCCCTCCGGGGTCGATGAATCCGTACCAGACCTGTCTGGGAAGGACACAGCGCTGCCATCAGCTGGCCACCACAGGTCACTCAAATCACCTCCACGACATCCCGAAGAAGTAGAATGCGTGGCGCATCCCAAAAAGGATTGAGTAACACCGTCCTGCATCCTTTATCCTTATTCTTTATCTATTACTATCTTATTCTATCCCTATAACATCTTTTTTATTTTAATTTTATCTCTACGAAGGTAAGAACAAAACTGACGTAATTCTTGACTTTTCATGATTTATTTAATCTAATTGGGTAGCGCAGCTGGGAGAGGCGCGGCTTCGGCACCTGCTTTCGGTACAGTTCGACATTGCGCTAAGGCCAAACACACTCTACAGCTAACCGTTCGAATCTCTGCGAAATCAGAGCTTCAGAGAGCGCAATTCAGCCCTCAAACACTTAGGAGGCACACCTACGAATCACTCAAAAGCACAATGCACGGCGCATTCCCAAGACTGCATGAAAGAAATAGATTAGAACGTAAGGGCTCTAAAAACCTTTAGGTAGGACTTACCTGGAATAAAAGATAACGACATGCATTTAATATAGAGGTCGGCGGGCATTATTCAGTTTAGGATGCGCCGCATCCTTCAACTGCATCATCTGTTGTCTGTTAAGCATCGAGTTATTCTGGTGACCGTCTCTATTCGTCCCTGTCACGTGCCAGAGTGATCCAACTGACCCTACTCGCTCGATGAACACAAAGGTCGTCATATTGTCCCCCCAAGGCTTTCACGAAGAAGTCCGACGATTGCTTTTGGCGGATGTCCTGCATCCCACAGAATCCAAGGATGTCTTCGAAACGCACTAAGTGGCCGGCCCACCTAATTTACGACAACATGGACCAGGCAACAGCGTCTCTGATCTTCGAACGTCGACGAAGTTGGGAACTCCGGAGCGACTCCCTTTAGCGAAACTAGTCTGATAGTCGAGCAGAAAGTGACAAGGAAATGGTCTGGCCATGAAGAGTATGTCTGAACGGGGAGAGCGAGTCACATGGGAAGAATCTCTACCCCTCATTTAGTATAAAAACGTGTTTATTTTTTGCCAAGTCGTGAAACCGAAGGAGTAGGGGAACCTTGAAGTTACAGTGGAATACAGGGTACCACTAGTTTGGAGATCTTGTATGCCCGAGGTGTCGCTGCCGACAAGCGACTCAAAGAGCAGTGGGTAGTGGGGTTGCTTCATGCGAGAAAGGTCGAGGGCTCGATTCCTCTGCGCTCATGCATTTTTGCATTTGAACTGATCGGTTGAGACTTGAAGGATTCTGACGTCTATACCATTTTCAGACGTATCGCTGATGCTGAACGTTTGTACATCATTATGTTGAATAGCTTTCTCATTGCCTTTTGAGTAAGAAACCGGTCAGTGATTACCAAGTTGCAATAAAGTTACTCTCCACGGCATACAACTAGAAAAATGCGACGAAAACGTCTGAAAATGGTATAGACGTCAGAATCCTCCAAATCTCAGCCAATCACATAAAATGCAAAAACACAGTTGAGCATGAGAACCGAACCCCCGACCTCCCTCGCGTGAAGCAACTCACTATCCACTGCGCTCCGAGCTGCTTGGCGGCAGCGGCATCGTGGGCGTACAAGACCCCAAACTCATGAGGCGCCGACTCCATTGTAAACTTCAAGGACGTCCTACTCCTCGGGTTTAACGACTTGGCAAAAACGAAACACATTTTTCTACTAAATGAGGGGCGGGGATTCTCCCTATATGACTCCCTCTCCTATATATCTCTCTCCCTATATGACTATATGATTCCCTCCAGACGAACGCTTCGGACCCTTCCAATGTGAGAGAAAGTGACCAGATGGGGAAACTGCCAGGCCTGTCCCATCCCACGTCCAGCGGCCATCACCACCACCACACCCCTCTCGTACTCGGCGCTTTTCTCGGCTGCCGCTCGGGTTAATCAGGCGCCGCGATGCGATTTGCGTAATGCTATCATCGCGATTTTAAAAACGCCGTCGCGACGCCACCAGTGTCGGCCAGTCGGCCGACCGACCGCCGACTCGAGTTGCGCTGCTTGGTGCCCGCTCTCGTACGGCTCGAGTAAATCATGTAAATCATGGCGGCGGATTCAGGCGTTCAAAAACCTGGCTGCCGTCAGCGCCACATAACAAGCTGCTCGTAAACGAAACGAGGTTTGGCTTCTTAATGATGTCTGAGTCTGAGCTATTCCTATGAACCTCACTTAATGGGGAGCTCATGCTCGGAACTGGCGTTAACACTCTCCGTAGCTAAAAACAGATCGGCTGAATTGCCAACGCTTCATGGAACAAACTGCCCTCTCATTGCCTCGCTGACGAAAATTTTGAGGTTTTTTGCAAAATTGTTTCCGCAATCCACTTCTAAACTACTAGGTCGTTATAGAAAATCCGTTATCTCTATTTCTTCTTAGGATGATTCATAGTTGAGCAATGTAGCATTATCTAGTAACTGATCAACGCCGTTGTTGTTGTTGTAAAGTTTTTTCAACATAGCCATGCACCGCCCCTTCTTTACAGTATAAATACCGATCAGTAGAACAACCAGTCAGTCCTTTTAGCTTGCTTGTTTTATATTGTAGATTTAGATATACAGTAGAGGTTTAGTTACCCAAGTTTGAGGTGGAGCAGTCGCACGTCCACAAAGAACAACCAGTCAGTCCTTTTAGCTTGCTTGTTTTATATTGTAGATTTAGATATACAGTAAAGGTTTATTTGCCCACGTTTGAGGTGGAGCAGTGCATGTCCACAAGAAACAACACTCAGTCCTTTTAGCTTGCTTGTTTTATATTGTAGATTTAGATATACAGTAAAGGTTTAATTACCCAAGTTTGAGGTGGAGCAGTCGCACGTCTACAAAGAACAACCAGTCAGGCCTTTTAGCTTGCTTGTTTTATATTGTAGATTCAGATATACAGTAAAGGTTTATTTGCCCACGTTTGAGGTGGAGCAGTGCATGTCCACAAGAAACAACACTCAGTCCTTTTAGCTTGCTTGTTTTATATTGTAGATTTAGATATACAGTAAAGGTTTAATTACCCAAGTTTGAGGTGGAGCAGTCGCACGTCTATAAAGATCAACCAGTCAGTCCTTTTAGCTTGCTTGTTTTATATTGTAGATTCAGATATACAGTAAAGGTTTAATTACCCAAGTTTGAGGTGGAGCAGTCGCACGTCTACAAAGAACAACCAGTCAGTCCTTTTAGCTTGCTTGTTTTATATTGTAGATTTAGATTGCAGTAGAGGTTGAATTACCCAAGTTTGAGGTGGAACAGTCGCACATCTACAAAGGACAACCAGTCAGTCCTTTTAGCTTGCTTGTTTTATGTTGTAGATTTATACATACAGTAATGGTTTAAATACCCAAGTTTGAGGTGGAGCAGTCGCACGTCTACAAAGAACAACCAGTCAGTCCTTTTAGCTTGCTTGTTTTATATTGTAGATTTAGATTGCAGTAAAGGTTGAATTACCCAAGTTTGAGGTGGAGCAGTCGCACATCTACAAAGGACAACCAGTCAGTCCTTTTAGCTTGCTTGTTTTATATTGTAGATTTAGATATACAGTAACCCCCAACGACGCGCGTGGCGCAGTCAAGAGGCAGTCTACCGCCAGTCGTCAAATGGTGCATCGGCCGGGCCCGTTGCACATGAAATGGCCGATTTTGACAGAGAAATGTGACAGATCATAACTTTGCTAGGAGGCAATTTTATTGATCGAAATGAGCACCGTTACAATTAATACGCTTTTTCCAACGCGACAATTACTTAGACATACCATCTTTGTGAAAATCGGAAGTATGAGAATTAATAAAAGAGAAGAAGTCATTTTCGGCATCATCTTGGTTACTGAATTTTTTATACTTCACATGACGAGCTGCACATGAGTTGATTCCTTTCAAAATGCTCCGAAATTGCCTGTGAAAGTCAATGCACGGCTTATACCGGGTGAACGGTGGCAGATCACACATTTTCCTGAGGACGCCATCACCTCTACAGCTCCAACGCCTCACTCAGGTCAAGGAAGCCGCACAAACTCGCCCAAGGTAGAAAACCAGGCCGAGTTAGGGTTTGGGGCGTGTTCCTACGAACTCCCAGAGTCCACGTCGCGAATGTGGACAGCGTTTGTAGGTGGAAACGCGTTTCAGCCAATCATAGCCAATCAGAGGGCCAGCCGAATAGACGTTAGCCAATCAGGGTAGCGACCGTACGCATCCTGTCTAACTGGTAGGCACATTCCTTGCGGCCTGATTGGCTGGCGCGCTCCCACCCCTCAATGCTGCTCATGTTCCCGACATGTACCGGTTGTTGCAGTCGACCGAACACACGCCAGCCAATCAGAGTTCCAACCGGGTCGTTTTCTTTGAACTGGACGCCCATTGCAAAGTGCGCCATGCATTCGCATTTCTAGAATTCGTTTTGAAGCAGCGACTTTAACACTACGGCACCTTCGCACCCTTTTCAGCAGAGGCTTGCGCCATGCATTTCACCGTCTTACCTCAACGCTAATACACATGCAGAAGGTCGATGGCCTATACCAACAGTTTTGCGCGGATTGCGCCATGTATTCGTGATTTCTACTGATCTGGGATGACAAACCGAACCAGACGTCGATCGACAATCAGTGCTCCTCCTGCCCACCGCTTCGCACATGTCTTGCGACGAACTGCGGAAACCATGCATTCAAACGCTCCAGTGAAGTGAATTCCTGGCGTATTCTCATAGAACGGACAACGTGACTGAGTTCTAGGCTTACGCACAGGATTATGCCATGGACTAGCCGCTCAATGATGCGTGGAAGCATTTCGTTCTGTAGCAGGCCAAGCGGCAGCTCCAGATTGTACAGATTTTGGTGCCTTCGGGATTGCGCCACGCATTTCAATTTTTTTGATTTGTAACGGTAAGTCTAGTGGGACGCAACTGCCAGCAGTTCGCAGTCTATCTTTTGCCATTAGGATTGTGCCATGCCTAAGTTTCTTAAATGGTCTGCGGCAGAAAAGCGAACCTCAACTCAAAACGTGAAGCATCTTCTGTCTATTGCCTCAGTGAAGTAGAGTTGACGGTATTCCTGAAGACAGCAACAGCTAAGGATGAGTTTCAGCCAATTAACTTACAAGATTGCGCCATGCATTCCACAACTAGGATTTTCGTTCCAACGATTTGTGGCCGAATTTCGATCCATTTCAGTGAAAGCAACTACTCCAATTACTTTTCAAGGTTGCGCCATGCATTCTTCATTTTTTGGATTTATAACGGCATTTTTAATGCTACTCATGTAGCAGTACATACGTGGGTGTCTTAACTCTACAATAAGATTACGCCATGCATTCTACTGTTTCATACGCGCCGCCATGGGAAACTGAACCTAAAAGCAGCACATCGAATGCGAGACCTTCTGCTAACCGCTCTACATTCTCTCTATCACAATGAAAGACTCATATTCTCTAAAGATGTAAAATTGTTACAAAATGTGATAAAAACTGACGAATAACTTCAGGAATAACAACAGAACCATAAAGGCTCACATTCATTAGTCGTCCATAGAAAATAAGAACACGTGAGATTCCTCAGAACTCTACTCAGACGCTTAAATCTCACTCGAACATACGCGTCTGGAAACGCATGTAAACATCAGAGATGTTTTGAGGAAAAACGTGTGCTGAGTGAATCGGCCGACAAATGAGGTTAGACGGCAGAAATCGATGACGAGATTCTGAGAAGAGGACGGAGGATTAGTCCATAAATAGAGTGTCGACATGGCCTGCTTCATCGCCTTCTAAACGTCTGAGCCTTGTTGGAAGGGGGCGGCGTTACTGGGAGCAAATTGTCCTAAGCTTATGTATTCGATGACGACGAAAAACTCGTTGAAATCAAGGCGAACAGGCGAAATGGCCCCGCCCAATCTGGACGAATTCCCACATAAGAACGGCCGAAGACAAGGACGAACTCATGGATGGATCGGTCATTTCTCAGAACGAATACGCTTTGAAAAGACGTCATCAGCCTTCACCGAGCTGGCCCTCAAAAATCGGGACATCGCCTAGCCCTAGTCAGACCCTACGAGACCCTATGGCACTCCGGTAGAAGGCGCTGCTCGTGGAAGCCCGAGCCTGGGCGGGTTCATTTCCGCGTCCAGGCCAGTGAAAGTTTCCTCCTTTCGCTCCACTACATATCTACCGCTCCACTTAGAGCTTCTGGCTAAACGTGAAGATATTTCCAAGTAAAAGTTGGATGCATGGCGCACCTTTCGGCACCCGACCATTCACCTGATCCTTTCCTAAGAGGAATGTGTGTCCTGGTCAGAAAATAGGATCGTCACAGCCATCAAGGCCCTCTGTCGTCGTGAATAGATCAAGGGCTCAGTGATACGCCATGCATTTCACTTCTACCGAACAAGGGGATGTATAGAAGACAAACAATCGCTGGAAGGCGAGTCACTACCAATCACATGCTCCAGATCGTCTGATTCAGGGATACCTCTGGCAGAAGGCAAGCACAGGTAGTCATTGCGAACAGGTTGACTCGAACACTCTGCCCACAGTCTCCAGAGCGGTGAGGTGTTTGTCACCTCTGCGACAGCGCCTATGGTATAAGATAATAATCGGCGACAAAACACGGCAATTATGCACAACCGACGACGAAGAAGGAGGGAGGGGCGACATCACTCAGCAGGACGTCGCTCACGGAAAAAAATCGGAAAAAATTAATAAATTGGAGAAAGTGGAGTTGACCTGATCATACAGTGGAAAAGTCGCGAGCGATGATCGATGGTTTAATTACCCAAGTTTGAGGTTTCCGTGACTCCTGAAGTTTTCAACAAATCAACAGAAATGGATAGACGACAACAGCCCGGATGCTCCGTTTAGGTCGGCAACCTGCCCTAGCAGTGCACCGAAGAAGACGTCGGCAAACTCTTTAGTCAAGCCGGACAAGTCACCAACGTCCGAATCGTAACCGATCGTGAAACCGGCCGTCAGGTATTTGGCAGGTTACACGGAAACTCGCTATGTGGATTAGTTTTATGCACTATTTTCACGTCGAATTGGACACTCTTCTAAACTAACCTCACTGCTTCTGAAATCAAAGTGAACCTCTGCCAAATTGAAACCAGCTTCAAACAGGTTAAAATACAGACTCTTCAAGATGGTTAGAATAAATTAAAATCAGTTTCTTTAAGCCCCAATTGGCTGGTATCGAAGTTGTAAGCTGTCACAACGATGTTTTGTTGCGATCAAAACTTCTAGCGCCAGGCGGGACTCGAACCCGCACCTCCCTCTGACCGAGCGGGAACGCTCTACGCCTTTACACCACCGGCGCCGTTTGATCGAACGCAACATCCACACCGAGTGCCGCCTGGTGCTAGAAGTTTTGATCGCAACAAAACATCGTTGTGACATGGTTAGAATAATTTTTTTGCTCATAAAATTGGTAGAACTTTCTCTGAATTTTTTTTTAGCTCAGCTGCCCCAATAAGTATATTAGCCCTTTTAAAAGTTTTATTCTTTGAGAAAAAATAAAAGAATTCTATAAGTTTTGTTTTAAAGCGCAACAATGCAGCAATTGTCTAGTGAGTGCATCAAAATACTGGATCGCGCCATGCACTCGAAAAGTTCGTCGCGATATTTACTTGACTGCTAGTGTAAATGCTGCTTACATGAAGATTCAAAATGAGGATATGCCTGCTCTTTACAATTGTTTTTGTTGCATCGTTTGTAAGTGTAAAACACCATGCAAACTGAAATTTTGCTATCAATCGAATAAAAATTGCGATGTCTTGGACGACAGCATGGCGCACTCTTTTTTGTGTCATTAAAGTGTGATGACTTTCTGCCCTTTAAAACATGCTTTAAACCATCATTTGTATCCAAAAATAAAATTTTTATAAAATTTCAAACAATGTGCTTCACTAAATGGGAAGTGAATTAAAGCTTCAAAGAAAGTTCAAAGAAAGCTATGCTGGAATTTTCCTTGAACAAAAAATTATACTAACCCTTTTGAGGAGTCTCTGGTTCAATGTAGAAAAAGCTTATTTCGATTTGCAAAAGTTCGTTTTGATTTCAGAAGCATCAAGTTTGTTTTGAACAGTGTAAAAGTTGGTTTGAAAAGTGTCCAATTCGACGCGAAAATAGCATATAATTTGTTGTTTGTTCGCCACCCATTACTCCTCGTTAAACGTAAACAACAACAAAAACTGCGGACGAGTTGTCTCGGCACGGCCACACAGTCAACACCGTAGTCTTTTGCTCTCTGCGCCCTCCTAGCTTAGATATCGCGTTGTCGTCCCCGCTGACGTTCGACCGATCTCTTGTAGGCCCGCGACGTACACCTTGCCGAGGGAGTCGTGGTGCAGTGGATAAGAGGGTTGCTTCGTGCTAGAAAGGTAGGTGGTTCGGTTCTTCTGCGTTGTGGCATCCTTGCATTTCAGCTGACTATGTGATATTTGAGCGGTTTCGAAGTCTACACGGTTTTGAAGCGTTTTTTGCGCATCTTCCAACCGTATACGCTTCGCCGCTTCAAGAGCGCAGAACCCAGCTTCGGACCCCTCCTGGGCGATGAGAGCAGTTACCACGCAAGCAGCTTGGCAACCTGGAGTCCCTTTCCTTACCTGGTCTTCGCTCTTCGAGCGCAGAACCCAGTTCTGGACTCCCCCCCCCTTGAGCGACGAGAGGTTCGCGAGTGTAATGCTTGGAATGAAGGATTTCGCGCTCCATCGCCAACGCCCGTGTTCGACTGTTTGAATTTTTACCCTTCGCGCCCGAGCAACTGGTCCGAGAACTCGTCCGCAGTTTTTTGCTTGTGTGCGTTTAACGGCGAGTGCCACCCCCGTGATCCGACCGTTTTTGAGCAAAACATTCGTTATAGAGTTTTGAAATTTCTTTGTCCGTTCGTCCCTAGTTGCTGCGCTCAAATTTCATTTCATTTTCATTCATATCTACTCATGTTTGATATTTTACTTCATATTTCTTTCATTATTTCATATCCTAGTCATTTTGACTGCATGGATAATGTCTCACAAGCCCCAGTTGGAAGCACAAAGAGAGCAACAGCAAAAGGTAGAGGAATTAAGTTCACCTAAAGCGTAGGTCAGTAGAAGATGAGACAATCCTAATCCTTTTGAACGGCGAGGCAGAGTTGCGGAAAGAAATGTCCACGTGGTCGGTCCCGCCGCGATTGCCTGATGTGGGCGAGTTTCCTCCGCACGGACAACCAGTTCACGGTGCTGTGAATATTGCTAGGAGTCAAAATCGTTCATTCTTCCTTTCCTAGAGTCGACATGCAAAAAACGTCCTCCTACTAACGGGTAACAGTAAGGCACAGAAAAATATAACATCATTGTTTCCGAGCCGCCGGTTCTCGAAGGACTAAATGCCTTGAACTGCTGAGCGCTCGGGACGCTAGTGCACTTCGGGAATTATTTAGCGTAGCTTGCACTCTCTTGCATATTGGTACCCTCATTTCCATTCGCTGTTGTCGTTTTTCCCTTTTATTGAGAAAATAGGGAAAACTGGATTCAGATGCCTAGCCGAACTCAATCTCGGAGACATCTATTGGATTGGATGAAATAAGAGGCTTGGAAGAAAACTAGAGTGGGACTATCCTGACAGTGGGGAACATGGACACTAGTAAGCAGTTCGGTCGATCTGGTGAACAGAACCAAAATTTCACTGCTGAATGTCTGAAGGAAATCACATAGAAGGAGGCTTTGATATTGTAAGTAACTGCGCTCTTCGCGCTACGATAGGGAAGTCTACAAGCTTAGGTTATGGTAACGGCCGTTAGCAGGTTACTGTAACAGGTCAATACTTTTTAGCACCCTGTAGTGAGTCCAAGTGTTGGTTCGGTTGATGGATGGAAAGCTGACGATGAGCAAGAACAAGACTGGTTTTAAGCCCCATGTCCCTCAACAAGGCAATGGAAAGGGCTGCAAGCTCATTCATCTTCCGAGGCCACCCATGGAAAGAACATCTCCACCAAGCACAATCTCCTGCAAGTACATTCTTCAAATGAGCTGTCCAAATAGAATCGATGCGCACTTGGACGGCAATTTGCAGAGTTACAAATGAGACGGTTCTTCAGCAGCCCCAGGGAACGTGGCAGCTGATGAGCACGGTTGGGCACAGTTTCCACAGCGACGCTCGAATTGACCGTGAAGTTAGACTTCACTTGACCGGAAAACGGCATTTATGCAGCTGCAGGAGCAGCAGCAGCAACGTCTGCTGCTCGACCGCCTCAAGGCAAATCGTCCATGAAGAACTATGTAAATGCTCTTAACTGCTCCAACAATGGTAAAAACTCGCTAAATGCTGGTCGGACGACTTTCATACAGAAAGCATGCTAAAGCCTCTTGGCAAATGTATTGAAATCGTCTTCGCCGCGAAGATTTTTGTGTGACACATAGGAATCTCTACCTTACGCGAGAACACCACTACAGATGTCAGGCCCATTTATGTTAGGTTGTACCACTCGACAAACGGTGTTCACAACAAGCCACACTGTAGTAGATCGTTTAAAACCGTGAACCAGACGTGCCGAAGGGAAAACCCTACGGCGCTATGCGTTCAAAATTTCACCACTCTAAGCGTCTGCAATTCGTGGTAAATAACTCCGCTAGCTGCGTTTTTCATCGATACGCGAATCGACCGATCCATCGCTGAAGCTAATCACTTTTGTAATCATCGATGTGATTACGTTTCTGCAAACATTAAATATAGGAAGTGTTGTGTGCGTTCGTTTTGAGGTGACACTATCGGGTGTAAGCAGTTTTGGCGGTAGCCAACGATCCGAGCACCTCCCGCTATCAAGTTTAGCGACATAATCACGACCTTGAAGTGCCGTATAAATAGGAACATCGTGAGCGAACAAGGACAGCGGATTTCTGTGTAGGCATGGAGAGAGCGGCTGCTTCCTGTATGGGCATAGAGGTTTGGGACTCTTCCCCAAATAAGCAGCAACTATCACTCCCTTATGCTTCGCCCTTCCTCTGCATTTCCCTAACCCTATAACTAGGACCGAATGGGTAGCGGTAGGTGTAAGGGCCTAGGTATCGGGCTAGTTAGTTAACGGTTCGGACTCCCTTATGAGGTCTGAACCCTTCCTTTTTTAGACGGTCCAGTGGTCCTTTTCTTTTAAGATATTATGTCCGAATTTTGTTTTGAATTATGTATATCATGCAGATAAAGTTGATAAAAAAACCTTGTTGGTTGATCTTCCAGCTAACATCCAAAGGCCATGGATGTTACAGTTTTTTCACTTTTTCACTTTTCACTTCAACGACCTAAAAATTGACAAAATTCATGATGAAGAAAGAAATAATGCAATTTACGTTTTGACAGAGCAAATTATTCCCTTTCGAAAGCTGTGCACCGCTATGCAAGAGACCGTCGGCGAAATCTGCAGCGAATCGTTGAAGAAACGGCAAGGACTTATGGGACAACCTAATACTAAAAATGGCCATTGTGCGACATTGCCGATTCAAGAGGCAGTCGTGGAAGGAGCGAAAAACTTCAATCTATGGAAGGACTTCGGCAAGCAGCTGTTACGTCAGAATGCTCGAAAGGGAAGACTGAAGTACGTTAGACTGAGCCAAAACTTTGGCCGGACCCATTTTGATTATCACTCAAAACAATATATTGATTAGTCTGATAATCAGTATACTTATGTGATTATTCCTAAACATTTTTGTAGAATTGTTGGAATTGCGGTATTCTTGTCGTCGGTAGTTTGGTGACCGCTTGCAGGTTAGTTTTAGCTTTCCATAATTTTTATATTCTTGTAAAACCTCCTTCCTCTCTGAGGAGTTCCGGACTCGTCTGAGGGTATAAGAAAAACGAGCATATTAGTTCCATATCCTTGATTCTTTTCCACATTAACACTATTTTTTCAACTTATTGGATTAGGTCATCAAATTTCTAGACATAAATAATAGGCCATTTGGAATAGCCTAGCAACCCAGCCTATTAACGAACATGTTAAGAGCAATCTCGTAGTAAAGAACATTTAAAACATAAGGTCCGCGTAGGAGTTTATTTGTGAATACGCGAAATATACAAACGCACCTAGCATATCAAGAATGGGCTTTAACAGGAGGGAAACGAGACTGCCTACGATAGAGACTGGCGACACTGAGCACAGCTATTCCTCAAGTTAGCGCCTGGTAATGTTCGATGGCCAGGCCCAGGAGAGCAGAAGTGCGTCATCTTCGGCTGCGTGTACAGTGCGACAACGTCTACCTTGACAGCTACTTCGTGAAACAGTTTAGGGGAATTACTTGGTGAATCATACGAAAATTTTCAACTTGAAGTACCATAAGGCAGAGTACGCCGTAATTACGCCAATTTTTCTTATATTAAAAATATTGACAATAATATTATAGTGGCGAAGTTATATAAAAAAGCAGGTAGTCTTAATTGACATGCTATTAGATCCTCCATTTCAATTGAAGTATATATCTATAACTCGAATTGAAACATGTTCATGGAAAGATTAAGATTAATTAGATGTATATAGTTTTTAAGGACTTTATTAAAAACCTAGTAAAACTGATCATTTTACCTATTAAAATTGACTACCCAATACATGTAACCATAAAGGATAAAACTCTGTCAAGACCATCAGCACCGACATGGTACAGAAACTGCTCTTGAAGAATTTATCGCTCCTAGATCTCCAGAGTTCTATTCTAATACACTAGTATCTCATTGGCAAAGATTTGAAGATTGTAATGGTTCTTCGACTGTAAGAGTGATAAAATTGCTTATTCATAACGTGGAAAGGTGGCGATCGATAGTTTGATTGAGCAGAAGCATGAAAGCTCAGAGATTAAAAGCGGTGATTACAGGCGGCAAGAGAGCCGAAGGTGAATTCCCTCTCCAAGTAGCTTACAGATGAGATACAGCATCTAGGAGGCTGGAACCCATAAGTCGCCGTCTACTCATTGATATTTTTCTCGGCTAAAGGTAAAAGTTAAATGTCGGTTTGACCTCTGGTTTACGTTAGTGAGGAGCAGTATTTTCATGATCGGTCCTTGTTCCTCTACTATTTTGTTGCTATCATATTCATAGCGTACCGTATTGAACAACACCAGGAACTAGAGCTTTCCCCAACTTTGTTGCTATCTCGTCTTGTTGCGCAAGCCACGTCGGCAGTCTAACCATAGCAACTTTCTACTTAGCGATCAAAAACCTAACCAGTAACCGCAGCGCTAAGTGAATTTAGCCGTTCCAGCAAGTTAAGTGCAGCCAGTCAGACGGAATGATGATGCGGATGTGCAGCATACATACACAGAGCAGCGACGAGTCGTAAGAGGAAGCAGGGAAAGCACTAGGATGAAGAAGAACGGCGAGAAGTGTCGGAGAAGATTTAACACACGAGACGAGACATGCAGAAGACATCCAATCAGCCGTCTATTGTTCGTTTGCGAGAATTCAGTATCTTCTGAATTCGACCATTTTCGACGCGCAGCTATTTTTATTGCAGCCAAAACTTCAGGCCTCAACGGGCAACTAGTTTTGCATGGAATATCAGGAAAATCTAAAGAACGAATACCATGGATGCGTTCGCATTCACGAGAACCATGATATCTCTACTTTGGTACTCTATTTATAACTTTCCTTCACTATACTTGTTTTCTATCGAATCCACGTCTATGTTTAACCTTAGAGAAAGTTTATCACCCACTTTAGGCTGCATTTTCAAGCAACCCGACTTAAAAGTATGATCGTACAGCTTGCTGCACTGTCCGCACAGCTCTCGCACTCTATCAGGGATGTGGCACCTATCAAAGGGACTTCGGACACGAAGGACAAACTGAAAGCCACACACTTGGTGCGCGAAGCACTCCAGCCATACTTATTCAGGGTACATACCCACTAAGGCCGCGTTTATGCTTCGACGCCGCGCGACGCGACGCCACGATCGCCATAGATATGGATTTTTCGCGCCGCCCGGTCGATATCCATCACGGCCGTCGTGCCGCGCCCCGCAGCGGCGCAAGTGTAAACTAGGGCTAAGGCGGCGCGTATGCTTCGACGCCACGATCGCCATAAGGCCCATGCACACTTCTGCGACACCGCGGCGCGGCAAGAGGAGGGACGTACCTCTGCGAAATCCGGCGGTCGCGGCGCGGTCACGTTAGAGCATCGTTATAGGCAACGGGACCGACGTCCCAGTGTATGTCGTGCCGCTAGGAATGACTTGAACCATTCCAGCCTGCGGCACCACGCGACATCGCTGGCGATAGCCGCCGTGATAGTCGCAAAAGTCTGCATGCCCCCCTCTGCGGCATGTGTCGCTATGTCGCGCCGCGCCCGTCGCGGCCATATCCTTCATCATGGCCGTGCCGCGCTGTCGCAGAAGTATGCATGGGCCTATAGGTATGGATTTTCGCGTCGTCCGGTCGATATCCATCCCGACCATCGTGCTGCGCCCCGCAGCGGCGCAAGTGTAAACTAGGGCTAAGGCCGCGCGTATGCTTCCGACGCCAGACGACGCGACGCCACGTATGGTGGCCAAATTGATCGATCGCATCGCTCGATCAATGTGGCCACAATACGCGGTGTCGCGTCGCTCGGCGTCGAAGTCTAAACGGGCCCTAAGAAACTGAACACTACTCACAGATCATAAACCTTGAACGAACAAAGGGCTCACAAAGATGTGGTCCGAGAACGAATCAATTGGTGTTTCAAGGAAAGCGCAGGCAGGAAATGTTTCTGCCCATTTCAATAAAATCAAAACGGATTCTGCAGTTATGATACGTAGGGATAGGCCAGCAGCTCACTTTGCGGCACGTCGTCATTAATGTGCCGTCTATTGACATCAGCTATACCATCGGCAGATTACTGTGCACATTATTACGTGCTTTAAATATGCCAGACAAAATAGTTAAAAACTCCGACATAATTGAATCTTCTTACGCATTATTTACCAGCTTTGGCTTGGTCTACTTGTTTGGTAAAGTGCTTCAATTGATCACCACTGAATGTCAGGCTGTACCTTTCTTAACTTTACTGCGTTTAGTTGACTAAGAAAAGCATTGAATTAATCTGACGAGGAAAACAAAATTTTCTTGTTTTTGCAACTTTGTGATGTTCTACCTGGAGTGCGTAAATAATTTCATCGAATACGCTTGCTAACGCAGTTAAACTCGCTTTCATGCGTCTTTTTGCACGTGGGTGTGCGTAAGATACTGAAAGGATGAAAAACCGTCTTTGGAGGGCAATCTAGGGCAGATTATAGCCCACATTTCTCGGAAAATGAACTCATTTGTCAACTTTCTTTCAAGATACAAAATTCAAACACGACTTGTAGCAAAACGCTGTCAGAGATTATTAAGGTGGGAAAAGCGTTCCATTAGTTCATTTATGAGGTTTCCTACGCTTTCTATTAGGTTGGTGTAGAAGGAATGCAGGTAAATATTTCAACCTAGAATCTAAATATCGTGGAATAGACCGCGATTCGAGCTATTGATCGACCATAGGAGGCCGCGATTTGACCAGATGATCTTGCAGGGTGGCCGAGTTTTGACTTGTTGATCGTCTCTTGAGGTGGTCTATATCTGATTACAGGTGGTCAGATTCCCCTATATAAGGCGCCACCCAGTGTGCTAACCCGGTCATTGTTACTTGTTCACTGGTTGTGCTGGGTTGTCGTTCGCATAAGCTCTTTTAGTTCGCGTAACACAGTTCGTTACATGCTACTAATGTATGTTGTTATTAAAAATGGTTTAATTACCCAAGTTTGAGGTAACAATAAAGTGTACAACTACTGGTCGTTGCGGAGTCGAGTCAATTTTTAAGACAACTACACTGAACCACTACAGTCAGCAATCTTCACACTAAACTAATATATCTATACTATAATAAAATTTATTTGATCAAGCGGTCGCCATTACAATCAATGCATTTTTGCCCAACAAGTAACGGGCCTCTTAATGCCAATATCATAAAAGTCTGGAGTTCGGGAAGCGATGAACTCATCGAAGTTAGTTTCTGCATCGCATTGCTTTCTGAGGTATAAATTCTTTGATGATGACTTTGCTCGCAGTAAAGGTACTGAAGAAGTTAAGGACCCATATAAAAGCTGAAGAAAAAAGAATTTCTCTGACATAGGAGTGGTATGGATTGCGCCATGCACTCGTATGAAACCTTGCATTCTACACTCGATTGATTGTACTCTTATTTGTTTATAAAGTGGCCGCTTTGACTGATTTCCTTCCTTTGAGATTAGAAACTTAAAAGCACACTATGGCTTGCGGAAAATGCAGAGTATCCTAACAAAAGAATGTGGTGTTTTTATTTTATTTTAAACGTACTGACATTGCAGTAGTGAAGCATTTGAAGATGTTTGAAATGTCATATGAAAGCGCAGAGCGATGGGATTACTGAGGCGTGCAAATGGTCAAGATTGCGCCATGCTCTCGCTTAAAACCTTGAATTTCAGACTCGATTGATTATGCATGGGCTGAATGCATTTTACAACCTTGTTACTACTTTACCAGATTGAACTGTGCTGCGTTTCTTTCAGCGTATAGAACCTAAAAATCATGTAAAAAACACGTGACATGCGAGTTTATCGATTGCACGATTTAAATCTGAGCAGGAGCCGCATTTTACAATACTGATGAAGCAACATTCAAACTGAATGGAGAGCTTAATCGGCATAATTGGGCGACGAAAAGCGTTAAAAGATGCACAGCACAGGTTAATGTGACCAAGTAGCAACAAGAGTGTAACAATCATTGGCCCATGCACGATCAATCGAGTCTGGAATGCAAGATTTTAGGCAGGAGCATGGCGCAATCCTGACTGTTTGCACGCCAAAGGAATTTCCTTGCCCTGTGCTTTGATACGAATCTCCAAAATCTTCAAAAGCTTCACTAGCAGCAATGTTAGAATCTTTCACATAGTGCCTTCATTTTGTCGGATCCCCTGCATTTTTTTGATTAGGGTGTTTTTAAGTGCGAACCCTTAAAAGAATCACAAATCAATCAAAACAGCCACTTTGTTAAGTAACTATAACAAGTATTCAAGCGAAACACAATCGATCGAGTGTAATATCAGACGAGTGCATGGCGCATTCCATGCCATCATATTTCAGAAAATTTCTATTTTCTTATGCTTTTCTATGAGCTCTTAACTTATTCAGTGCCTCTACTGTAAGCAGGGTTATCACCTTTCAAACAGTGTATACAGTTTCTCGAGACACTCGGCAATCCGGCTCAGTTTGAACGCGTAGAATTAAATTTGACGAATATCGCGTTTCGAATCTGATAATCAAAACCAAATTATTCGTTTAATAAGCAAATTGAATTGAATTCCATATACATGTTCAGAAAACGCATATAATAGGCTTTCCAAAAATGCATAAAATTTGTGAAAAAGCCTTAGCTTGTTTGAAAAAATAGTGATGAAACCAATAAAACAAAAAACTTGCATTTCTTTTGCATCAACCTGATATTATGAGCTGGCTAATCTAAGGATTTTCTTTGCAGAAATAACCTCATATTACAGAGTGTTTCTAGGAGAATGAAGATTAGTGCGTATAAAGGCCAAAATCGAGAGTGTTCTGAAGACTTTCACAAACAATTGGTTTTACAAGAACGCATGAATCACATTAGAGAGTTGCCAAATTACCGAGACAAGTTTGAGCTTTCAACCTTAAAAGCCTCCTCTGCTGACGTCATGGTTGTTTCATTATACTAGAAGCTATTAGGGGGGTAGGGGCAAAAGTAATGAGACAAAACGAAAAAAATCTATCTCTCTATAACTCAATTACAACTCAACGATGCTGAGGAATGTATTTGCCGTTAAGGGCAAGGACCTTGCTGCCATCGCTCAGCCGACTTTCTGATCCCATCCTTCCAGAACTGCTTGGGCCTGGTGTTGATCAACTTCTCGATATGGTTGTCAAGGACTGCTTGGGTTCTTGTGTCCCTTCCGACTAGGAAGTTCTGTAGGCTCAAGTAGTAGTGGTAGTCGCATGGAGAGATGTCCAGCGAATACGGTGGGTGAGGGACGTGAACGTAGCTTAGCTGGCCAAGCTTATCCGTGCTTACTTGTTCCCGATGGGGTGCGGCGTTGTCGAAGAGGAGAACCTTCTTGAAGCGCTGCGAATGAATAAGAGCGAGTCGCCGGCCCATCTCCTCTATTTCGTTCACCATGGCCTTGGAGTTCATCGCGGTGCTCTTGGGAAACAGCCTCCGGTAAACCGATCCATGGGCGCAGACCCAAAAGCTCCAAAGATGCTTCTCGCCGTGAACATCTCGCCGAACGAAGGTCGGTAACAGTTCACCACGCCTCACCCAGACTCGCTGGTTAGCAGGGTTAAGGTAGAAGACGTACTTCTCATCTGGCGTGACTATTGAGCCCAGGCTGCTCGGGGTTGGGAATTGGGCGAGATTTGCGCGACACAGGTCGACTCGTCAGACTGGGGTTTCGGCATGAGACAGACTGGGGTTTTGGCATGCTTCTCGAAACGGCGGAAGTGGTAACTTCTCAGATGGGCTTCAGTAAGTAGCATACAAACATACAAACACGATAAGCACGAAACCAGACTCCAGCCACGAGATATATGGGCATGGCATGGGGTGTTTCATTACTTTTGTCCCCCCCCCCCCCCTAATACTTCGTTTCTTCAGCAGATTTCTCCTACTAACTCTTCAATATAATGCTGAGCTTGAAGCATTGAATTCCTGTTGAGGTCATTATTTGACAAGGTGTCGTGCCAGCGCTGTCTGCGGCAGACAGCTGTGCGGATTCGCGATCCTGTTTTCCGAGAATAGGACTTCTTCCCTAACAAACCAGAATCAACACCTTCCCGCTAATCAGTGTCCACTTGATCGAAGAAGCTGTACGTTACGGGACGTTATCCATAACATGTTAGCCGCTGAGCTAAAAACGTCTGGGCGGATGTCACGTCTTCACTTCCGTTTGTCAAAATAGCTCATTCTAGTGCTCCAGACGATCGGAGGATGGTCTCCACCAGCAAACCAAACTGGAGGACGGACTCAGAGCACTTCTGATGAAGTACTTCGTATTATTTATTTATTTATCATCGTCAAGAAGACGTGCACAACATTTGGGTGATAGAGAAGGAACAGCAACAACCATGGCAAAAACCATAAGCTCAACAGATCATCGCAAGTTAGCAAGCGACAGCGACATCCGTTGGCAGCGTAAAAGAGAAATATGTAGGTACACTTCCGTCTTTGGTTCTTTTATTGAAGGATTCTAGCTCAATTTGCAAGAGGGCCAAAACATTTGTTGAAGAACGCACTCAGACTGACTTCTGTCATACTTCAAATAGCATATTAGTTGTACTGCCCTATCATCGGTTTGATCACCCAAGTTTGAGGTGTTGTAAATCGCTGGCTAATAAAAGTCGAATGCAGTAACCACGAAGAAGATTGTCAGCCGATGAGTGCACTCAGAGGGACTTTTGATGACATTTTTCATACAGCATAGTAGTTGTAAGTAGTTGTACTACCTTATCACCGGTTTGATCACCCAAGTTTGAGGTATCGTCAATCGCTACGATTTGATGATAAATTCGACAAAAGCGTAAAAAACGGACTAATGTTGAACGCGCTAAGCGCTTCTTCTGATGATGTTCTTTACATCAAATAATGTTTGTTCGATTTACCGCGGGTTTAATTACCCAAGTTTGAGGCATGTAAATCGCTGGCTAATAAAAGTCGAATGCAGTGACCACGAAGAAGATTGTCAGCCGATGAATGCACTCAGAGGGACTTTTGATGACATTTTTCATACAGCATAGTAGTTGTAAGTAGTTGTACTACCTTATCACCGGTTTTATCACCCAAGTTTGATGTATCGTCGATCGCTGCGAATTGATGATAAGTATGACAAACACGTAAAAACGGACGAATGGTGAGCGCGATGAGTACATCTGCTGATGATGTTCTTTACATCAAATATTTGTTCGATTTACCGCGGGTTTCATTACCCTGGTTTGATGGATCATAACCCTACGGTTGCTCAAGGAACGTGTGAACTTGTTCAATCGAGCAGAACCACCAGGCCAGAAAACTTGTGCCCTTTATCCTTTACAACCTAATTATTGCCGACAAGCCTAAGGGTTGCAGCAGTCTCCGGCTACATCGACAGATCTGAGAAAGCCCAAATGATGTCGGCCAAGGTTATCCCGACGCCGTTAAACACCGTGAGAAACCATTAGGCCGTCGAGGTTATTAAAGGGGCACGGGGAGGAGTCATCAAGGAGTACGCTTCTCGATCGACAATATGTAGCAGCATTCTGATTGGCTGTGACTGCCTACCGTATCTTCGCCTCCCCATGTAGGCCACTTCAACGACTTCTACCAAAAACTCGCAGAAAGCTGACAGGATTTTGCCTGCTGGCGCAACCGACTTTCTTCCGATAGTTCAATCGGCTTTTAACAAGAGCGTTCTTAATCTGTTATGCACGCAATCCTTTGCAATATGGTTCAGTTACAGATATTACCCTCATTTTGCTCGCTTTCCCGTAGTAACCCAACTAGATTCACAGCAGTTGTGGACTACGTCGTCCTACAGAAGCGATGAAAGTGGACAGGTGTTGAATACGCTGAGGACTGCTGCGACGTCTTCTGATGACATTTTTACCTTTTGGACTGACCCGCCGACCAGAAGCAGATTTTGATTCGATTTTGAAGTCCGATGATGTCGGCCGAGGTTATGTCGACGCCGTTAAACACCGTGAGAAAGCGCACGGCCGTCCCGAAATAACCTAGGAATTATAGAACTCGACGGCGCTAATCTCAAGTGACAGCTTTCACGTCGCCAACCCCCGTTGCGCGTTTTAAGGGGGTTCATCAAAGAATGTAGTTCGTGGACGACAATGCTGCAGCACTCTGATTGGCTGTGGTTGGCTACTGTGTTTCCTGCCCACCATGTAGGCCACATTAACGACATCTGCCGGAAAACGCACATCCTAGATCAGTGTTTAAACACATTTGCTCAAGCCTGGAGCGGCTGTCATAGAGGCTATATTATGTTGTTAGAGGATGTTTATTATAGCTGCGAACAAAGCTCCAAAACTCTTGCGCCACGCGGGACTCGAACCTGTACCTTTTGCTTTCCCGGCAGCGATGCTGGGCCTTACACCACCACACCGGCGCTGTGTGACCGAATGTAAGAGTTTTGATCACAACAAAACATCCTGTAACAACATTGGAGCAGTGTACCACACAGTTAAAGGACCGAGGGCGGCTGAAGATGATGTGAGTGTTAGCGATGGCATCATCTTCTAAGAATGCTTCAGTTCTTGTTTCCTGCTGGTCAGAGCTCACCTATTTGCGTCCATCGGTAAGTCACTTTAAAGGTCGACTGCACGTTCAAATTGACCTCATGATATCCCGTAGAAGCAGAACGCATAGCGCACTCCGCCGTGAGATCGATTGACGTCCTTTGATGTTTCTACTCTTCATTTGAAGGACGTCAGGTAAAGACAAATGAACTCTTTCTGAGCACATACCTACCGGACAAAGCTGACCATGGGAAAATCGATCAATTCATTTGGAGTACGCCATGCTCTGCGCTCCTGAACGACATTGCAGAGGCATGTTGGGTATAGTATGTCGTAGGCTTGATTAGAATTGAATTTACAGCTACAATATGAGTTTTTCCTCTTATTGAAAATACTTTTTTTAAATGAAGAAGAAAGTGTGAAGTTTCTATGGTGTATATAACATATTCTTTTAAATTTTTGAACTCGACACTTTTAAAACCCAAATGGACACTCTTCTAAACAAATGTAGTGCTCCCGGAATCAAAGTGAACGTCTTCAAAATTAGAACGAGCTTTTTACAGGTCAAACTAAAGACTCTAAAAAATGATTAGAATAATTCATAACGACACTTTGTTGCGATCAAACTTCTAGCGCCAGGCGGGACTCGAACCCGCGCCTCCCCCTGACCGGGCGGAAATGCTCTACGCCTTTCCAGCATGGGCGCCGTTTGATAGAACGCACCATCCACACCTCGTGGGATAGAATATTTCAATTGTTCAAGGAAAATTTGCTGCAACTTTCACTGCAATTTTTCAATTCGGCTGCCCGAATGAGTGTAATAATTTAACAAAACTTTTGTTTTCCAAGAAAAATTAAAATCTGCTCTAAAGCGCAACAAAGCATCAATTATTTAGTGAAATAAAATACGAGATAGCGCCATGTACCCAAAAAGTTACCCGATTAATTGTGTGACCTAAATCCTTTAGGTTTATATTAGCTTTTTCTCAAGTATTGATCACTTCTAAGCTTGAAATAGTTGGCAGTTTATTAGTTCTTTGCTTCTATGGTGTCTATATCTACTTCAGCAAATCTAGTCTTCATTTATTTTGATTTTTTCACTTCTAGTTGCAGTGTATTATCCGGTCAGGTGCCTACTGTTCTCTGAGATATTAGAGCGCCCTTTGGCCTTTAAATAAATAGATAAATAAATAAATATAACAAATAACTGCTGGTTTCATAAAGCATCAAAGTGAGGATATGTGTGTTCTTTACAAATGTTTCTTTTGTGTCGTATAGGCCCCGTTTATACTTCCGAGGCCGTGCAACGCGACGGCATGTATAATGGCCATATTGATCGATCATGTCGCCCGATCAATGTGGCCACAATGCGTGGGGTCGCGTCGCTCGGCGTCGAAGTATAAATGTGCCCTTACGGGTGTAAAACTCCATGCAAACAGAAATTTTTCTTTAAATCGAATAAAAGTCGCGACATTTCGAACGAGGACATAGCTCAATCCTTTTTTTAGCGCGGAAAAAATAGCCGCCTACATGCTCTTTAGAACAAGCCCTAAGCCACTATTTTTACTCAGAAAAAATTAGAACTTTATAAAATTTCAAACAATGTGTACACATATTGGGTAACTGAATTCAAACTTCGAAATAAAAGAAAGTTATACTAAAATTAAAAACTAAAATTCAGTTTAATGTGGAAGAAACTCGTTTTGATTTAGAAGATGTCAAGTTTGATTTCAAAGACGTTAGGCTTTTTTGGAAGAGCTTTTTTTTGTCCAATTTGACGTGAAAACGGTACAGACAAGCTAGTCTATCCGTCTGGCCCTACATGCGGCCATTATCCATCGGACAAACGATATCGATCGATATTATCGATTTTAATTGATCGTCCGTGTTTAGCTAAAATAAGTGTCAGTTTCGGGTAGGAGCCGTATTAATGTGTTGAACGTCGTGAACAAAATTAACTAGAAGTAATCTTTATCAATCGATTACTCTATATCGATTCTATATCGATCGATAGAATCGATTTCTGGCTTGTTGGACTGAAACCCACGTCGAATCACCACTTCTTCTCAATAAATGGGAAGACCTCTTCTGAAGAGCAGAATGACAAGAGGAATAATAGAGCCGTATCCTTGCAGCAAAGCGACGGCACTTGTTTCCTTCAAGAAAACGGGAAAACTGCTTCAGAATTGCTCTTTTCAACCGTTTGAAGCACATCATTCGGATGAAACGCCTCCGAAAAGAATCCCAGGCCCTCGACTCCAACAAACCGAACACCTTGTCCGATGAGCTGCGGAAAACGGGTGCCTAAGCCGGCGACTAATCCTAATCTGCTTCAATAATCCGCGGAATTCAATCTGAGGAAGAACGACGACGACGATCACGACGTTGAATGCTCGTCGTGCGATTCGACAGACATCTACTAGAAGCGACTAGAGCGCAAATGAGCCAGGTAGCGCATAATCCCATTGGTCTAGGTGGTCCGCCCCGTAGCAAAATTAATGGCCGTTTCCGGAGCGATGACGACCAGCGGTGAGCCTTAAGATCGCCACGCCAGCAGCAGTTGTAAACAGCGGATTCTTGAAGTCTCAACAACAAGTGTAAGCAGTGGACGGGTGGACGGCCAGCCAGAAGACAGCCGGAGCGAGCAGCGTCCCACTGGAGAGAGAGAGATTAGTTCGTCCCATTCCCGCCCAACGCCGACTTCGAAGCCGTTCCCACGTGGAGAGTGGGGGTGATGGACGATTTCGTTAATGGGCAGACGATCGAAAACACATCTCTTGGCGCTGACCCCCCCCCCATGGAATGCGCCACGCACTCTACTCTTGCACAATATTGGGAATATGTCGCGAAGACGGGTAGCACTAGGAGATGGGAACGCTCCATCCAATCAGACGGCACTGAATGGGCGTGCCATTCAGAGAGGGCCTCTACAGTCGGTACACTGATCGACTAGCATGTGTCCGATCCGATCTATGCTCTGCTTGATTGTTATTGGCTGGCGCCTCTCACCTATCAATGCTGCCCACGTTCGCGACATGCAGCAAATTTTACTCAATTAGCAGCATTCCTTGAACAAACAATCATTCTAACCAACTTGGAAAGTCTGTAGCTTAATCTTTAAGCTGGTTTCTATTTGTAAGGACTCGCTTTGATTTCATACTTAATAGGATAGCTTAAAACAGTCAAGTTTGACGTGAAAAGTGTTCAATTCAACGTGAAAACTGTATAAATTCAATTCCTTATATTAACCTACTAAGTGCGGTCGTCTGAAAGAATAAAATTCAGATCATCTCCTATAATTACATCGATGTAAATTCAATCGATTGATTGATTCATCGATCAATCGATTGAATTTACATCGATATACTTATAGGAGATGATCTTTGAATTGGTGGCCATTATAGACCAGCGAATGAGGTCGCCCTTACTCTTCGTCAATCCTTTAGGCAAAAAAAAAAATGAAAACCACCTCCTTTAGTGAATTTCAGCTCACTTTTCAATTGATTTATTATCCCAAAATAGGCAAAACCTTCTTTTAAACAAAAATGTTGGCCAACATAAGCCTTTGCTAATCTTCGCATAGTATATACCATTTTCAAGTCGAATTGGAACTTTTCAAACCAAATTGGCACTTTTCAAATCAAATTAGACGCTTTAAAACCAAATTGGGCAGTTCTTAAATCAAACTGGGCACTTTTTCAGATCAAATTGGACACTTTTCGAACCAAATGGGACACTTTTTAAATCAAATTGGGCACTCTTCTAAGCTCGCCTAAGACTTTTGAAATCAAAGAGAACTTTTCCGAATTAAAACACTCTTTATACAGGTTGAATTACAGACTCAATATAATGTTTAGAAAAATTGTCCGTTCAAGGAAAATTTAGAATAACTTTTTTTGAACCTTTTTTTTTACTTTAGCCGCCCGAATGAGTGTAAGAATTTTATAAAATTTTTACTTTCGAGAAAAATTAACAAATTTAATTTTGTTTTAAAGCGCAGCAAAGCGGCGACCATATAATGCACTTAAAGACCAGATTGCGCCATGCACTCGCAAAGCTTGTCGCGATTTTATTTGATTAATAGAGTAAATGCTGTTTACATGGGACAACGAGGTATGTGCGTTCTCAACAATTGTACTTGTTGCATTTTTTACAAATTTTTTGTTCAAGGAAAATTTCAGTATGATTTCTTTGGGCGCGTGTAGCGCAGTCCAAGGAGGCGCCGGCTGTCGCGTGCACCCGATACCAGGTTTCTGGTTCGGATTTCCGCCCAGGCCAACCAAGCCTTCCATCCCTCCGGGGTCGGTGAATTGGTACCAGAAGTGTCTGGGAAGGATAAAGCGCTGACTTGTTCATCGACTGGCCACCGCAAGTCATTGTATGGCCAAATACCCATTAAATCGCCTCAACGACATCCCGTGGAAGTACCATGCGTGGCCATCCCAGAAGGGATTGAGTAACGCCGTCCTTTTTCCTCTATCCTTTATCTATTTTTTGATGAAAAATTAAACTTGAGATTATTTAATATTGACTTATATTTTTGAAGTACTCTTCTTAATGTCATAACCATCTTTATCTGAGTAACGGCTTGAGCAGTTTTTGTCTAATTTAAACATGAAATGGAAAACCAGAATACTGCCTGCGTTAATTTATATTATGTATATGTCAATTATATCTATATGTCAATTCATACATAGCTGCAGAGAATGCAAAAAGTACATATCCCACCTTGTTGTTTCATGTAAGCAGCATTTACACTATCAGTCAATTAAAAATCGCGACGAGCTTCTCGAGTGCATGGCGCAATCTGGTCTTTTGGTGCACTATATGATTGCTGCGCTTTAAAACAAAACACAACCTGTTATTTTTCCTTCAAAGGTTAAAAGTTTATAAAATTATTACACTCATTTGGGCAGCTTAAGTAAAAAAAAATCGAAAAAAGATATTCTAAATTTTCTTGAACAAAAAAATTTTCTAACCATCTTATTGAAACCAAAGTTCAAATTTTATAAAAAGACGTTTTAATTTAGAAAAGTTCTCCTTGATTTTTAAAAGTCTTAGGTGAGCTTAGAAGAGTGTCCAATTTGACATGAAAAGTCTCCAATTTGATTTGAAAAGCGTCCAATTTGGTTTGAAAAGTGTACAATTTTATTCAAAAAGAATCCAATTTAATTTGAAAACTGTCTAATTTAGTTTAGAAATGTTCAATTTAATTTAAAAAGTGTCCAATTTGATTCGAAACGTGTCTAATTTGGTTTGAAAAGTGTCAAATTCAACTTGAAAATAGTATAATAAAACACACAGATACTAAAGTGATTTCGGAAAAAAATTTGTGATAAAATAGGGCCGTTTCGCTGCCCGTTAATATTTTTAAGAAAATTGAAAAATGACAGGCTCCTTTAGTGCTATATTGCCAAAGTAGGTGGAATTACAGTACACGGCGCACCCAAGAGATCACGCGACGCCGATCGTTCTCGATATCGTCTACGGTAAGGGCATCAGAAGGGCTAGAGCCCTTGGCTGGAATACTGTCTAAATCCACACAGCGGTGCGGAACCATAAGGTTGAGGGTTTCCGATTAAACTGAATCACTTCCAGAGGCGGTTCAGCTTCATTTACACCCCACTACATACAGCTCGCGCTCGTCTACATCCTCTCCCTCCTCCAGCTCCAGCTCCTCTTAGCGACATCGATTCAGAAGACGGCCGCCGGATGTGTGAGAGTGTCCTCACCGGTCCCTACTTGCTCCACGCACACACACACACACGCACACTCACGTCTTCATGAATATGCATCAGCTCCGCCCAGCTATTAGCGTTGATTTCTGTCCGAAGCCAGCGGAAGCGCACACCTGGGAGATAGTCACTTCTGAGGGAGAGCCGAACGCACATAAAGTGGATTTCAGAGCTATCCCACCCACGACTTGTAGGGCACTCCCCTCACTGGGTCACTTTTTCAGAACAATTTCCAGTTTTTCCCACCTCCTTGTGCTCGAGAAAAACGAATTTATCAAAATCTGGTATGAAACCCCTTCAACGGTGCAGAGTAGAGAGTTCTCCGTGTCTTCCACGCATGAAGGGCACTTCCTCATTCGGTCAAGTTCCGCGACGCAACTGCTCGAGTTGCCCGCACTTTCACCCTCAATTCGACGGAGGAATACATACCCTGGGTAACTGGGGTGGTTCCGCGACTAGGGTGTCTGACCGGAATATCAAGCCGTTTGGCGCTACAGTCCTCACTCAACAGGGTGAATTCATGAACATGCATCGGAAGGCGGAGCACCAGGAAGTGAATACGCTTGAGCACAAGTAGACCTCCTACACAGCTAGAACTTCTTGCCCGGAACGCCCGTGTTCTTGCCCGGAATGTTCAAACTCTCTTCTATCCTAGTTGTGAAGTTGTCCTGCTGAAAAATTCCTTACTTTTGGTAATAGTCATTTATGTGGTCAAGTAGGCGGAGGCGGAGCAAGGCCAGCCAATCACAACCAATCAGAGTGCCGACCGAACCCATTGCAATCAATCAGAGACACAACCGCAGAAAATGGCTTCTACCTCAGCTAGATGTTGTTCAGGCCCAAATAGGAAGGAGCACAACACTACTAGCAATCCGTAAGGACCTCAGTAAAGCCCTGCTCTCCGGGTCGCTTGCCCGCAGAGGCATCGCGGACGTACCAGACCTCCGAACTCGTGAGGCGCCGATTCCATTGTAGCTTCATGGACCCCTACTCCTTACAATTAGGCTTAGCGGCTTGGCAAAAGTGGAACACATTTTCATAATAAATGAGGGGTGGGATTCTCCCTATATGATTCGCTCCCCCCGTTCAGACATACGCTTCAGACCCTTCCCTTGTAACTGCTCTTCAAAAGGCAACGCACCGTCCAGGACTGAACCAGTAGACACCCCCCCCCCCACTTCACCGGCTCATGGACAAGGATAAACCTCATGAAGTCGTGCTAAAACTCCGGATTACTTCACAGACTCGAGCGTAGGGGAAAACGAGCCCTCTCAGCTCGCCGAAACCTGACGAAAGAGGGAAGCGTGCGGCTTCTGGGACGACGATGTGACGCCGCCAATGTGCCCGTTACGGACAGGCCGAGGTCTATCCAAACGAAAATCCAATAAAGCGGCCCGTGAGCACATAGCCGACGGCGTCGTGCCGAAGTGGTGATCGTTCGTCGACAGGCAATAAGCGGAGAAAACTCGTCCGAGAGAACTTTGGACGAACTCTGGTCGGACGGGAGAAGTTGGGCCTGGGCCGTGTTCCGGAGCCGCGATCTGCCCAGCTACAGCACAAGACCTGCCCAGCTACGGTCCAAGAATCTCGGCCATCCTTTTTGAGGGCAGCACGTGCTGCACGAGCTCGGCAGCACATCCTTCCTTCGAAATGAGCAGGATGTGCTGCCGAGCTCAAGATGACCAAGTGCTGCGAGCTGGGCAGGTGGTTCCGCCCACTTTTGCATTCTTGGGCCGTAGCTGGGCAGATCTTGGGCCGTAGCTGAGCAGATCGCGGCTCCGGGGCACGGCCCAACTTCTCCCGTTCGGCCAAAGAATGGCATCGTGACTGCTGGACGCGTGCTGCCGTCGCTGCCGTCAAGGTGAAGACGAGCCGTCGTGGACAGCCGCTGTTTCTTCGTTTATTTTAGCTCATTAGTTGGTATGATTCGACGTCGGAAAACAGGCGACAGTGGTGGTGGACAAATCGCCCTAGACGGAGTTGTCTATGCACTAGATATCATCTCTATCCTAAGCGTCAACCCAAGCCTAGGCCACGCCATGCACTCCACAAATTTCTCCGGAATGACACGACGGAATCAGTAGGCCTGGTTGACCGTCTGCGTTACATCTGATTACTTGTGACACGGCAACAACAGACGTCGCTAATCTCATCGAGGACGGCTAAAAATAGCCGCAGGCGGAAGGGCTGACATGCGTATCTGAAAACAAAGTGACGCACTTCGCCACTGAGAAGCAGGACCCAAGTGCAGCTCTCCGCGGCTGCGCTAACGAATCGCCGAAGGGCAGCAGCTAGCGAGAGCCCCGGCGGGTGGTGGTCGGCTGGCGATTCATGAATATTCAACTGCATTGCTTGCCCTACAAAATTGGCCATTTTTGCGTGATGTATGGATCAAAGGTTTGGTCATTGATACTGGTAGTGGATATGGCCTAAATAAGGGAGACAGGAACACCCCAGCCAATGATAGCCAATCAGAGCGCCGACCGAACGTGCGTCAGCCAATCAGAGCAATGATCGTACACGCTCCGTTTGGATTCTACGTGAACGTGTGCTTAGGAGCTCGAGCGCAAATGAAGAACCTATGCGATCCCTTCTCTCACGACTTGTTAGGCATTTCTTCAGAAGACTAAAATTGTAAATAGTCCTAATCATTAGTGGAACGCGATTTCTGTCCACTAAGTTCTCGACTACAAGTACTGGTAGTCAATGTGGCCTACATGGGAAACACCCAATATCGCAACCAATCAGAGCATCGATCGAGCGCTAGCCAGCCAATTAGAACAGTGATCTTACAATGACCATATCGATTAAGTTCACTTCAATCGATTTATTCAACCAGTGATGAAAAAGGAATGAACGAATGGCATGAGGAAATGAAACGATGAAGAAAGAGAGGCTGAGGGATACGATTATAGAAAAAGAGGAACGAAAACACTGCCGACGAAGGAAAGCAACAAGGTCATGATGAAGAAGGAATTGATGAAAAGGAAAAAAAAGAAGAACAGCACCCTGAAAATGAAAAAAGAGGACGATGAAATGAATGTAAAATATGCAATTAAGGAAAAGCAACTGGTATAAATATACTGAAGAATCACAGCAGTATGGTAAGCTAGTGAAGGAAAGGACCGTTGAGAAAGTAAGGAGGAAGAAATGAATGATAGGAAAACTGGAAACAAGAAAGTAAAGAGTATAGATAGGAAAAAACAAAAAGGAGAGAATCAATAATTTACCTTCTAAGGAGAAAAGAGAGATGAAGAGAAAGGTAGAAAAGAGGAAACAGACTGGGTGAGAGATTAAGGAAGAAATGAATAAGTGAATGAATGAGGAATTTGCCTGCTAAGAGAGAAAAAGGAAGATGAAGGGAGAAAACGAACCAAGAAGGGAGGACGCAATTGAAAGGTGAAACAGCGAGAATACTGAAAACAGTAAAGACAGGAAACGGAGAAATATACACAGAAGCATAGCTATGCAAAAAAAGAGAGAATTAGCGACCATTGGCAATAGTTGAGGAAAGGAAGGAAAAAGTTGACAGTAGGAGATTGCATGAGAGATTATGGGAGGAATTAAAGGAGAAATTAAAGGAGGAAAGGGGAAGTTACCACCTAATTCATTCCTTTATGAACACAAAGAAATATGAAGAGGAGAAGAAAAGAAGAACACTCAAGTATACTGGTCAGCCAGCTATCAATGGATCAATAGAAAGTGGAGAATGTGTGGAAAACTGCTGAGCATACGTCTGAGCATACGTCAATCAGTTCGGTAAAAATAAAGCCGCGAAGATCAAAATCGGGATGATAGCGGTAGAAGGTAGGAAGAAAGAAAAATAAAAACAAAGAAGGAAAGGCAAAAGAAATGAAGAAAAGAACGGGGAGAAAGGAAAGAGCAAGAAAGAAGAGGAGAATGAAGAAGAAGAAGAGGAGGAGGGGATAAGGATGAGAAGAAGCACATGAAGAAGAGGATGAGAAGGAGGAGAAGGAGGAAGGAAAAAGGGGAAGAAGAAGAATGACAAGGAGAATAACATGAACAAAAGGATGAAGAAGAGGAGGAGGAAAGGAGAAGGAGGAAAAGAACATCAGGAACAGCAAGAGTAGGAGGAGGAAGAAGAACGAGGAGTTGAAGAGGAATTGAAGGAAGAAGGATAAGGAGTCGAACATGGAAAAGAGGAAGAGCGGGGGAAGAAGAAGGATGAAGAAGAGGAACACGAAGAAGAGGAAGAGGAAGAGGAGGAAGAAGTAAAAGATAGAGAAAAGAAGGAGGAGGAGGAGGAAGAACATGGAGAATAGGAAGAGAAGGAGGAGGAAGAATGGGAGGAAGAGGAGCATAACGAAGAAAAGGAGAAGGAGGAAAGAAGGATAAGGAAGAGAAGAATGAAGAAGAAAAAAGGGGAAGAAGGAGAATGATAAGAAGAATAAAATGAATAAGAGGAGGAAAAAGAGGAGGAGGAATAAGAATGATAAGAAGAGGAACATTAAGACGAACAGAAGAAGGAGGAAGAGAAAAAAGGATACGAAGAAGAGCATAAATAGGGGAGAAGAACGAGAGGGAGACAGAGGAGAAGGAACATGAGGGAAAGAAACTGGAGGAATAGAAGGAAAAGAACGAAGAAGATGACGCCGACGATGATGAATTGGGTGTGGCAAACGAAGAGGATGAAGAAAAGAAGAAAAATCGAGAATGAAGAAAGAAAATTGAGAGTGGAGACAAGTAGGAATCTTTTGAAAAAGCCAGAATGAATGTAGAAAAGAAAAAGGGAAAAAGGATTCCTGAGCAGCTATAGGTAGGTATAACCGTAAAAATATAAAGAAAATGCAAAAATAAGGAAAGAGCTAATAATACCATTATAATAGTCCCGAAACTAGCTGGTTTCTAAAAGCAAATATAGGAAAACACAAAAAATAGAAAATAATAATTGGTAATATTTTATATTTTCCAAATATTAAAATTAGAACTAAATAATTGGTAACTTACTTATAAGTAATCAATTGAATAAATAAATAAATATGTGATGGCTTATCAAAACGAAAAATGCCATGAAAATCGAAAAAAAAAGTGGAGACAAGAGCCAGAAGATCTACACACGTCTAGCTCCTAAGGATGCGCCATGCATTCCACTTAAACATGAACAATGAAAGTCAGACAAAATAAAGCCAGAAATTAGACGCAATCTCGTTGCGATGTGCGCCATGCGTTCTATTTCTATAGAGCATCGTATTATTTAGATATCTATATTTAATGGCAGGGAAAGGCAGCGGTTAGCGTTAATCAATCATACTGTGGTATGCGCCGTGCACTCTACTTCCGCGTTACATTGTGAAGGTAATTAGGATAAGTCTTTTGCCCCTTCAGAACATCAGAAAACACATCGGCGCTTTTCAGCAGGCATGTCTCGGACTAATTCATCGACCCTGGATGGATGGAAGGCTTAGTTTGTCTAGGTGGGACCAGGACATTGGATCAATTCACAGTGCAAGCGGCGACCGATGCCTTGTCCGACTGCGCTTCCCGCACTGTCTCAACTTGCATTTCCACACAGCAGACTCCCATCTCGGTGGTTTTGCCTCAAAGGGAAAAGCAACCAGCTATCCTGGGCGCGGAACCGAACCCTTGGCCGCCGTCCTACTTGTCGAAAATCGCCTGCGCTCAGAGGAAAGAGGCGCGGCGAAGTGAGGATTACGCGGTGTGAAGTGCTTCGAGCTGCTTCCATCGGCTGAAAACCGATTTCGTCGGCACGCGCCACGATTAGAATGGCGTGACGAGCTGCTGCTGCCGCTGCTGCGCGATGCCTCCCGAGGGAGGGGGAGAGTGTGGTGCCATTGTCGGACGACAATGGCATCCGTGAACAACGGCTCCTATACACGGCCGGATTTGCTGATCGCTAGGCCTCTGTGAAGCTTCTGGGAAGCGTCGTCTCTCCCTCTGGTCGTGAGAATCGCGCAGGACAGTGGCACTTTTGAATGCACGCGGCCTTCTTCATGCAGACTTGAGCCGGCAATGAATAGTTGAAGTGCATACGCAAGCCAATACGATGTTCAGGAGGAACGGGCAAGTTTCTGATGCCCCATTCTCGCTCAACGGAACGAACATCTCCGAATGCTCCAGCTACGTGTATCTGGGTCGCGAAGTCAATATGGCCAACGACCTAGCGCCAGAGCTGAGCAGGAGGAGACGAGCGGCTTGGGGAGCTTTCAAGAGCGTCGAAGAAGTCGCGAAGAAGACGAAGAACGTCCGACACCGTGCCCACCTATTCGACTCCACTGTTCTTCCTGCCCTAACATACGCCTCAGAGACCTGGGCTATACGAAAGCGGATGAACACGCGATCAGCGTCGCGCAGCGTGGAATCGAGAGGACGATGCTTGGAGTGACACGACTCACGCAAGAGAGAGAAGGCCTCCGGAGTTCCGAGCTTCGACGACGTTCGAAGATCAGAGAAGCTGTCGCGTGGGCCAAGTTGTCGAAAATTAGGTGGACCGGCCACGTAATGCGCTTCGCAGACACCCGCTGGACGAGAGCCGTCACCGACTGGTTTGCGCGGGATGTCAAGAGAGCACCAGGACGCCCACAACGCGTTGATCGGACTTCTTCGTGAAAGTCCTGAACGACTGCTATGACGCTCTTCGTGTCCCTCGAGCGAAGAGGATCCATTGGAGCACTCTGGCACGCGACAGGGACGAATGGAGACGCTGCTGGCGCCGCTCGAGCAAGTCGATGATCAATTGGACGACAGGTATACACATATACACACGCCATCAATAACACCATTTTAATGAACGTTTGAGGTTCAGAAGGGGCACAATTACAATTTCGAGAAATCAAAATTAGGCTCAGCTGACTACGCCACGCATTTTGCCACTTCTGCTTCGCTAGATTTCCACAAATGACATGCATCTATGCAGCGCAACAGTCAACTCCGCCCCTTAAACACATGACACAGCCCAACCTCACAGACCGCAAGCCGCTGAATCGACAATGATGCATCAGCTCACGGTGCCAAGAAGACTCCGGAATGGTGTGAGACCGATCTTCCGGATTAGTGGACAAAGGATGTTTGGTCTTCGAATTCGCTTGATCTCAACCCTAAGGGGTTTGCTACCTGGTCAGTACTGGAGCAAAAAGCCTGCTCTTTCAGGCACAGTTCACTGAATTCGATGAAAAGAGCTCTGTAGTAGACACTCAGCTCATGGGACGACACTTCACCGGAAATGATCGCGCGCGTCCCTCAAGAATTTCCGAAAGAGATTGGACGCTTGCATTGCAGCCAAAAAAGCTCATTTTGAATATGATGTATGATATTTTTCAAACAGAATTCTCTTGTTTTTCGAATGATTGTAAATTTCTCTTATTTGAGTTGATTCATGCAAAGTTGTATATAGTTTTCTGCGTAACACTTCATGTGAACCATTCTGTATTTAAAAGAAAAACGGAACATATTATATCTCCTCGACCAAAATTGTACTTGTCGGGTTTATGCCCAGCCAATTTGGGTCATCGCCGGGAGCTCCAGAAGGTATGGATTCAAAGCGGATGCGAATGGTAAAGTCGGAGGATTAGTATCACATGCAACGGGTAGATAGGCTGGCCCAGTCTGTTTTGATTGGCTAGCGCCTCCCTTTGCAACGCCCCGGGAAAAATCCTAATTGGTAGTTCGTCAAGGGGGAGGGAGGCATTTTTTGCAACGTTATATCAGCGACGACACAAGATCGGCTATAGATTCAAACGGCAGAGCACTCTTGACAGCAGCGTTTAAAACTCCGCCCTCTATGTCAGAGCTCCTCCCATAAGGGAAGCATCAATGAATGGTAATACGATAGGTAAAGGGTTATTTAAATTGTTGCCTAAATAGAAATAAGTAAGTTTTGAGCTAGACTGTCGGTGGTTCAGAATATGTCCTTCGGCACACATACACCAGTTGTTCGACACCCTTTACCTCAAACTTGGGTATTTAAACCAAAACTAAATTGTACAAAAACGGTTACATATTAGAGCGTCCTAAAAACATCCCACAAAAAATGAAGAATAGAAAAAATGGAGCATGAGAAGAGCGCCATGTGAATTTCCCATATACCCTTTTATAAGGAGTTTTTTGTTTGTGTAGCACCCAATCTGATAAATCTTTAAACGAAATTTCCCAAAGTATCCCACAAAATCGTCCTATGATCGCGAGAAAATCGCGATAGGTTTAGTAGCTAGAAGGCGAGGTTTTAAAGAAAACTTTAAAGTTTACATGTTCGTTGGGTGGGGATTACACATGCTGTTTAGGATGGGAAGCAATCCTGAAAAAAACCCTTCCGTCCCTGCGCTACGAGTTAGTGAAAAGGAGTCTTTGTGATCTCTTGTGCTTGGTCGATGTTGGCGCCATCACTTCATCGCCGGCAACATGCCCGTAAAGTACCTCATTTTCTTAGAAAAAATTGGAATCTGGCAAAAAAACGCCTACGTTGAAAATTTGCCGGTTCCTGGTGTATAGTGTTCCCTGAATTTGACTACTAGTCATTCTCTTCTGTGGCAATCTAGCCGAGAAAAATCTGCCCAGAATCTGCCCAGATCTCCGCCCAAATCGGGTCAGACTCTGCCCACAACCACACAAATCACCAAAGAAGCGCGGTAGAAACGCATGGAAAGTATCCGTAGGCTGGGTGCTATTCTGCAGCGACGACTCGTGTCTGACGAGCAGAAACACGCCCCAACATTAATGCGAGAAAATCTCTCCTCCCAAGGCGCTAATCCCAATGGGAGCGAAATAATAAACTGACGACGGAAGCGGCGCACAGACACGAAAACATCTACTGATCGTTGCTATACGGCCTCCATTCGAGAGAACGTAGCGTGTTCTTCAGGTCTAATTGGCTGCTGCTTAGGCTGTCGCAAAATTGTTCACCGAAACGGACCGCTTACTTCAAACTGCTGTAACTTAGCTTAACCACAACTTTGTCAATCGATGTTAAAACTACCGGAATCCGTACATGTTTGGTAACAAACTGGTAATAAATAGAATCCTTTGCAATAAAGACTGAGATCACAGGAGTTAACGAAATCAAGGAGGGCATATTCAGCATCGGCCAAATTAGTCTGAACACAACACATCACAACAACGTCGCAAGATCGGACAACAAAAGGAGAAAACTAAGGATAAGCTATAGAACTGAAAGAACGTAGAGAAGATGTACGACCTCAAGGTATAAGCTCCTTATAAACCAATTAGTTCCCTTTTAGTAGGGTCTCAAATGCCAAAAAGTACTGCCTACAGTTCGGCCTAGCCGTCTTAACCCGGAGCTTAATCGGCTCACTCCTGGTGACCGATGTGATACACACTGGTAGGAACTCCTCCGGATTGATGCCACACTTAGCAAACAGAATTTTGTAAAGTAGTAGCAAGTCATCAGCCTTCCTTCGAGAAGACAGCTTGTGAAGACCGAGATACTGATTCCTTTCAGTACTAGAGGGAATGTGGTCTTGTTTCTGAGGCAAACGAGAATCAAGATCTCGGAAAAGCGGGGGAAACGTCGGGAGAATATGGTGGGTGAGGGAGAACTTCGACACCCGAATGTGCCAAATGTTCGCCGAGTGATTTGTGAGATGTGTGGCCTTACGTGGTCCTGCAACAGGACCGGACCTCCTCTATTCACCACTGCCGGCCACAATTTTTGCAACTTCTCATACATTTGGTCCAAATCACAGCAGCAAGACTCTGCTGTGACTGCTTGACCAGGTTGCAAGAAGCTGCAATAGATTACACCTCTACAACACCACCACAAAGTAAGTATAACCTTTTTAGGGTAAAGGTCGGGTTTAGCAATGATGTTGGAGGAGCATCCTTTTTTATCCAGACAGGTCCACGCTTCCTCTTATCGTAGAGGACTCATTTCTCATCTACAAAAGGCTGATTTCTGAAGCGAACTAGCAGGATGGAAGAAGTGTCGAAACGTGACAGACGCTGCTCATCTGTCAGCTCATGAGGCACCCACTTCGACATCTCCTTCACCTGGCCGATTCTCGCCAAATGTCTTGCTGCCGTAGTATGATGTACGCCAAGAAGGTCATCTGCCAGCGCTCGTTTATTCGTCTCCGGATCTGCTTCGACGGCTCTCCTCAAAACTTCATCGTCAGGCGACGACCTACGCCCACGACCCTAGTTATTCTTCAAGATCAAACTCGCCAGAAGCGAATTTTCCGAAGCAGAACCTCACCGTTCGTTCGCAAGCACAGTCCGTCGCAAAAGGTTACGTGATGCCTCTGCCGCAGAATGTCCCAATTTAAATTCGTAACACTACTGGTCCTCCCTCAGTGAAACTTTCCCCCATTACCGGTACTGGTCCCCCTCACTGATTCCCCTTTAGCGGACGACGTCTTCGGCACGCCTTCTGAATCCCACGCACAGTGGACGACGTTTTCGGCACGTCTATCTGAATCCGCAAACACGTTGAGCAACGGCACGGTTGTCTTCGGCACTCTCCTACATTCCCTGGCACGTAGAAGACATGTGGGTATTCTTCACTACTTTCGTGCCGCGTAATTTGCTCAGTATCGACTGGTGGCGCTCTAAACTTTAAAAACGAAGTTCAAATTCGTGTTCAGCGACCTCGATCACCCCCAGGGCTAATGCTTTGGACCGCCCTGACAACATTCATAAAAATCGAAAATTGGATCAATATCAATTGATGGCGATCGATACTTCAAAAACGAATTTTAGATTCATATTCAGCAATTTTTAGATTCATATTATATTGCCCCAAGCCTGACGTCTGGTAAAACATGCTTTAAAGAGCAGGAAAGCGGCCATTTCAAATTGCCCAAATAGAGATTACGCCGTGCCCTCGACTGAAACTTCGCGATTTTTATTCGATTTATAGCAACATTTCCGTTAGCGTGCAGTTTCACGCCACGCAAACGGTGCAACATAAACAACTGTAAAAGAAGCACATTCAAGGTTAATTGGGTTTTTCCGCAGGTCTTCCGAATCGTAACTTTCTTGCTACATCTAAGCAGTATTTACGCTATCAATCAAATAAATATTGCGACTTGCATTCCGAGTGCATGGCGCGATCCTTCCAATGCCCTACGTGATTGCTGCCCTGCTGTGTTTTAGAACAAAATGTAATTATTTTTTTAAATGTAAAATTAATACTCATTGGTATTAATTTTACATTTAAAAAATGTGAACTAAAAAATTTTAAAGAAAGTTCTACCAAATTTTTCTTAAACAAAAAATTTTTCAAACCATTTCACTGGGTCTGTAGTTGAACCTGCCAAAGTCGATTTGGAAAAGTTCGCTTTGATTTGAGAGGTCTTAGGCTAGCTTAGAAGAGTGTCCAATTTGATCTAAAAATTGTTCAATTTGATTAGAAAAGTGTCCAATTTGACATGAAAAGAATCCAGTTCAACGTGGAAAAAGTAGATATTGGAATAGACGGTAAGACACGGGGCAGAATGAGGCTGGTGTTCTATAGACCGCCGTAAAGCCCTCGATTGCTCTCAAGATTTATTTATCGTCAACGGCTTCTACTTACCTATGCAAAAACGTATGAATCTAAAATGAGAGCATATCAGCAGCCTATCCATAGGAACAAAGAGCAAATTTTTGCGGAAAAATCAGAAAAATCTCAAAAAGTTTAGTCAGACAACAGAGCGGAGGAGGAGAGCAGCGGCTGCTTCCTCGCTCGGTCTCCGCCTCGTGCTACAATCTGACGTCGCCGAGCGGCTACAAGGCGATTAATTACGACTTCTGGTGAAGGGCCCACAATACACCTCAGCATCAATCAACTCAATCAGGTTCGCTAATCGAGGAGCAGAATGCGAGGCAAGGCTTAATAGGCGTGTGGGAGCACTCAAACTCGAAAGACACGTCATCGCTGCGGAAAAACCCAATTAACCCTGAGAAGAAGATGATTCGCGAAATGAGCTGCGAGAAAAACTGCGGTATTTCCGGCGATCGGCTGAAAAGGGCACTGAAATGAGAAGAACTTCATGCAGATGGGACTGAATTAGGCTCCATCGTGAAATGCAGTGGAAAACGGAAACAGTGGGGAGGATACTACAGGACAGCGCTGACCTTCGACGTTTGAGCGTTTTGACGTTCTCGTGATTCCATTCTACTATCCATAAATCAGAAGAGAATATTTGGTGGTAGTTGGTATTACAGTATTCAGGACGTTAACTAATAACTATAACTACATCAAGTAATGTTAAAAACGGTAACATAATGAAACGCAAAAAATTCGACAATAAAACAATGGACTCTAATGCCCAGGACAGCCATCGAGGTAAAAAAATGAGTGAATCCCTATCTAGTATTCCTGCAAAAGGCACAAAAATTGGGGCAACATTACCGTTTGGTCGCTCATACTCGCGTCTCTGCCAAGGTGTTTTCGGTACAGGTCAATTATTATATATATATTTTCTTATGCTTTATATTTCTCATATACGAGGATATCCATTTGTAGAAATAGCTGAGGTAGCCTACATAAGGAGAGGCAGACACGTACCAATCAGAACGCATTGAATGGTCATATCAGCCAAAGTGGACATGTACGGTCAGGCGCTGATTGGCTACAGTGCAAACGTCGGTGCTCCGATTGGTTCTGATTCGCTAGGCGTTCCTCCAATGAAGACCACATTAACGACATTGAGGACTTTCATATTGTCCACCTTGACCGCAGACCGCATTGAATGGTCGTATCAGCCAACGTGGACACGTACGGTCAGGCCCTGATTGGCTACAGTGCAAACGTCGGTGCTGCGATTGGTTCTGATTCGCTAGGGCCCTGATTGGCTGCAGTACAAACGTCGGTGCTTTGATTGGTTCTGATTCGCTAGGCATTCTTCCAATGAAGACCACAACCAACGACATTATCGACTTTCATATTGTCAACCTTGACCACAGACCGCATGGAATGGTCATATCAGCCAAAGTGGACACGTACGGTCAGGCCCTGATTGGCTACAGTGCGAACGTCGGTGCTCCGATTGGTTCTGATTCGCTAGGGTTCGTTAGGCCCTGATTGGCTGCAGTGCGAACGTCGGTGCTTCGATTGGTTTTGATTCGCTAGGGCGTTCTTCCAATGAAGACCACATTAACGACACTATCGAATTTCATATTGTCCACCTTGACCGCAGACCGCATTGAATGGTCATATCAGCCATAGTGGACACGTACGGTCAGGCGCTGATTGGCTACAGTGCAAACGTCGGTTTGACTCTGATTCGCTAGGGTTCGCTAGGGCCCTGATTGGCTGCAGTGCGAACGACGGTACTTCGATTGGTTCTGATTCGCTAGGGCGTTCTTCCAATGAAGACCACAACCAACGACATTATCGACTTTCATATTGTCCACCTTGACCGGTTGAGAGCTTCAGGATCCCTAAGAAAATGTTGAGGAATAAGCTAGCGAGGTTTCATCATTCCGATCAACATCCTTGCACAGGAATTATGTGTGAAGCTAGTGCTGACCGTTTAACCACATCACATAATCGACGTGGATAGGTAACACGGAAAACATATGGTTCATGTCGCGAATGTGGACAGCGTTGGGAGACGAGACCTCGCCAACCAATCAACACCAAGCAGACCAGAGCATATGCCGGCGCGTCCATTCGATAGACGGTTTACTTGGCTGGTGCCCAATGCTGCCCACATTCGTGTCTAGAAGCGAAAGTATTTCTCATGTTCATTTGTCACCATAAGTCTTCATTGATTGATTCTGATCAATACTATGTACAATGACTGTTAAAATTCCGCTGGCCACTGTTCATAAGCTATTCAGCGCCTTGGCTTAGCGCTTTTCCCGCTACGTAACGCAATGCGAAGTTTCTGTCTGCTTGGAAGAGATCCAAGACGATTCTGCTGTTTAAAAAAGGCGACAGAGAAACCTCTCCAACTATCGGCGAATAACTCTTCTACCAGTGCTTTACCAGATGTCTCCTGCTGCGCACTAGGAGAGCTCTGAAAGAGCCTGGAAGAGGCGCAACCGGTGGAGCAGGCAGGATTCCGACGGAAATTCAGCATCTTAGATCACATATGAGAACGCCATGAACCTCTGGTGTTGACGTTGATAGATTACCACAAAGCGCTCGATTCAAGGGAACTGCAGAAAGTTCGGGAAGCACTCAACGAGCAGTGAACCACGTTACACAAACATTCTGAGCGAATGCTACATCGGGTGGGTCGCTGTATTGAGGCCATTCATTGCGACTTAGAGGTGGGTGTGGAAAGAGACGTACGTCATGGTGATCCCATCTCTCCCAACCTCTTCTTAGCATGTTTGGAATCAACCATCCGTCGTTGTAATTGGAACGACTATGGCATCGAAGTCGAATATCGTCCTCAGCACAAATTCCACAGAGCAAGCGTCCCGAATGTTGCTCGAGCTTCACATCGGAAGAAAGAAAGCGGCATGGGTGGCATACAATTCTGTGAGAGGCTGGACTAACGATCAACATGTCGAAGACAAAATTTGTGAAGAACGAGTTTGCAGGCGGTGACCCAATACTGCCTGACTTCGCTCCTTTAGAGGAAGTCGAAGATTACGTCTACCTCGGCGACTGTTGAACGTGAAGAACGGCCTCAGACCGGAAATATCACGAAGGAAAAGAGCGGCGTGGGCGGCGTACAATTCTGTGAGGGGCGTGGTCGGGAGCTGTAGTGACTACGTACTGAGAGCTAATATTTTCAACTCCACAGTTCTTCCAGCGCTGTGCTACGTGTGCGAAACATGAGCCGTAAGACAGCAGAAGAGCAGTTACGAAGTGTGAAAACGGCCATGGAAAGGAACGTTTCACATCTCCCTACACCAGCAGCGACTCTCCAGATTGCTCAGTGGGCAGATACGAGCAATGTCCAGGGTCCAGAACGTCATTCTTCATGTCGATGATGCGAAATACCATTTCGCTGGACATTCGATGAAACGAAAGGACGGACGTTGGAGTACCACCACTGTGCACTGGAAACCACTCAGCAAGAAACGACCACTCGGTCGTCCTCCTCTACGATGGCAAGATTCGCTCGCTCATCGGAACAACATCCGTACCTCTAAAATCAGCTCGATTAAGGTGCTCGTCCACTGGCCAACTTTGGCTCAAGATCGAACAAGGTGGCGAACAAGTTGGGACCCACCCCCGCATGACAAACCGTTGCTGAGAAACGGGTCGCAAGTACTGCAAGTAAGTAGTGAGTACGATGTAGTTCGTTAGTATTCACCTCGACCGCTTGACTGCATGAATACCTTTGGCGAGTGCTTGTATCAGGTACTCACCATGAAAAGGCCATTTTGAGATGACAACCGCAAATTAGCAGCAAAGTACCAATCAGTACCTGTCAGATCCTCGCCACTTTCCAGGGGCATGCTGTGGCTCAACGGGTGGACTCGTCGCCCGCTTTAGAATGATTGGAAGTGAGTTCGATTCCGCAATCATCCTTTAGTCAGAATAGGGCCAAAAATGGCTTCCTTTCTTGGAAGTTGCTGACTTTATAGCCGTTTGACTTTAGAGTACATACAAGACGTCTAGGTGGTGATCAGGACTGCACACGAAGTTCTGTGCGTTAAATCTTTTAACGAAATTTTTTAACGAAAAATTTTCATTAAATTTTCGGTAAATCGTTAAATTTCCTTAACAAATACAGGTAGCTGCAGACTACTATTTAAGATGAAAAAAAAACAAGGGAAGACTTAGTTGTTCGAACTTCAACAAATCAATAACTAAAGCTCAAGGAGTGAAGTGTTAATACTACAAAACAAACACAGAAAGATTCAATAAAAGGGCAAATAAAAGCATATAGCATACGTTCTTCAGAAAACGGTTACCAGTGTCATTACCAGTGTCCAATGGTCATTGGATTGGGACCTCCCTTTGTCTGAGGAAAAATCACGAGTACTTCATTTGGGCAATAGAAACAAGAAGCATCAATACTCTATTAACGGAACTTCGCTTAAATGTGTGAGTGAACTGCTGGACCTAGGACTTCTTGTTCGCAGCGATCTCAATTTCGATAAACATTGCACTATGATAGCCAACAAAGCTACTCAGGTAATGTTTAATATGTTTAGAGCATTATCAACTAAGGATGCCAATGTGCTTCTTCAAGCGTACAAAATATATGTCAGGCCTGTATTGGAATATGGTACTCCTGTTTTTAATCCCCATAAAGGAAGACAATTGCTTTGCTAGAAAGAGTTCAGAATAGCTTCACAAGGAAGCTCATGATACGTGCGCTAGGGTTCTTATATGACCGAATTCCTTCGAGTAATGAGAGAAATCTCAATTTTGGATTGCCCACTTTGTCTATTAGAAGAAAGCGTAACGACCTCCTCCTTTTTTACAAAATCGTTCATCGGGAAATTGGCATCAATCTCGAGGATCTTGTGACTGTGAGAGCAACAAACACTCGAGGTGGTCCATTCAAATATGATACTGGTACTGCTAAATTAAATTGTAGGCGTTTCTTTTTCATTCACAGGACACTTTCCTCGTTTGAGAAGCTTCGCAAGAAGCACGATTTACCACGGAGCTGCAATGCCTTTAAGACATTCCTCAAATTACATCTCAGGCTATGATACCGTCGCAGCCTTAAATGTCGCCCGTCAACTCGGTCGCTCATCTTTATGCTCCTTTCTTCTTTAGGTTCGCTTGAAGTTGCTTCTTCTACTGTTTAGTTTGCGTTATTAATAGATAATTTACGGTCGTTCCCTTGATTTGTGTCTATGATAGTTGGTTGTCCACACGATATTTTTCGTGTAATAAATAAATAAATAAATAAATAATATATATATATATATATATATATATATATATATATATATATATATATCAGTGAAATGTTAACACGTTGACGAACGGATGATTCTCGCGTGCGTGTAGCATGGAACCAATCAAATTAGTTGCAACTTCGGGAACGTGACACGACGTCATGTGACACGGCCAAAAGGGTGTGACACGGTCGTCAACGTGTTAACGTTCAGGAAAAGAAGCACTCTAAAATTCTCTGCTCTTACAGTTTCTCACAGCCCATTAAAAATACGTCCAGTCCAGTCACGGAAAGCATTTTCTCCTTCTCGTCTGCTCCACATGGCGAACCAAAGAATTTTGGGATAAGCAGCGCCAAGTGGGAATAGGCGAGGTCTTACGAGTGGCTCAGACCAGTACCCTTCGTTGAAGGGATTGGCGAAGAACAATTCTAGCTCCAAAATGCATTACTTCTAAAAACTCTACAGTCCTAGGTTATCTTGCTTGTTTTGGTTATTGTTAGGTTTGTAGTTCTCCACGTAGGTTTTTCTACGTAAATAAATACAATACATTGCAAATGCGCTATAGAATATACAAAAATAGCATGAAAACATTAAAGTATTCTTGCTGATTTCAAAAGTTTTTCAGGAACATTCTTAATTGAAAGGATGAGACCTGCAGCGATAGAGTACACTAAGGGTAAAGGCGATAAACTTGCCGAAAAAAAAGTTCGTTAAAATGCTATTAAATTTCCGAAGATTTCCGTGAAGTCGTTAAGCCGGATTTTGACGAAAAATGCCGTTAATTCCTTAAATTCTTTAAATCACTAACCGTTAAATGTGCACCTCTGGTGGTGATACTATGCACCGATTCCGCAAATCACTAATCAAACGAATGCATGGCCTACTCCTAATCTATTGGCCGCCTACGTTTAAGCCGAATAATGGGTTATGTAGCCTCAGAGAACCTAGCAGAAATCAGGGAGACCATGAGGAAGAACAACAATCCACCCAAGAACCGAGGGATTTACACCATCAACAAAGCGATTGGAGGTGGAGAGGAGATCTCTGCGAGATTTATGCAAGCCTCAGAAGAAGAACTAATGTCAGGCGCTTTTCTTCTGAAAACAACGCCATAGCACTCCGTCACCTCGTCGAGGTTCTTATGCCAGTACCCCAGTGCTCTCAAGGGAACTCTACAATGGGAAAAAATCGATGTGTATTAATTGCACGGCCGGAGATATCTCTCTCTGGATGTTCGCTGTAAAGGCTGATATCTCATGTAGAGCAGGATTGGCTCGGACTGCAGGGGCCGCAGCGTATCTACTAGGCTGAGTACACGTGCCTGATAATCCAGAGGGAAATCTAACCCACATTTGGGTTAGGTCCATACAGGTGCCGGCCTAATGGACTGAATAGATCCCCTGACAAGGCTACTAGGAGAACCTGAGTTAGGCTTAGAAGAGCAACGACAAGACGTTTTCTGACGGCCCGGAAGCCATAGCTGACATCATAGCTGGTGTACGTGGGTGGAAGGAACACTGAGATCAATGTGAAGTCGAGCAGCTATGCATCAGGCTCTGTGGGGGCCGTGTATGTGTTGGAAAGTTAGCTACGCCTCAGCGAGTCACAGAAAACAGCTTCAACGGCAGCAACGATGACGGCGACGACGTCTGGCCTGCGGGTGAGGTGGGCTACGCTGCTCCGCGGAAGGGGTGCCAGGTGGTAGAGCCCTTCTGATGTCAGATGTCCTCCATAATTTACCACAGTGACATGGGTTACGTTACCAAGACGACAAGGAGTTCATGGTCTACCTGGGGTCAACTGAGAAGAAGGAATTCTTCCGGCCTTAAATTGCTTCTCGGCGAGTGGAGCGCAGTCGGAGGAGGTGCCGGCTGTCGCCTGCACCCGATACCAGGTTCCTGGTTCGGATTTCCCGCCCAGGCCAACTAAGCCTTCCATCCGTTCAGGGTCGGTGAATTGGTACCAGACGTGTCTGGGAAGGATAAAGCGCTGACTTGTTCATCGGCTGGCCACCGCAAGTCATTGTATGGCCAAATACGCATTCAACTCGCCTCCACGAAGTAGAATGCGTGGCGCATTCCAAACAGGATTGATTAACGCCGTCGTTTATCCTTTTCTCCTTTTTAAATTGCTTCTGAATTATTATTAAAACAGTATAGTCGACGGAAAAAGGGTAATGGTCGGCGTTAGACAATCCCTTTGCGGAATGCGCCACGCATTCTTACTTCCGTGGGGTGTGGTGGTGGCAATTTGAAGGCTTATTTGGCCATACTTGACTTGACTTGCGGTGGTCATCTGATGAACAAGTCAGTGTTTTGTCCTCTCCAGATAAGTCCCACATCGACCTAGCATGGGTGGAAGGCTCACTTGGCCTGGGCGGGATCCGACCGCGACGATTGCTCAGTCGACCTATGCAGCCTATTATTCCGGGTAGAGCCATTTTTGAAGAAACGCTAGGCGTAAAGAAACATGATAACGAGTCTATAAATCTGATCGCTAGTACATCGTTTCGATCTGCTTCGACGATTTCTTCATTATTTGTTCGTTTTTTTAAATAAAATTTTGGGCACGTGTCGCTAATGTGGCCTACATCCACAAGGGAACGCACCGCATTTCAAACATTATAAAGCATACCACTTAGAAAGACGTTACACAGATTCTTCTGGTTGGCTGGCGCAATGTTAGTGGGCAGAAGTAAAAAAAAGTAAAAAAGTAAAAAAAAAGTAAAAAGTAAAAAGTAAAAAAAGTAAACCTAGGCGGGATTCGAAACTAGAAACTCGACTCGGTGTTCGGATGGCAATCTGCACCTCTACCGACTGCTCCACCACGAGCTCACGGTGGTTATAGTGGTTAGTACTGCGGAAATATTTGCACAATTAAAGCTATCCGAGATTCATACAACAAGACGTCAATCGATAGGAACCAATCAATATCGATTACAGCGCACAGACGATCGATATCGGGGAATTTCGCGAACGCGCCGCTGGGCGATTAAGGTGTAAATCCCGCCTTACAATATTTTAGTCAGGTTCAGGCGCAGGAATATCTCCACAATGATCTACCACCGTAACCGCGAGGGGCGTGGGCGTGGTAGCGCAGTCGTTAAGAGGCGCAGGTCTCGTGAACACCTCGAATTGATTCATTCAATGTTCGGATCGCGCCTAGGCGCCAAGAATGCTTCCAGCTCCTGCACAAATTGCCTGACAAAAAAGACGGTTAGATCTTAAGGTGCTAGTCGTTACTGTGGCCAACATGGGAGAATCGACGACGATGCGCTAGCCAATCAGAGCGGCGACCAATTATGTGCCATCCAGTGAGGGCACCTACCGTTTCACGCTCTGGGTGGAATACCGATTCGATGCTGATTGGTCAGGAGAGTTCCGCCTCTCGGCACCGAACTTACTATTCGTGCTCTGGAGTGCTTCCCAAGTGGTGGCGCTGTCAGTACTCTGATTGGTTGTGACTGGCGCGTGAATCCACGCCCATTGATGCTGGTCACATTGACGACTAGCAACTTAATTTCTGATGTAATGCAGCTGCTCTAGCAGCTATAAACTTGTAGAAAAAACTGTAAAACCGTCCAAAATGTCTGGCCCAGTCGAGAGCCGAACCCGTAGCTGCTTTCTGCAAGGAAGTTAAATGTCTGAAAGGGATTCCAGGGTCAGTTGCTTGAAAAACGAAGCTCAATGGATGGACAGCTCAACAACTAGCGAAACTGAAGAACTTTTGAGCAACTATGAGGCGATAAAACCTTCAAGAAACACGCTGAAAATCTGCCAGCGAGAAGATCGAGCCGAGAAGTGAGACAGACCAGAAGGCGGTCATCAATTTCGCGCCAGCGGACAGCAGCATGCCTCTGCAGCGGCAGCATCAGCTGCTGCTGCTGCTGCTGCTGCTGCTGCACTTCGAGTGGCGACGACGACGAGTGAGGCGGGCTATGGACAGCACAATAGGCGAAATCACGTCGAACTCGGCGCCGCATCGAAAAACGCGAATCCACTTAGACGGATCGCTCTCAGCCGCGGGATCTTCACACTCGACGCTGCGCTGATGCTGCCACTTCGGCTGTTCGGTGCCACTTCTTCCTGTCCAGTGGCAGCTAGCAGCCGCCCGCCCCTTTCGCCTTCGTGTGAGCGCAGATCCCTAATAGGAATTAGTCGAGCAAGACACGCCGACAGACGCACGGCTCCTGGCCGATGACATCATTCCGCCAAGTGAAAATCTTCATAAACACGCAATTATTCAAATGAAACGATCAGGAAGGGCGACGGCGCGAGGTGTTCGCGACGATGTGAGAAGCCGGGAAGCGACGTCGGTGGCCATGAATTAAATGCGGAAAAATTCGAGCTTTCTGCCGGAAATGAGCGAATTTATCGAGGACGTGCTAGCGGAGGTGAAATTAAACGAGACGGCGGCACGCGACGAGTTGACACTTTCCGTCGAAGCACCGAAAGTTCACGTCTGGCACGAAAGTGTAATTGAAATCGGCTCGCTGATGCGCCCGAAACAGCGACATTCCGACACGAAATCACATACCCCGTCAGGACTCCGCCCACTTTGCTCCAACTCCGCCCCTCGCTCACGAAGAAAAGGTAGAGCGGTCTCGAATTATCCTCAGAAATCAAATACTTTTTATTAGCCAGATATTGAAACGGCTGGAAATGCAGCAATATAGAACCGCGACCACGCCCAACTTCTGCATCCCCAGGACTCCGCCCACTTTGCTCCAGCTCCGCCCCTCGCCCACGAAGACAAGGTAGACTGATCTCAAATTATCCTTAGAAATGAAATATTTTTTATTGTCCAGATTTTGAAGTAGCTGGAAGCACAGCAACATAGTACCACGACCACGCCCAAGTTCTGCACCCTTCAGGACTCCGCCCACTTTGTTCCAGCTCCCCCCTCGCTCACGAAGAAAAGGTAGAGCGGTCTCGAATTATCCTCAGAAATCAAATACTTTTTATTAGCCAGATATTGAAACGGCTGGAAATGCAGCAATATAGAACCGCGACCACGCCCAACTTCTGCATCCCCAGGACTCCGCCCACATTCATCCAGCTCCGCCCCTCGCTCATAAAGACAAGATAGACCGGTCTCTAATTATCCTCAGAAATCAAATACTTTTTATTAGCCAGATATTGAAACGGCTGGAAGCACAGCAACATAGTACCACGACCACGCCCAAGTTCTGCACCCTTCAGGACTCCGCCCATTTTGTTCCAGCTCCCCCCCTCGCTCACGAAGACAAAGTAGACTGATCTCGAATTATCCTCAGAAATGAAATATTCTTTAGCCAGATTTTGAAGCAGCTGGAAGCACAGCAACATAATACCACGACCACGCCCAACTTCTGCATCCTTCAGGACTCCGCCCACTTTGCTCCAGCTCCGCCCCTCGCTCATAAAGACAAGATAGACCGGTCTCTAATTATCCTCAGGAATGAAATGTTGTTTATTAGCCAGATATTGAAATGGCTGGAGATGCAGCAAGATAGAACCGCGACCACGCTCAACTTCTGCATCCCCCAGGACTCCGCCCACGCTCTAGTATAGAAAGTGCTCAGAGGATAATAAAACGGCTGGTATAACAACAGAGCAGAAATATCACAGCAGACTTATGGCGATGTGCAGCTCAAATCAGGAAATCTTCGACCCGTAGCCATGTAGCCCCACCCAGTCTACTATAACTCCGCCCAGCGCTCACAGCAAAGACGAAAAACGCAACGACCTTGAAAGTGAGACCAACTGTCAAATTTCAGTACAGCACTGGCTTAAGAAAAAAAAAACAGAACCCTTTTCTAACCTTTCCCAATCTCCCACTCACGTGCCACTACCACGCCCACCTTGCTCCAGCTCCGCCCATCGCTCAAGTTCTATCCTCAGAAATGAAATATTTTTACTAGCTTATACCTTATCTTATTTTGCTCTTCTTTTATTCTTTATTAAAGTCTAAAAAACAATTAGGAACACAGCAAGATAATACCTAGACCACGCTCAACTTTTTCATCCTCCAGGACTCCGCCCAGCGCTGACAGCAAACTCAAAAATTGCTGTGGCTTCAAAAACAACTCTAACTGCCATATATCGGTAGAAAGAAAAGTATGAGCCTAAAATAAGAGGCATTTATTTACAGCCATTCTTGCCATGCTCCGCCCACTCTGTTTCAGCTCCGCCCATCATTTACAATAACTGGAAAATCCTGTTCCAAAACGTCAGCGAGAAAACATAGATCATGAAGCCTTAGAACCATGGTTCCAACCAATCCGCTATAGCTCCGCCCAGCGCCTATTTCAAGGCAAAAACCAGTAACGGCTTCAAAAATCAGACCAGCTATCAAATTTCAGAACAGTACTGGCTGAAAAAAGAAGCCATTCCTAGCTTTCTCTCGATGTTCCGATCACTAGCCAGGACCCCGCCCACTCTGTTCGAGCTCCGCCCATCATTCACGATGACATGAAATTCTGGCATCAGAGTGTTCTTAGAAATAGATTATTTCTAAGTTGACCAGCTTTTGGAGCAGCGGAAAACACCGTGAGAAGTTATTGTGTCTAAGTCCGACATCGCGTCTTCCAGGACTCCGCCCACTTTCTGCTACAGGAAATGTTGAAGGTAAAATAAAAGGTATAACTTCGCCTTAAACGCTTTAAACGCACAAAAAACAAAGGATTGATTTTGTGCAGTTGAAATATGTCAGTTAGTTTAAATTAACTGAATATGAACACCATGTGATTGGAAAACTCTACAGCTTCTGTCGCCCCACCCGCTCTAGCCATAGCCCCGCCTACAGGCAAAAATACGAGTTTTAGCCATTCACAGCCAAAAACTGCAGCATATTGCTCGTGCGAAGCAAATTCCACTACGCCACTGAAGGATAAGACAACAGTCAAATCCCTCCCCTTTCTGGCATAGCCACGCCCAAAAGTGGTGAGCTGCAAAGAGCTAATGAACGTATATATATACTGTTCCTCTTGTAGGACGTGTGTTTAAAATAAAATCTTAAAAGAAACTATTTGAGAGTTGTCACGATCCCGCCCACTCCCCCACGTGGCCACGTCCAGAATTTAGGGCAGAAAGCAGGCGACATGATACGCTTCGCTGCGGAACCGAACCATCGAATCGATTCGTGCAGACGCCAGCGGCCACTGTTGCCGAATACGCCACGAAGACGCCATAGCATGTGGACTTCCCGTTGCTAAATCGGTGCTGCGTATCGGGTTTCAGTGCTTCTTCGCTGTTTGATGGTCGACGTTGTTTTTGTGACCTTCTGACGCGCGGACAGCTGACGCCTGGACACAGGACAACGACGACAAGCTGTGTCGTCTCCTGGAGTGAGGCACCCAAATAAACAACTGACGAAGCCTGCATCTGATCTTCTCGAGGGTGCGGAGGTCTAGGGATTCATCCTGAGAGCGCTGGATCATCAGAATGCCAGGTGAAGGAGCCAGACTTTTTCTGAAGCCAACCACACAGTCGAAGCACCAAGTGAACTGCGCTCCTCGCACACTTCAATCGATTCGAAAATCAATAATTGTCGATCGTTATTGATCGAGCTTTCTAGTCTGATATGTGGCTAGCGACCTTCAGAGAAACACAGTAGCGGCGCCATTATCGATCGATACGTATCGATTGGTTGCTATATGTTCAGCACAGCCGGATTGGCTACTAGCTGGGACTTTGCCCAGAGTTTCTCTGCGATCGATCGACATTGAAGCGATGCCTTCCGCGCAGTATTTTCTACTAATTATCACAACAAACGGCTTAGTCGAGAAAAAACCGCTCTTACTCATCGACATTATTGATTGACTAATATTTATTTATTTATTTATTTATTACAGAATTTGAAAATTATTGTGATGCTTGTTCAAGGCCATCACAGTCCCATAAATCGTACAAAAATCGATAATATCAATCGATTGTTTGGTACTATTCGTATACAAAGCATCCGCATAGAACCACAATCGGAAAAACAGACGGATTAATCCTTTCATAGAGCAGGGTAATCGATAATGATCGATTAAGGGCCACTAGACGATTGACCATTTCATAAAGTAATAGGCAGCGCAGGTCAACCAGGTCGACTAATCAATGATCAGAACAAGATGCCGGTAAAAAGTGTATTGATTGGTATTGATTTTCTGCCGCTACAGCACTGATAGTGGAAACGGAACATTAAGACGGTCTGAAGCAATCAAAGCTCTAAATGATCAGACTGTGAACGCGAATGCCTTCTGGAGAAGCACAGGGAAACACTAAAGGAGATGGCGACAGATCTCCATTTATAGATTAAATCGATCAAAATCCAATTATTCAGAGACAGCGAGGTCAAACGGCCAAGAAAAAATAAGAATAGTGAGCAATGTCACAAGATAAACTAAGAAACCGTCGAACGGCAAATAAGTAAGCGGATAAAAAGTCAAGATGGCGATCATTGCACGAAGATATTGATTAATTATTATGTTATTGATTTATGTTATTGATTTTCATGGCACTCGAACGCGCTCCAAGTAGTCAGGCAAAGGCTCATATAGAGGTTTCTCGCTCTGGAATGCGGTTAAAAGTGAAATTATTTTTGCGACGATCATCTAGGGCTACTGCGTGGAAATCGGCTTTGAAGTCGTCGAACGGTCAAACGTCTAAAACGGCGGTTTTCTCACAAGAATTCCAGCCGGCAGACTCTTAATCACCACAGAAGCAACAGTTTTTCAAAAGCAACCTGCTGTGGTGCCACTTGCCAGCCATGTACCAGCGCCGGCAGCGCTCACCAATCTTGAACTTTGTCTGCTTGAAAAACAACGTAAACTGAGCAACAAAACGCTGAACAAGTGTTCGTGGTGAGCATCTCCACCGCTCATTAAAAACCCGGACAGTTGCCGACAAATCACGCGATACCAGGCTGTCAAGTTGAAGTGTGGCTTCTTCTCTCGGGAGCTGAGAACGAGTTGAATGCAAAATTGGCACTCGTCGTTAATACGGCCTACATGGGAGGCGAGAACGCGCTAGCCAATCAGCACATCGACCGTTCCACTGGGCGGTACAGATAAGCTCTGATTGGTCTTGCACTCCTATGAAAGTCGAATTAACGACTAAAACCATTAAAATCGGTACAATTCTCGAAAAATTGCGCGAGATCTGTCTGAGAAGAGAAGTGTGACTTCTGGGAAGCTGAGAGCTATTTTATTCGAAAAAAGCTAAAAATAACAAAATTTAGTACTTGTCGTTAATGTGGCCTACATGAGAACCTTCGCCTCAGGTTTCTGCTCTGTAAACGTCTGAAAGTACTGGAAGCGTGACTTTTAACTCAGTCGCAGGGCGGCGTGGCTTTATGGAATGAGCCAATATCGATCGATGTCACGCCTAATCGATATTGGTGGATTTCATACCACCGCGCCTCACGGGTCTGATGTATAAATCGTACCTTAGTCATATTTGTGCCGGGTTTAGGAAAGCGGTACATCTCCACTAGCCACTATGGGCCCTTAGTGGCGCAGTCGGAAGAGACGTCGGCTGCGGTCTGCACCCCCATTCGAGTTTCTCGGCTCGAATCCCTTCTAGCCCGACCCACCTTTCTTCATCTATCGGAAAAACGCTAGCCAATCAATTTCTCGACCGTATACGGCCAATTCTGATCCCACGCCTCAAGAAGTGGGCGTTCCCCTGCCCGTGTAGGCCACATTAACGACTAGTCCCGAAAACGTTGCGAAAGTCAGTGAAGAATTCGTCCAAAAATGTCGAAGCTACTAATATTTAGAAGCCCTCCCTCTTGCCGAAAGAATGAGCCGCATAAGTGGTCTGAGCCATCGGCTGAGGATCATAAAGTCACGAGCGAGGGTGGCACGTATGACCGAAGTTGACTAATGGTCCCCAGGGGCGGCAGCTGTGCCTAAATGGGACCGACGCTCTCTCCGAAGGATAACAGATGGCTAACAAGAGGGCATGGTGAAGGATTGCTGGAAATTCCTTGGAATTCCTTCATAAGTTAGGCTTGGCTTTAGCAGCTAGGCGATGTCAAACCATAACCGTTGTCTTATCGGTAAGAAACATTAGAAATTAATACCATTTCATAAACTCCTAAACACAGATTTTCGGCCATTAATTTAGCGCGACGCTTCCTCCATTGTCTGCATCGATCGTGAATTTGATCTACAGGAAAAAGACAGCAGTTAATCCGCTAGTCACATTACCCCAGCATTAAATAGCCACCGATATATCTCAGTTGTCAGATGCCTGTGCACCGGCCAACGCAGCCAATTCCAGACAAAAATCAATAAATCGATCGATAACGATTGCTTAATGCAAAAGCTGCTAAAAATACTTTTTTAGAAATTTTATTATGTTTTATCTCAATCATTTTTAGTTTATCTGTGATTGTTTGAAATTATCTACTGCCTATTTATTGAGTGCCAGAAGAGCGACACCGATCGTCTGTTCTTCTGTCTGTATGTCTGTTTGTCTATTTGTCTGTCTGTTCATCCGACATCGCATCATCTCACCTACAGGCTTGACTCGGAGCGGTGAGCAATACATAATGCCGGCCCTGTGGTGACCTGCTTCCTGCGATTAGTGCGCAATTGCGACGAACCAATGATCAGACAGACGGTCAGACAGACGGACAGACGCACAGAGGCGCATGTGAGCATAGAAACTTCTTTTCCTTTGCTAGAATGTCGCAAAAAGCCAATACAACATAATTTTAAAGGAATAAAGGCAAAATAAATATAAAATGATTAAATTGGAAATAAAATAATTAGTAAAAATAATAAAACTAAGTAAATAAATAACATAAACGTAATTTTATAAGTACGAAATAAAACAACTGAATAACATTAAAAAATGGAAAATAGAACTTGAGCATGATGAACAGCTCGAATAAGAGATTGCGCCATGCACTTGGAAAGCCAACAGTTTTGCAAACGAATAGCCAGCAGTCAGCCGGCCTACCGGCCAACTGAACGCTTGCTTCACCTCAAAAATCAATTGTAATCGATCGATATTGATTCGATTGCCTACTTTATCTCAGGCTTATCACATGGCCAATACATTCGACTGATTTTCTCCTCAAACGGCGAATTTTGGACAAAATCGGTAAAATCAATCGATATCGCCTCAGTCACACGCCTTATGATTCCTGTGGAAGAATTGGCGGACTCGGTCTCTACGTAATGAAGACTATCCAACGGCCATTAATTTTGCGCGGACATATAGCGGCGGAGTGGCGTTCTATCCCCCGCCCTTTAAACAGAGGTGTGGCAAATGTCTGCGTCTCCACTATCTCGTAAGGCAGCCACTAGACTCTCGAGCAATTGCAGGGGGTTGGGGGTGGGCGGGCCAGGGGGATGAGGGGATAGAACGCTCGACCCCCACATATAGCCACTCTCGCTGACAAAATGATATTTTACAAAAGGCTAAAAGACTAAAACCAAATCAAAAATATTTCAATATGCCAAAGGTACAGAACACAATATGCATAAAGATATGTTTCTAAAATATAAAATATAAAAACTATAAAATTACCTTTCTAAAATATGAAAATATTAAAAAATGAGGTCCGAGCAGATGTCACAGTTTCGCATAGGGACCACATTTCTCGGCTAACCACTACAAGGAGAACGGCAAAGGAATGGATTCTGGAATTGGTCGCCAACTGGTGGCATGTGGGAATAATGTGAAAAATAGAGTCAGGTACTTATCGGATTTTCTCCCGAACCGCCGGTAGGAGGAGCGACACTACTATTGCCCTGGCTATCTATTCACTTCACATGTCACTAGCTAATGGCCGTTCTCTGCTGGAACTCTGCGAGATGTGACCTAATGGGCTCGGATTCGCGACAAGAAGAAACATCTAAAACGCGAGGTCGATTTTAGGTCAACAAATTTATTGATTTAAAAAAATATGAGAGAAACTGGTGCGATCAGGAAGCTTCATCAGCCTCTCCGACCCGTAATAGATCTACATAGCATCTGTATTGCATAAAAAACGGAGCGGCTGACGCTTCGTGACTTGGCTAGGATTACAGGGATCGTGCGTATTCTGTCGCTGGCAATCTTCGTCAGAAGTCGACGTGCATAGATGCTTACGTAGCCGACATAAGAACCAAGTATCAACGACGATATTTATATTCATAGCGATGCCATGACGAGAGAAAACGACGAGGTGAAATCATAGAACGCTGACTCGAAATCCTGCACGTGCAGAGGGCTATGGCCACAAAGAACAAGGCACCAGGAAACTCTAAAGCAAGAGAGCTGCTGGTCGACAATCGATCGTTATTGATCTTTGTGTTCCAACTCTTCTTCCAGTCGATGTTGTCTTCTGGAAGAAGAAATCAATTGAGTCAATGTTCCACCAATATTGATCGATGTCCTTCCAAGTGGGTCAGTGGCGAACCCATTAAGTAATAACGTGGTGCAGAATCGATAACGACACGATGCGATAATAATGGCCGTTTTGGAGAAATCACACTAACACAAGCAACCTGGAAGCCGTAAAGCAAAATAGCTGCTGGTCGATAATCGATCGTTATTGATCTTTGTCTTCCAACTGTTCTTTCACTCGAGTTTGTCGTCTGGACGAATAAATCAATTAAGTCAGTGTTCGATCGATATTGATCGATGTCCTCTACATAAGTGGCTCCCTGGCGAATCCTTTAGACAATATGGTGCTCCACGACCGATAAGGATACGATGCAGAAATAACGGCCCTTTCGGAGATGAACGAACTAAGGATAGCTGTCAAAACAGTTAAGATAACTAAGCAACAAATCTAAGAGGAAATCGATAAATAATGATTGAAAGATCATTGACTTCATTGATGTGTTCGCCCAAACGATAAATTTGAGCGGCAGTTAAATTAGTATAAGACAAATAACCATAAACACGCAGATGACATCGATCAATATCGATCGATCATTGGCTCACTTGACTTCTCCGCCCAGACGATAATTAGGAGGGACAGCTGAATATCGATCAATATCAATCGATTACTGGTCCTATTTTCCCGCTTGGTAAAAAATTGGAGCGGCAATTAAATTAGTATGAAAACGCATAAGACATACAAGCGTAGACACTTAAAGGCCATCGATCAATATCGATCGGTCACTGTTTCAATTGATTTCTCCGTGCAGACGATAAATTGTAGTGGCCGTTGATGTAGCATGAAAATACGTAAACTAAACATTGAAATAAACAAGTGCCATATAAATACCTGAAGGAGCTCGATCAATATCGATCGATCACTAAGTCGGTAAAGCGGCAGTTAAATCAGTACGAAAGCACTTATAGCCCAGCACAAGCGTTTAGGGGTCATCATTCTATATCGATCGATTATTGGCTTAATTGATTTCTCCTTTCGGACGATAAATTGTAGTGGCAGCTTAAGTATAAACGAAAGATACCCAAAATCAATCAATAAATAAAGCGGAAACATCTAGAAAACACTGATCGGTATCAACCGATTATCGATTTAATTGATTTATATATTTAAACAATAAATTGGAACGCAATTAAATTAGAATGAAAAATATGAGATAAGCGAGAGCAATGGCTTAAAGGAGATAGATCAATATCGATCGATCACTGACTTAAGACTCAGAGGAGATAGATCCATATCGATCGATCATTGACGATCATTGACCTTCGACTTACTTCTTCCAAACGATAAATGGAGTGGTAGTTAAAGCTGCATGAAAACAACTAAGCTAGCAAACAACAAACCCTTGAAGGACATCGATCAATATGGATCGATCATTGAACAATTTGATTTCTCCGTCCGGACGAGTGGTAGATTTGAGTGGCGGACAAAATTGCATCAACATTAGGTTTGTTTTGAAAAAATCAATGAGTACAACACTTTGTCGGCGTTGTAAACTGTGCGGAAATTCTAGAATTCCGACCTAAAAACGGTCAGAATTTCCGTCACCTCATGTCTGGTGACGATCAATAACCACTGAACCATCACGCCAAGACGCAAAACCGCTAAGGCAACGTTCCTTCAGGGTCATCCGTTTCTTCGAAACAACGAGCTCCAGAGGTTTTCAGCAGTGGAGAAAAAGTAGGTAGAGTTAGGGCGATACTATCCATCTAGCTCTTTGCATCTTAACCAAGGCGCGGAAATAGTGGCCGTTTTCGGAGTATCACGTCATTTCAGCAGCCGGTAATGTCTTCCGGGAGTCCGTCGATTTAGAGAAGGCACTCTAAAGCGGTGTTCGAATAGTACGAACTTCTAGGAGAGCCTAAGTCGAAAACAACACACGCTCTATGTTTGCAGCAAGTCCTACCTTCTAAGCGACTTCAGTAGAGGAAATCCGACTAGGTGATGGTGGCCCAGGAGGCTCCCGGGGCAGCATCAACGGCACAATGCTGTGTTCGGCCGGCGAGCTCTATTCGATAGTGCACTGGCCGAAAGAAAGCCATTAATGTCCATAGAATATTAGCAAATAGCGCCAAAGCCCGCTCGGACTCCACCACCCCCTCGTAATAAGCGTAATAACCCTCGCTCTCTCTCTCGAAGAGTGCACCACGCTCCTGCACTCAGCTGCGTCAAAAATCAACCGGGCGGACGTAGTGGGCATGAATCAGGTCTGAACTTTGGATTCTTAACCACAGAAGTTACAGTACCGCGCATATCTTTTGGTCAATTCCCGAAAAGAACGCTTTGGAGCGTTCCAAAGCGGCTTTTTTAAATAACATTCGTTAGAATCTAGCTCTTGTAAAATGAAGCGTATATTTGAGCTCAGCAGCTTGAGCTCTATCTTTTGACTATAAATTAATAGAGTTGAACAATGCATATAGGCCGGACATAATCAATCGAGTGGGCGCGACAGCTTGTAGAGTGAGCGAAAGCTTGTAGAGTGAGCGTTTGAAGAGTTTTATCGGAAATTTCCGGCCATCCTACTCAGGAATCGTTCTAAGATCGTCCAGCCTGCCTTTGGAGTGCGCCGTGAACAGCGCATATAGAATCGAACCTATCAATCGAGTGGGCGCAAGCGCTCTCGACTCCGGTATGTTATCCCGTGAAAAACTGCAAAAATAGCAGTGACTCCAGTTCAGTTTACTCAAGAAAAATCACCACAAACCAGTAACAAGTGATAAGTAACAAGCAGCTGGGCCTTTTATTTTACGGGACTAAAAGCTCAAAAAGGGAAAAGTAGAAGAGGAAGAAGAAAAAGGAGAAGAAGGTTCTATCAACATGGCTATTAAAAAACTGACTCGAAATCTCTAGAAGCGGAAGTACGGGCAGCGAGCCATGTTTTAACATGCGATAAATAAATTCTAAAAAATCAAGATAATGTTTCACATAGATTCAATGATTTGAAAGAGTCCTTTCCCTGACGCCACGGGAGTACTTGGGCCGTAGGTTCCGCCCCCTTCCGAAAGTGCCGTCGCTCGACAGGATATCCTGCGGGACCGCCCCTCGATCGCGATTGGTCAGTGGGGCGGAGGCGTGGCGGAGCAGGAATTGCAGGACGTCCTGCCGAGTTACGGCACTGTCGCGAAATAACTGGCCGAACCGACAGGTGCAGCCGAGGTACTCCGGAGGTGCGGCGCAAGTACTGCACTAGTGTTCGCTCCTCCCATCGGCGCCAGCCATTGGCTGGACACGCCCTACAGCCCAACAACTGCAAGAGGGGTGCTGCCAAGGTACTGCCGGTTTCGGAACGGAAACCAACTGCCCAAGTACTGCCCCAGGTACGGCCCAAGAACTGCGGCGCACATGGGTCCCGCCGCGATTTCCTCATGTGTAAGCACAGTAACCTGAGGTGACGCAATGGGTCTCGTGATGGTGTGAGCGGTCGTTCCGACTGGCGCGAGGGGTTGCTCCACTTCGTTTGAGTTCGCTTTTTGTTTGTTGATGATTTGATTTCCAATTGGATCTATCCTAGTAGAAGGAGGACACCACTAGAAAAAGTGAACCAACCACGAAAAGTGTGCTGTGCAGTAGGGATGGGCGGAAATTCTGAAACTTTCCCAGAAAACAGAAAACAGAAAATCGAGTTTGTCAGAAAACAGGAATCAGAAAACAGAAAATTTCGAATTCCTCCAGTTTGAATACTGGCGGTCGGATGTCTGCGGCTAATTGTTCTGTTTACGCCTGTGACCCTTCTCTGGTCCCTGGTTAGTTCCACCTTATCCCTGATTCCTTTCACGAATAAGAATCGTACAGGCTACCCACTAGAGTTAGCGGTACAATTCCCTTACGGTATCTTTACCTACACCCACTTTGATGAATCCGACCACAGATCCTCCATATCGGGAGTCCCATGTTGTCCTTGTTCTTGTTGGCATAGTAGCCACTGTTAAACTCTATTCATGAACTATTCATGAAAGGATAAAAAGGACAACGGTCGGCGTTATTCAACCCTGTTTGGGATGCGCCGCGCATTCGACTTCTACGGGATGTCGTGGAGGCGAGTCGAATGAGTATTTGGCCATACGATGACTTGCGGTGGCCATCCGATGAACAACTCAGCGCTTTATCCTTCCCAGACACGTCTGGTGCCAATTCACCGACCCCGGAGGGATGAAAGGCTTCAGGAAATCCGAATCCAGGAACCTGGTATCGGGTGCAGGCGACAGCCGGCCCCTCTTCCGACTGCGCCAACTATTCTATTCAATATTCATAGACTAATTAAATTCATTTTCTCTAATATTCAATTGTTTGATATTGAGGATGTAAGTTGTTATAACGAAATTTTGATGCGATCAAAACTCTAGCGCTAGGCGGGACTCGAACCAGTACCTCCTGCTGACCGGGAGAGTATGCTCTTCGCCGTTATACCCACACCTCTATTCATCGACTGCGCTTCGAACAGGAGTACTTTCCTTAAGAGCTCCTTTCTCAAGCATTCGTAGGATTGGTTGAGTTGTGGTCAGATAGGAAGAGGAACAGCATGACGTTGCGGATGTGTGATTCGGAGGGTTTGACGTCTGTAGGCAGATAATATTAGGTTGTAACGAATTAAATGGCACTGGCTCGCGCCATTTTTGGCGCGTCTCTACGCGTTTGATCAAGAACAAACCGTAACATGTGGCATATCGTTTAGAAGCGCAAGCTTTGCTCTACCGGTGAGTACCAAATTTTCTATGTAAAAGTGGGAAAACGTTAGAGTTTTATTGACTTTTTTGCAGATAGACAAAAGGGTAATCCGAGGCATTTACTTGCATGAATTCAAGCTGGGCACTACAGCTAAGGAGGCTGACGGGAAGATCAACGCCGCATTCGGTCAAGGATGTTCCACAATTCGGACGGCGTATCGTTGGTATCAGAAGTTCCGGAATGGAGATGAGAGCTTGGAAGAACATGAAGGTCGTGGAAGGCATAGTGATGTTGATGAGGACAAGCTGAGAGATGTGGTAGAGGAGGATCCACACAAAGGTACCAGGGAGATAGCGAAGCTTCTTGGCGTCAGTCACAACACAGCTGCCCGGCATCTGAAGGAAATTGGAAGGACCAAAAAGCTGGAAAGGTGGGTGCCTCACGAGCCGAGCCGTCTGAGGAGCAAAGAAACCGACGATATGAGATCTCGTCCGCACTGCTTCTACGGAACGAAACGGACCCATTCCATGATCGCATCGTAACCTGTGACGAGAAATGGATAACGTACGACAACAGGCGACGATCGGCACAGTGGGTGGACAGCGATGAGAGCCCCGAGGTTTTTGCGAAGCCGGAATTGCACCAAAAGAAAGTAATGGTGACAGTATGGTGGTGTTCGCTGGGAATTATTCACCACAGCTTCCTCCCTCCCGGTGAATCCATCACGGCAGAGAAGTACTGCATTGAAATTGAAGAAATGATGAAAAAGTTGAAGGATATCCGGCCGGCCTTGGTAAACCGAAGGCGAGTTCTCCTTCTGCACGACAATGCTCGCCCCCATGTAGCACGAATGACGTTGCAGAAATTGAATGAGCCGAGCATTGAAACTCTACCACATCCTCCGTTTTCTCCCGACCTCTCCCCAACAGACTACCATTTCTTCAAGCATCTTGGCGACTTCTTGGTAGGGAAAATATTCAAATACCAACAGGATGCCGAAAGTGCCTTCGAAGATTTCGTCAATTCCAGAACTTCTGATTTTTATGCTACTGGGATAAAAAAGCTTGTGCCACGTTGGCAAAGATGTGTAGAATCAGAGGGCTTTTATTTCGATTGATAAACTTGCCTACAAGCCGAGATATTAACTGTTCAAATTTACAGTGGTTCAGTGCCATTTATTTCGTTACAACCTAATAGCTTCATTGAAGCGAATGTTGGTGAAAGTCTAGTGGAACTTTTCTTTTTCTGTCGACTAATCTCTTATTCCTTTTAATCGGTTTCCACACAGGAGAAAAAAACTGATCTCGAATCCAAATGATCTTGCAAATGTCCGAATAGCTGAAGAGAGCTCAGTTTGACGTGGAACCCATAGAAGATGGCTCTGATCAATTCGAGTAGGATAAACGGCGTTATTCAATCCCCTTTGGGATGCGCCACGCATTCAGGGATGTCGTGGAGGTGAGTTGAATGCGTATTTGGCCATACGATGACTTGCAGTGGCCATCCGATGAACAATTCAGCGCTTTATCCTTCCCAGACACGTCTGGTGCCAATTCACCGACCCCGGAAGGATGGAAGGCTTGGTTGGCCTGTTCGGGAAATCCGAATCAGGAGCCTGGTATCGGGTGCAGGGCTCAACCATCCACCAATCGACTACCCAAAATTGTCCTTTACAAGCTTGACAGCGTCCGTATTCCATTAAACGCCAATTTACCCCGGTTAGTCAGACGTTTCTTTGGAGCTGCATAAAGAGGCTGAAGGCTGACGAACGAACAAAGCCGAGAAGCTTCAGGCGGAAATTGCACCCGCGCCTCGCTGCAGCTCATTGACTTCTAAATCACTTGGAGCTACTACTCGCTTCCTAGGCTAGGCAAGCATTCAAATCAGGGGTGCTTGGAGGTTATTGCAGATTTGGACGGAGTTCATCAACTCGACCTGAAAGAGCACGACTTAGGTATCTATATCAGCAGCGCTCAACTAATCCGGCTAAGTACATATATCGTCATCCTCATAATACGACCGGAAACCAATCAAACACAGCGCCATAAGCTCCGTTTGACATTTCGAACGTTGAAAGAAGTCCGCGATCTGAGGCAAACCACTTAGAACAGATTAGACAGCGATAAGCCGCGCCCCATGAGAATCGACACAGGAACTCGGTTATTTGGAGGTCTCGCTGAAAAAAAGGGTCCGACCTTGGTAAGTACACAATGGAGATTGATCGGCTGAAGCTTTGACGGCTTATTGGAGGCACCTGCTCGTTCGAGAGGCAGAGATCTAGCCTTTGAACTCTACTCGACTTTAGTGAACGTCTTCGTTGCATATTCATTGTTGATTCAGCTATGCATTGCACTTCCTAGACTCGACATTTCAATTGATAAACGCGCCGCACATAGCATATTAAGCTTAAAAAGACCATGGACAAGCTTGGGATAAGGATCCGAGTTAACGAATCCCAACTTGGCATGCGCCACGCATTCCATTTCAAAGAGATGTCGTAGCCGCCATCTGAATGCCTTTGCAATGACTTACGGAGCTTATGGATAAGGATGTACTTGTTTAAGTGTTAGCCTTCATAGCCATTGTTTTTGTAACGTTTTGAGAACTAGTCGGTAATGTGGCCTACATGGACAGGAAACCAATCATGGGCCGAGTATGCCACCCACAAAGGCTGCCTACAGTAGGCTCTTCGATTGGCTAGCGCGCTGTCGATTAATTAAATGCTTATTGACCGAGGCGGGATCCGAACCAAAAACCTCGAAGCGACGTGCAGATGACAACAGGCGCCTTCTCCGGCTGCGCTATCACGGTTCATAGTATAAATCCATGCTTATAATAACTGATATTGTGGAGATAGTCTCTTGCCAAAATAGGACCCAAACACGAGGCGGTAGCCTTGCGGCGCACGCTATGAAATCAATCGATATCGATTACACGGCCTCCTACGACAACGCGCCACGTGGTTTCTGTGATGTCTCGTGTTCTCTGAGAGGTATTTGAAAGACCAGGAAAACTAAAGAACGTATGGCACCATAGAAGTTCCAAAACATTTCCCTAAGGCCCCGTTTATGCTTCCATCGTCAGGCGACGCGATTCGAACGGAGGGATACGTCTCATCACGTTGCGCTGTTTCGGACGACGATAAGCACTCCGGACAACCGACGACGCCGTTACGCGATTACGCATGATTACGTACTACGGACAAGTGCGAGTCCACACTGCGAAGATCAGCTGGAACCGCGTCCCAATCCACCGCGATCAATCGCACCCATTTCGAGAGCGACGCTGAGGGCTTGTTCATACTTCGCGGCAAGAGCGACTCGTCGCCGTGCAAAACATGCGTATCGGTTAAAACCGAGCGCGCGCCGCCGAAAAATGTTCATTCGAGCGCCGGCACTGTCGCTGCAGTCGCTGCAGCCGCTGCTGTCGCCTGTTCATATTTCCGCGCGTTACGCACGCCACGCACGCCACGCGCTCTGCGCTCTCGTCGCTCCCGTCGCCCGTGCAAAACATGCAAATCGATCGCGCGCCGCCGAAAAGTGTTCATGCTCCAGCGCCGGCGCTGTCGCTCCAGTCGCTTGTTCATACTTCCGCGCGCTGCGCTCTCGTCGATCTTGTCGCTGCCGTCGCAAAGTACGAACAGGCCCTGAGCAGCGCGATTGGTCTCGGATTCACGTGATTCATTCCGGCCGACCGGCGTCGACGCTGGGCGACGCGATCAATCAATTTGTCCTCAATACGTATCCACGGCGTCGCTCGGCGTCGAAGTATAAGGCCTATGTCATACCATCGCTCTTCGCTAGCGAAGGCGATGGACAACTAACACAATTGGGGAAGGGAACGTATCAAACGCTGTGGAGGGGCAGACGCGTGTAGCAGTTGTTCGACCCACCGCTAGCGAGGCCTCGCTGGCGGGGTGTCATACCTTCGATCGACACGGCATCGCTACCGATGCGACCGCGTCGCTGAGCTGAGCAGAGCGTCGGCCAGCATCGGTAGCGATGCTACCCCATCAATCTCCCCGTTTTCATTATTTTTTAATTTCCTCGCGGCGCAAATAGGGTCCGGGGGATCACCATGTAGCATAGTCCTATTTCCCTTTTGAAACCGGAATTTATTTGCAGCAATGGTGTGTTCTAGCCCTCCCACTCCGGACCCAATTTCCGTCTTCCTCGATTGTTTTTCTGGCTTATTGGTTTCGTTCGTTTGCTCTTCGATTCGCTTTAGTTGTGATGCTTAATTTCAGAGCTATCGACGCAGCCCGTAGCTACAAGCTGCTTCGACAGCTCTGAAAATTATGCATTCTGTAACAGATAGTTATTCCAAATTATACGTAAGCGAGAACAACGACAATCACTTCAATACCAGTAAAAATTAAGGGCATTAAAAGACGAGAAAATAGTGCTCTAATCAGCTGAGATTTGAATCGTCTGCAGCGCAGACGACGCAGCTGCACACAACGCTATTAGCTGAGCGCCTATTCGCCAGCTTCACACTAGCGAAGAAACTTCGCTCATCGCTCTGTTCGTCGCCTTCGCTCGGGGTCAGCGAAGGTATGACATAGGCCTAAACGAGGCTTAAGCCGAAGCTCCAGCAGAAGAAGGATATGGTGACCGTTTGGTGGTCAGCAGCCGATCTCGTCAACCATTGCTTCCTGAGTCCGAGCGAAATTAGTACGCCGCAGAAAAACTGCCAACAGTTCGACGAAATGCACAGTAGAATTCAACGTATGTGCCCGAGGTTGGTCAATGTGAAATACTGTCCCACGACAACGCTGTACCGCACATTTCAATGATGACATCATAGAAGCAACTTGAGTTGGGCGGCAAAGCTCTCGCCCACCGACTTCCACTTTTTCAAACACATCGACGAGTACTCACGCGAGGAATGCTTCAAAAACCAAGAGTGCAAAAATGCCCCCCGCCGACATCATCACCTCCAGGAGCCGGATTTCTACGCTACCCGATAAAATAAACCCAATTCTCGTTGGCAAAGGTGTGTTGGTCCCAATGGTTTTTACTCCAAACAATAAAGCTTACTGTGAAAAGGTCATAGTCTTTTAAATTTGAAAACCAACATTATTTTTGCACCGACCACTGATTGCCCTTGCCTTGTCCCGTAGGAGGGAGTAATCAAGTTGATTAGATGGGAAGCCAGTTAGGAAGTGCTGCAGCACAACCTTGAAATTAGCTCATAACAACACCCGGAAAATGAACTCAGAGAACGCAACTCATCAACTAGAGTGCACACAGACATAATGGTCTTCTTGTAGTCGAACGAGATGTCGTGAGACAAGGAAAGAATAAACACCAACTCCTCACACAACATACTTTCTAAGCCAGACTGGAACCATTTACCTCTGTCGTGCCCAGACCTCAACTACACCGACGGTGAGCGGTTGTAGCACAACCGGAGAGGTCTTACTGCACGCTCATGCTCCTACTGTCTGCCATGCGGCTCTTTCTACGCTGAGCCTGCTGCCCCTACGGAAATGTTTGGATCGTACTGCGATCTCAATTAGCTAACCGTACGCGCTACAACTGTGCGCCTCTTCCCCGCACGTCTCTGCGCCCCTTTTCTCCTGTTCATAATATAGCAGGTAATAAAGCGTACAAACAACTGGCTTGCATTCCATAACGTCCACATCCAACTTTTCGAGGGTGGTTACAAAACTAGGTGGTATCGTAAGCCAACATCCAAAAACATCATTGTGCACTACAACTCCGCGCATCCTCCAGTGTTAAGAAGGCGATTGTGGGAAACATGTTTCGTACAGCGTGCACGGTTTCATCTGGCACCGCCTAAAAAGCTTCTCGATAAATAAAGCTTGTCTTATAGCTCAGCAAAACGGTTATCCCTATAAGGAGCGAGAAAACAGGCGTAGTCGACGAGCTACGGGTGGAGGGAGGCCCGCGGAAGAATAGACGAAAGTTGCAGTTCGTTTCGTGCAGAAAGTTCTGCGTCCCGTTCATCTCGGATGACATAAGCTCTGCTTTACGTGCATGTGTTTGAAAGGCCGACCTTCACGAAATGGTTAGCGTGGTGGAAATACCACCTATGAATTTAAGGATCAGCTGGTCCGCAACCGTTTGTACGATTGCATATGCACTACACCATCATGCCCCATTTGTCCCTACGGAAAACCGGAAGATTGTATGCTTACAGGTGTTGTGTATCTTATTAAGTGCCTCGCATGCGAACAGCATTGGGGAAACCTCCCGGCCGTTATGTATCAGGGTAAAGGAGCACCTTGATGGGCTAAAAAGATCCAACGCCGCCACCCCCCTGGGCGACCACAGGGCGCGATCGCACGCAAACAGCCGTTTCGGGGTCGCAGTCACCATCCTGGCGAGTGAGCCCGACATCTCGGCGCGGCGAACCCTAGAAGCGCTTTGGATTGCGGCCAGGTCACCTGGAATCAATAGAAAGTATGAGTGTGTAGCAGTGACACAGGAGCTGGCACCATTCGTGGACATCTGTGGGTTTTGCCCTACAAGGTCATGACCCAAGAGGTCCACCAGGCGGGTAGTTCTTGGAGCTTTAGTACGGGGTCATGACCCTAGACGTCGCCTAAGCGGGTAGTCCCTGGGGCTCTAGCTTCAGTCACCCTCGTTAGACTTCCAGCTGCGGGTGCCCGGTGGACATCACTAATCCACTTGCTAAAGGTTAGCCATCCTGATCTCTATTCACCGTTTCTTTGGTCTAGTGGTCTCTCAAACAATTTCCGCAAAATGAAATGGCGTTTGGGGGATAGTTTCTCAGAATGATTTCGCCTCATTCCAGGCTCTGAAGAAGGCAAGAACGCCGAAACGTTGGCCTGAGTGCTGTCTGTGTTACCAATCTTGGAGTGGCTTGAGATAAATATTATTTCTCAAAGATATTATGGCTTCATCCATTCTCAAACCTTCTACAGACATGTAATATAGATTTACTACTTCTGAACACAGAATGCCGAACGATATACAAAAGCCTACGAGTGACGCAACCCAACCTTCGACGTCACTAGGGAACCCTCGCAACAACACGTAAGGCACGCTTATACTTACCAGGAAACTATCTCAACGGTAGGTCGGAACGTCCCAAGTGTTGTATATGGGCAGAATCGCCTCTCTCTGGGAAACAACAAAATGCAAGTATCTCGACCCCAATACAACTCTGCGCAGAGTTAGGGACAACAGAAGTTGGACCGTTGGCGGCGTTAGTCCTATGCTTGCACGATGAGGGCGAGCTCAAGTTGGCTGGAAACAGCGATTATGGGAATTACGCCGCCCCTCTACCTACTGCGCCACCATCGCTCGCTCGTCATCGCTGTTTCCAGCCAACTTGAGTCCGACCCTCGCCTGCAGGCATAGGGCTAACGCCGCCAACGGCCCAAATTCCGTCGTTCCTAACTCTGCTCAGAGTTGTACTGGGGTCGAGATACTTGCATTTTGTTGTTTCTCAGAGAGAGGCGATTCCGCCCATATACAACACTTGGGCCGTTCCGACCTACCGTTCAGATAGTTTTCTGGTTAGATCGCCGTGCGACGCGATTCGAATGCGATGCGTCCCACGTCGCGTTGCTCTGTTTTGAACAACAATGAGCACTCCGAACAGCCGGCAATGCGGTCACGCGATTACGCAGGCTTTACGCCAGATTACGTACTACGGACAAGTGCGAGTCCACACTGCGAGGATCAACTTAGCAGCAAAACCGCGCCCCAATCCGCCGTTATCATTCGCATTGCCCCAATTTCGAGAACGAATGAGTCATAGGGGCTCCGTTGGAATGGGTCGCCAGCTGCCGCGGTGGCGCAGAGGCAGTGCTCCCGCTCGTCACTGTGACGCCTGAGGTTCGGTTCCCCTCGCTGTCATCCTTTTTGCATATCATGATTCATCTTCAAAATGACCTCTTACTCTAAATTATGACATGTGTTTGATTAAATGGCCGGGAAACCTACCATACACCTTTGTAAAAACGCATGAAGGCAAAACTGCTAACGCAGCATTTTTATTTACTAAAAGGACAGGGTTAGTGAAGGAAAAGCAGTAGATCAACAGAATTTTAGGCTTCCACATCAATCAAAAGTGAAGTAGACCAACGATGCCAAGGTTGTTTAAAACACCTCCAGTTATTCAACGTAAGAATTGAACTCTATTTGTGCAAAATAGTAAATAAAAACGTCACCATAGCAGTTTTTTGCCTTCAAGCATTTGTAGGTGTATGGTAGTTTTCCAGGTTTTTCAATCTAATACAGTCATAATCTAAAATAAAATGGTATTTCAAAGATAAATCATGATGTGCAAAAAGGACGGCAGGAACGGGAACCGAACCAATGACGTCGCACGTGACGAGCGGAGGCACTACCTCTGCGCCACTGCCTCAGCTGGGGTCAGATCTTACAGACCCCCTATGACCTATTGCTCTCGCGCCAGCCTATGGTTAGACCACCCAACTTTGGCAGGTCATAACTCCCTTAGGAGTTTTAGTTTGCAATTTTAACAACCATTTTCGTAATTAGCATTCCGAGCTCTTTCTAATGACCCTGGTCTGTGCTGGAAGTTCCATTGGAGGTGGAAGCCCTTCCCTTGTTAGATTCCAACCTAATAGACCCACTGCGTGCTACAGGACAGCACGATGCTCAAGTATCAAGCAGATCAGCTGCAAAAGCAGCCACCTGCTCTCCAAGATGTCCATGTGAGCATCCACTTCCGCATTGCAGCACACGAGATTTATTCCTCTCCATCGCCGACGACGTGAGAATCCCCTAGTCGCCATCGTAAGTCACGCACGCCCAACAAACACTTCTTCCGTCAAAAACACAGCAGCACTAGCAGTCAGAAAAACAGGGTGTAATCCGACACCTCCACGTATTCTTCTCCTTCTCCTAAGGTGTCTGTGTGCACACTGTAGACGTGCGGTGGACAATGATCATCTGGCTGTGTAAACTGACAGAAGCCGGTTCTTCGACAAACTCCTGAACGGCAACAGTCAAGGTGGACAGAGTTGAATGCCCGTGGCCTGTCTGGCCTAGGTAATGGCTATAAAAATAAGCGGTCGATCCTGATGAGACCGGCACTTCAACCAAAATCTGCTCAAGCTCAAAGAAGTCCGCGAAAACGCATTTCTTTGTGCTGAATGTCTTGAAAGCAAAGAGATTCGAGTTCGATTCCCGCCCCACCGCAGAAATTTTGCCTTTTTAAGAATTCAACGTTCAAAACCTCTATAAAATACAGTAAACACTAAAACAACTAATAGTAGAGCACATCTACTCGCTTAAGATATTTTCTTCCTTAAAAACGGTACTAGTCGGTAATGTGGCCTACATGCGAGCTTGAAACACCAGGGCAATCAGGGCGCATCGAACTGACGTGCCTCCTTCCACTGCTGCGCATAGGACTGGTGCGCTGATTGGCTGGCGTCAGTTCGGTAGGTGTTGTGATTAGGTGTGACTAGTTGATTTGATTTCTTGGTTACACTATGTAGGCCACATTAGCGACTAATGCAGCAAAAACCCAGCCTTCTTGAGCAGATTACTCTAATCTTCAAAAGCGATATCACGCAGTCGATATCAGTCGATATCACGCGGAGTATAATAGCCTATGGGCAATGGCCATTCATACCCAACAACATACCCTCAGTCAATCAATATAGATCGATTATTTCGAAGTTATTTGATGCGAGAAATAACGTAGCCACTGCCTTCTGGACCGGTAAAAGTCCAAAGCCGATCGACATTCGGTCAATATGCATCGATTTTACCGAGGCTTAAGCCATGCACTTGGGTACGTCCTCGCAAAATTAGTGGCCACTGGACGGAGTTCACAGCGTATACACGTGAAAACCCAACCTAACGATCATTATCGATTGCCGCGAATATCATGGCCACAAGATGGGTTTCTAGAGTGGGAGACGAAATCGAAGTGCCGTTCGATACGGGGCGACATTATCGATTTTCGCAGAGACCAATTGATTGTTCGAGGTGGAAACTATGTAAATGTTACAGTAGGTAGAAAAATTTCACAATAAACAAGCAAAATTGATCGGTGAACCAATACAGATAAATAACCTCGACTTTTCCCAAATTTGGCCGTTTGAGTGTGAATCTACATATTAAATAAATTTTGTGCTAAAACCTACCCTGGGCGGAGCTCGCTACAGGTGAACTATATCGATCGATCGTGCTATCAACTTCTATCGATAGCTTCAATTTTTGGCCTCAAATAAACTCCAAGGAAAAGCAACGTAAACCCAAACGCAGACGAAAATGCCTCTCAACAACTGATTATTGTCAATCGGCTGGTCAATATCTATCGATATTATTGATTTCTGGAGCGATGCCTCAGCCAGTGGTGAGTATGAACAATTGCTAGGCCTACTAGTTGCTGGTTCCGAATAAAAGACTCAAGATAGAATCGAATTTCACCAAAATCGAAATCAAGCAAGCAGCCATTAACGGTTATAGCCAACTAAAACTGTGTTCTCAGGGAGGGAAAAATATCAATTGGCCGAGCAATTATTATCGATCGATAATATCGATTTTTGCCGAAAAAATCAGCCAAATAACCGAAGGAAGATGGAGTCAGACGAGTGTGTAGGTGGATGAAAAGGTTTCAGAACAGGAAAGCAACATCGACCGCTAAGCAATATTGATCGATATTATCGATTTTCCCAGATAATGGCACTCTGACGCAGAAACAACCCGAGTGCGATCATTGGTGGAAAGACCTCACAATATCGATCGACCAATCAATATCACTATATGATGTCATTTCTGACGAAGTCCGACTATACTGGTGCTTTTCCACAGCGAAACTGAACAGCAAGTCTGATGGCGTGTGGAAGGTGGTCTTATGAGCAGTTAGATTAAATAGACACCATCGATCGCCAAATCAGTATTGATCGTTAGTACCGATTACTATTGATTCTCCAGTTCTAACATGAAGTTAACCGTTAGTTAGTAAGACGTAAGAGTAGCTGTTGAATGAATCTGAAGAACTGAGCGAGGGCTGGAAATAGCGTTAATTGCACGACTCCATCTGGTTACCGTACTCCACAGTCTTCAGGCAGTCGAACTGCCCGAAGTGCAATCGAATTAATCGCAACGGATTCCACCAGCAGCAGCTCCAGCACATTCCTCCAATGGCCGAAGCCTCGTACACTTCACCCCCACCCCTGAACCGCATACAAAGCTCGAGGACCAACGGTTAGAGCTTCGAGAGCACGGCTTTAATGAAATCGCTCCGGCATACCTCACACGGCGACGAACAACAACCGGCGCCACGGTGAATGCGCTGCTGAATAATGAAGTGAATCCGAGCGCGTTAAAGGTTTGAGGACTTCATTTCGAGAAAAGTGTGTACTAGGAGGCGCTGGAGTTCTTTATGGACAGTGGTGTAGGCTGGAATGCGCAGCACTTCCGGGTTTCGTCTTACAAAGAAGGCTTTTCCCAACTCGTGGCGAGCTTTTGAGATGCGATTTTGACAGGATGCAAAGCCGTGTGGACGGAGTCCAGAATTACAGTTAGTTTTTGCTGAACGCTTTTTTAAAGACCGAGAAAAGGGGTGTGAAAACGAGTGCAGAACCTCCACGACACCTCATGAGATGTGTGTCGGCGGCTCAGTCGGTAAGAGTGACGCTTCGTAGGAGAACACCGGGGGGTTTTTCAGTTCGACTCCGCGTGCTGCCAATATTTTTGCACATATTATTCTGCTGTTATTACGCTCTCTCATAAGAGTCTTATACGATCATAAGAGTCAATTTTAGACCATCAATGCCTAAAACAATCCATGGGTGTCTATTTGCGCCTTCATATGTGCTAGTTTTTCAACGACGCGTATTTACACCACCACCATATAATACCATATCACCAATGATGCCGTAATTGCACACTAAAAGGCATACCTTACGGCAGAATATTACGACCCCGGGCTGTATCGGTTCATAAGTGTACTAGCGTAGATAGAATATCAGGCTGTCCAATAATTCTTGTCCGAAAATTTCACCATTTTTAATTTTTTTCAATTTCATTGAAAAACAAGTCTAATCAACAATATAATCACCACAGTTATCCACAACAGTGGCCCATAGATTGGGCAGGTCGCCGATGCCCTTCGCCCAGAACTCCGGGGGCTGCGACTCGAAGAAGTCCGCGATGTCGGATTTGAGGTTGTCGTAGTTGGTGAATTTTCTCCCGGCCAAATGGTGCTTCAGCGGGCGGAACAAGTGGTAGTCGGAGGGGGCGAGGTCCGGGGAATGCGGCGGATGGGCAACCGTCTCCCAGCCGAGCATCGCCAACTTCTGCTGGGTCTCCTTCGCCACGTGGGGGCGCGCGTTCTCGTGCAGCAGGTGGACCGAGGCCCGTCGGGGACGCTTTTCTGGGACGGCGGCGGCTAGTTTCTCGAGCTGATCGGTGCAGATGGAGGCGGTGACCGTCCTGCCTTGCGGGGGCAGCTCGAAGTACAGCATGCCCTTGGCGTCCCACCAGCAGCAGAGCACGATCTTCTGCGGGTGTTCCCTTTCCTCGAGGCTCGTGTCGCCGCTCTCGAAACGATTGAACCAGCGCCTGACTGTGTGTTGGGACACTGCATCCTCCTTGCACGCTCTGCAGATGTTGGCAACCGCGGTGCCCGTGTCGTTGCCCAGCAGCCACTCGTGGTACACGAACGTACGAATTCGACCTTGGTCCATTTTAGCTTGTACTGGTAGCTAGACGCGGCGGCTGCGCCTTATATACACCTAACGTGGAACTCTGGAGAACCTTCTAGAAGGTTTTTACACTTGCCTGATATTATAACATTCCTAAGGAAAATTGTAGAATTTTGAAAATTTTCGGACAAGAATTATTGGACAGTCTGGTATAATCTTTATCAGAATCATAAGTGTAGTAGTGTAAAATTGACTTCTGTGATCATGGAAAAGCGTAACAACAACAAACTAATATGTGCAAAAATGTTGGCAGTACGCGGACTCGAACTTTCCGCCGACGTGCTCCTCTGAGGCGGCACTCCTACCGACTGCGCCACCGAGATGCATTGGCGAGATGTCGTAGGAGTTGAAGACTCCTACGACAAGACTCCTAGGAGTTGTGCACACATTTTTGCACCGGTCTTCAAAAAAGCGCTCAGGAAAAACTAACATTGGTTCTGGACTCCGCCCACAAGGCCCTACATCCTATCAAAATAGCATCACAAAAGCCCACCTTGAGATGGGAACTTTTCCTTATTAGTATGAAAAAATGAAGCCGAATTTTGAACGACGACCAGAAGATCATGGAAAGCTATAGAAGCACGAAATAATGCTATATCTAATGCAATCGGAAAAAAGTTTCAATAACAGCTTCTTTCAACAAGCGAAATGATCTATGGCAGAAGTCGCAGTAACCACACCACAAACTGGGAATTCAGCAAAGCCATAGGTGGTGATTCCCTGTCAGGGAGAAGATTGTTCCTCACTGGTTTTTATTAGATGATACTGACTTGTTGTAAGCATTGATGGTCTAAAATTGACTCCTGTGATCATAAAAAAGCGTAATAACAACAAGCTAATATGTGCAAAAGTGTTGGCAGTACGCGGTCTCGAACTCAAAAGCGCACCGGAGTGCTTCTATGAGGCGGCACTCCTACCAACTGCGCCACCGAGGTACATTGACGGGATGTCGTAGGAGTTGAAGATTGTTCTGCACACATTTTTGCACCTGTTTTTTCCGGCCTTTAAAAAGGCGTTCAGCAAAAACTAACTGTAGTTCTGAACTTTGCTCACACGGCCTTACGGTTCTGCCAAAATAGCATCGCAAAAGCTCACCTTTGCTTGTTAGAATTGTCGAAATGATTGAAAGGTAGGGGAGTAGGGCTCCTTGATGTGCGTTGTTCTTCGAACCTTCCAAACAAGTCAAGAAGTCAAGGAACGTACTTCGAAGCCCCTGAATTCTCACGATGCCTTGACGACACCCTCTGATGAGATGCAAAAGAAGTCGATTTATGGCTGAAAACCCTGCTTGTTGGACTTCATGAGCCCTTAGGCGTGGATCAGTCATAGCACTAGGGCTACCATGGAGACGTTGAGCTGAGCTGACAAATTAACAGTGAACATCAGTCGGGCAGGAGCCAGGTGATAATAACGATGATGACTCAGGTGACAAATTGACTGGCGGCAGGAAAGCGCTGCATTTCTTTGGCCAGAGCGAATCGAGCAAAGGTCGAGAGCGGGAGGCAACGGCGCTTTTCGCTCTTCATCATCAGATAAGACGGATGGATCGGGATTAGAAGGTCTGGTTAAAACGGGACACATAGGAAAAAAGTCCAAAAAGTCCGACAATGAACGGATGAATTCGTTGAAAATTTCGGATCAATCCTAGTCGGGGGGTCCATAGAATTTAAAATTATGCAACAAAAAGGTATGAGATCTACGAAGCGGCTCCTAGGAAACACGATAGGCGCCCTAAAATACCAACAAAAAAAAGAACGAACAAACGAAAAAATAAAAGATCGACGCGGCTTTACAACCGTCTTGGCGGGCACGGAGCAACCTAATGGAGGCATGCCGCATGCTGATCACCACCTGACATGTTTCACCAGGCTCTGAGAAGGTGAGAAGGGCACATAATTTCGCCTGCTTACAACCGCGGCGAAAACAATGTAATTTCTTAGTTTTTTCTTGGTGAAATTTTCAGCCTCTCGGTAAGTCTCAAGTCAATTTGTTACATAATTTTTAATTCTCTGGACCCCCCCCCTCCGACTAGGATAGGCCCAAAATTCTAGTATCAAAACAATAAAAATTGAAAATATTCAACAATATATAAAATATTAAAATATATCATTTTTACGTCGAATTGGACACTTTTTAAATCAAACTGGACACTCTTCTAGGCTAGCCTGAGATCTAAAATCAAAACAGACCGTTTCAAATTGAAATGAGCTTTTTTCCACACTCAACTAAACTCTCTTCAAAAAAGCAGAATAATTTTTGTTAGAGGAAAATTTTAGTACACTTTCGTTGAAGTTTTAATTCATCTATTCAATAAGTGAAGACATTGTTTGACATTGTTTGAAATTTTATAAAAATTTTATTTTTTAAGAAAAATAATTCAAAGTTTGTTTCAAAGAGCAGGAAGGCGGCCATTTTTAAGTGCCAAAAAAGAGATTTCGCCGTGCCCTCTTCAAAAACCGCGCGATTTCTATTTGATTGATAGCAGAATGTCAGTTTACCTGCGGTTAAGCCACCTGTTAACGACATAGACAAAAGCAACAGGGCATATGTCGCGAAGATGGGCAGCATTGGTAGATGGGAACGCCCCATACAATCAGATCGCATTGAATGAGCGCGCGATTCAGAGAGGGCGTGTACAGTCGGTGCCCTCATCGGCTGGCATCTGTTCGTTCTGTGCTCGGCTTGGTTATTATTGGCTGGCACGCTCCCACCTGCCAATGCTGCTCACATTCGCGACATGTACCAGCAACGGTAAAGAACACAAATATCATTACTATGATGACTTATGTAAGTGGCATTTACACTATCAGTCAAATAAAAAATCAAAGAGAAATCAAAAATCACAACAAGCAACCACTTCACTGGCCTCATTATCGATGATTTTTATAGATTTTTTCCGACATAAGACCTCCAGAGGTGAGAAAAAACGATTTCGTTGGACAACGGACTGCCCTCTGGATACGTAAGCAGTATAGTGTCCGGTAATTTGTCCAGCCAGTTCCGCTTCTGTTGCCTGAGAGCTGACTATCCACGTGAACTGGCTGAGGATGCATGGTCTCGCAAACTGCCACCATGAAACCTGAGCTCATGAAGTTCGTCAGAACACGCTGCTCCACACCTGGCGCAATGTGTTACACCTCTGTCTCCACCTCCTTCAACCTTCACTGCCATTTTGCGACTTTTTAGGCCTCCCTAGCGTACACCCCGAGTAGATTCACTAGCCTGATGAGCAGAGGGTTGCACTCTGGGCTTGAAATAGACTCGTCCTGAATGCCACCGACCCCGAAAACACGAAGAAGAGACAAGAGAACGACGACGGGAGCGCGGTCTTCATGGCCGCCGGGGTCCATAGGGACTTCGCGCAAGTGTATCTATGCATGTGCCCAACGAGGATCTCGGGCCACAACAACGGAGTATCAACGACGAAAACAACTTGTCAGCCGCGTAGTAGACATTGGGATCCGGTTAGAGGGCTCTGGAAGTGCTGTTCGAGGAGGAAAGCGCCATCGGGCTCATATGTAGCGAGAACGATTCTGAATCTCCTAGTGGACCTAGTGTTGATTGAAATCCGGTCGAACTAACGGAGGTGACTTCGTCACCAGTTGGCGAAGCTGCTGTCAACTGGCGTTGAATTTCATGCGACAACTAATTGCCCTGTCAATTCAACGGAAGTTCACCTGCAGTTGACCGCTAGGGGTTGTGGAGCTACAGGAGTGCTGCAACACTTCATAAAAGAGCCTCTCATTGCTCCCCATAGGTCTCGAACCTTGATCTATTTATTTCGACACGACGAGTATGGTCAGAAATCGCGGCGGTCAACCGGAAGAGCGACTGTCGTTCATCGGTGAAATTTCACCGGTAATTGAACGGAATCGCATCGGCTGTAGAACTGCTCAGCCTGAGCGGGAGTTTGATATCGGTTAGTGCTGGCTGAAAGATACTTTTCCAACTCCTACCACAAAAACTTCGTCGAATTCCAGGAGAAACACTGTTCATCTGCCGGTCAATATCTTCGATGAACTATAGTTGACCGCTGCGGCACCGTCGTTTAAAGCGGATTAGATTGAGGCGTAAGGAGGAGCCGAGTTAGCCTAGTGGTTAGTAGTGTAGTTTCATGCACAAACGGTCACAGGTTCGACTCCCGGCTCGGGCACGCCATGCCCTGCAAAAATTGCAAAAATGGCAACGGTTCCAGCGTCAGGCCCAGGTTGACAGGCCGGCTGATGGAGAAACCTCGTCACAAAACCATGATCACAAGTCGCAATAGAATCAGTGTAAAGGCTAGGACGTCACCCGGAAGTGGCGCACAGAACCCCCGCCCGAGTTCTGTGGTCAGTATGCGAGGGCTACCGAGGGCCGAACGACCTCGGCTAAAGAAGCTAGTTCGACTGGGGACTCTGAATGTGGGAACGCTGACCGGGAGATCTAGGGAAGTGGCTGACCTGATGAAGCGCAGAAGGATACAAGTCCTGTGTCTGCAGGAAACGCGATGGAAAGGGGCGAAAGCCAAGGAGATCGGAGAAGGGGTCAAGCTGTACTACAACGGAGAGGACACCAAGAGGAACGGGGTAGGGATAGCTGTCGCGGAGTCCCTCAAGGATTCAGTAGCGGCTGTCCAAAGAATAAACGACCGCATCATGTCACTACGGCTGGACACGAAGGAGGGTTACTGGACCATCATGTCTGTCTACGCTCCGCAGACCGGATGCTCCGAGCACGACAAGGATGACTTCTACCTCTCGCTCGAGGAAGCCATAAGATCCGTACCAGAAGGCGACTACCTCTCCATAGCAGGGGACATGAACGGGCATGTGGGGAGTGGCAGAAGAGGAGTGGAAAGGGTTCATGGAGGAAAAGGGATCGGCCTGGTAAACCCGGATGGAGAACGAATTCTGGATCTGGCTATCGCCCACGACCTGGCTGTCTGTAGCACCTTCTTCGCGAAGAGGGAGAGCCAGAAGGTGACCTATGCTAGCGGAGGAAGAAGAACGGAGATCGACCACATCCTGGTTCGAAGGGCTGCCCTGAAAACAGTCCGGAATGTGAAGGTCATTCCGGGAGAAGACGTGGCATCACAGCACAGACCCTTGGTAGCCGACCTTAGCATACCTCTACCCACCAGGCCCAAAGTGAGGACGGAACCCAGGATCCGATGGTGGAGACTGCGGGGTTCAGAGCGGAACGAGCTACGAAGGGCAGTGCTTGAAGCAGGCCTTCCAGATCCAGCTGGTCCCGTGAATGAGACCTGGAGGAGGGTAGCCGAAACAATTCTGAGATGTGCCAAGGAAACCCTGGGAGAAACAAAGGGAGGAACCAGAGGGAATAAATCGGCATGGTTCTGGAACGAAGAGGTGCAGGCTGCGGTGAAGAGGAAGAAGGAGGCCTACAAGCTGTGGCAAAAGACGAGGGCACCCGAGCATCTCACAGCCTACAGGAAGCTGAAGAGGCTGGCAAAAACAGCTGTAGCGAAGGCAAAGAACGCGGAAATGGATGCCCTGTACGAGAAACTAGACGGGCCAGAGGGAGAGAAGTTCGCCATCCGCCTGGCCAAGGCGCGTCATAGAGCTAGCCTCGACATTCGAGTAGTGAAGACTGTGAAGAGTGCCGACGGTAGAGTGTTACGGAAGCCGGTCGAGGTCAGAGAGAGATGGGAGGAGTACTTCAAGGAACTCCTGAACGAGGAGTTCCCTCGTCGGGAGGCCGAGGAAGAACAGCCAACGGAAGGACCCATCCCACCCTGGACGCAAGAAGAGGTTCGCAAGGCCATACGGAAGATGAAACTCGGAAAGGCAGCAGGGTCGGACGGTGTGCCAGTAGAGGCTTGGAAGGTGCTCGGGGACCTCGGAATCAACTGGCTGACGCAGTTCCTCAACAGAATCACGAAAGAAGGTAAGATGCCGGATGACTGGAGGAACAGCACCATAGTCCCCATCTTCAAGCAGAAGGGGGACGCTTCCGAATGCTCCAACTACCGAGGGATCAAACTGATCTCACACACGATGAAGATCTACGAACGACTGGTCGACTCAAGGCTGAGGGAGATGGTACCCATCTCCCAGGTGCAGTGGGGCTTCATGCCTGGGAGGTCCACCACAGACGCCATCTTCATCGCTCGTCAGGTGATGGAGAAATATCGGGAGAAACGAAAACCCTACTACCTGGCATTCCTGGATCTGGAGAAGGCCTACGACAGGCTAGCTCGGGCCGTAATCTGGAATGCCCTTCGAGGGAGGGGTGTCCCGGAACGTCTGATCACGGTCATAAGGGACATGTACGAGGGCTCGAAAGCGGCGATACGAACTCCACACGGGGTGACAAGGAAAGTGGACATCACAGTGGGGGTACACCAAGGGTCGGCTCTGAGCCCGTTCCTCTTCCTGCTGACGCTTGACTCTATAGTGAACCACCTTGAGGAAGGCCCTCTCAGAACGATCCTCTACGCGGACGACATCGCCCTAGTAGCCGACAACCAGGAGGAGCTGGAGGAGAAGGTGCAGCTGTGGCAGAGAGCCCTTGCGGACAACGGCCTACGGCTGAACGTGAAGAAGACGAAGTTCATCAGCTCTGAGCAGTGCGCTGGATCGATCCTAGACTGCCAAGGGGAAACGATCGAGAAGGTGGAAGAATTCCGCTACCTCGGAAGTGACCTATCCGAGGAAGGAAGTGTGGACCAGGCGGTCAGGGGACGGATAAACGCAGCCTGGCTCAAGTGGAGGGAGTCCACAGGGATCCTCTGCGACCGTAGATGCTCCAGGACGCTCAAAGGCAAGCTCTATAGAACAGTTGTAAGACCTGCCCTCCTCTACGGCAGTGAGTGCTGGGCCCTGGGTAAGGCGCAGGAGCGGCAACTGCACGCGGCAGAGATGAGGATGCTGAGGTGGGCATGTGGATGGACCCGTCGGGACAGGGTGCGAAACGAGGATGTTAGGGCAGTGATGAAGACTGCCCCGATCCAGCTGAAGATGAGAGAGCAGCGCCTGAGGTGGTATGGACACGTCCTCAGGAGACCAGAGGATCACCCCACAAGGTTGGCCCTAGATTACGAGGCACCCGGAAAGCGTCCGAGAGGAGCCCCAAGGAAAAGATGGAAGGACGTCATCAAGAGAGATCTCGCCGAAGTCGGCGCCACGGCAGATGACGCCCTTGATAGGATGAGGTGGCGACAGATCACAAGAACAGCGGACCCTGCGACTGCGCGGGACTAAACGCTCAGGAGAAGAAGAAGAGATTGAGGCGTAAGGTGACGCACAATTAGTGTTATTGCGTAGGAAGCGTTAAACCTCAGACGCCACGCCTACGATTGAAATCCTGCTGAACTTCTGGAGGAAACCCGGTCACCTGTAGGCGAAAACCATATTAAACTCCAGTTGAACTGCTGCTGGAAAACCGTTCACCAGTGGGCGATATCCGGAACGGGACCGAACCTGATTGGGCGAATAGCCGATAAGTTCCTCTACCGCTCCATAATGAAGGAATGACATCTGAATTGATTTATGGAGGCAGTCTGCTAGATACAGTAGCCTACATTCGTTTGAAGAGTAAAAACGGCGCAGGCAATGACTCGCCTGGCGGTCTACTGGTCCTGGCACGAGTGCCCAGATCTTGGGCGAAAGCCTAGTAGACCATTCCGATTGAAATCCTGTTGAACTGCTGGAGAGAATTCGGTCACCAGTGGGAGAAGCTCCTGTCATTTGGCGTTGAATTTCATGCGAAAAGTATCTTCCTTGCCAACTCAACGGAAGTTCACCTGCAGTTGACCGCCGGAGATCTTATTGGTAAGAGTTATAATCTCGATACAGCTGTGCTCCAGCATTCTAAATATGCGCCCTCATCGCTTCCCATAGCTCTCGGATCTTGAACTTTATTACTACTTCTATTATTATTATTATTATTAATAATTCGAGACCACGAATAATCTCAGACAGTCGGCAGTCAATCGGAAGGGCGACCATAGGTGAAATTTCACCGGTAAGTGAACCGAATCGCATCGACAGTAGAACTGGTAAGTCTGAGCGTGAGTTTGATATCGGACAGTGCTTGCCGAATGATAAATTCCAACTGAAAAATATATTCCAACCCCTACCGCAGAAATTTCGTCGAATTTCAGAAGAAATAGTGTTCATCTGCAGGTCAATATCTTCGATGAGCTATAGTTGACCGTTGCGGCACCGTTATTAAAGGCGGATCATGATTGAGGCGTAAGGTGACGCACATTTGGTGTTATTGCGTAGGAAGCGTCAAACTCCAAACGCTACGCATAAAGCAAATCGAGAACGCCTATGAATGAAATCCTGTTGAACTAGTGGAGGAAACCCGGTCACCTGTAGGCGAAAACCATATTAAACTCCAGCTGAACTGCTGCTGGAAAACCGCTCACCGGTGGGCGATATCCTAGACGGAAGCAAACCTGATAGTTGGAAGTGCCTTACCCCTACATAGTGAAGCAATGACATCTGAACTAATTTACGGAAGCAATCTGCTAGACTGCTGCTACATGGAAGCCTATAATCGTTTCGAACGTTAAAATGTCGCGTTTGTAGGGCGATGGAATACAGCTGTGGCAAGGGCGACTCTGAAACTCCTAGCGGTCAACTGTGGGTGAATACGGATGTCGATTTAAAACTGCGGCGTAAAGTGAGGCATAGTTTGTGCAATTGCGTAGGACGCGCAATATTGTAACGGCTACGTGCAAGGGCTACTCCGACACTGGGAGAGTTCATCTGCAGGTGAAAAATGGGTGAACTAACAATGCCCTGGTAGGTGGCTTGATTTCGGCCTACAGGTGAGTGGTCGACGACCTATAGATGACCGGATTACGGTATCTAGGCGAGGATTTGAAAAGGGGTTTTTGCAAAGGAGGTGAATCTCGCCACGCTTTTCTCACGTACTGCCGCCATTAGTAGACAATGCCCGATAGTAGACCGCTCACTGAAACTCTGCCCCAAAACACCTCCTACAGGTCACCTGTGACGTTAAAATACGTCATTTTCACCTGCGGATAAACTGTCCCAGTGTACGAGTAAGCTGACTGACTACCCGTAAAAGGAGAAAGCGCGAAACCGATAAAAACGTGAAAAAAACGAGATGTAAAAAGGATACGCAAGGAAGCCGCAATCATCATTCGCAAATTTATTGCCGAGCTCGTGCCCCGAACGCCAACATGTTGCGCGAAACATCTGGACAACTCTTTCGAAATCCCGGTGAACTACCGGAGAACAGTCGGTTACCAGTCGGCGAAATTCCGGTCACCTGCCGTTGGGTTTCGTACGACAAACAGTTGCTCTTCCTACACTTAACAGGAGATGCATCCGCAGTTGACCGCTAGGAGTTCTCGTTTCGCAGCACCTGTGCATCACCTGATCGGTTCTCTCATACTCGCACTTGCACTCGAGACATACAGTAGCTGGCTACTGTAGACATACCGTATGCAATCCTAGTAGAATTCAAAGACAAATACGCAAATACATAGTTGTAGCATGAACGACGATACTGCACATAGTGGTGCTTGACCGTAGGCATACTTCAGAGATTGAGGATTGCCACTTTCAAGGCAATTCCCACACAAGTAGGACGATACGGTAAGCCTCATACCGTACCCCAGTCTTCAAAGGAGGAAAATGTATTCTGAGGAAAAGCACTAGATTACTTATCAGGACGTCAGCTTTATAGTCGGTTACGGAAAACCGCTTCAAGACCACCACGGTCTGTTTTTCATGTGAACCAAAACGTTTTCAGCCACTGGAACTTCTCCATGAAAACGTCGGAAGCAGCTGCCTATCATCTAGACGTTCAAATACTCAAAAATAAGCGAAAAATAAGACAAATAACAAAGAAAAATTGTAAACCGAAGCCATCCCTCTTGATTGGATGCCCCACCGGGTAATAGCTGACCATGACCATCGATCGCAGCAATAATCACAAAAAAAGCAAAAAATTTTAACACTAAGCTTGACTCACCATCATGGCTGCTTCTTCTAAGGTGTTGATCGCCGTTCGGACTACTAAAATATGTACTGGTCTTTCAATAGAAGATTCAACGAGAAACGCCAACGGAACAGTTTCACGGAATTCGATTGAAAAAGCGAAAATTTCGACGAAAAAATGGAAGCAATGAGACCCGTCATCAGAATGAAGCAGAAGCATTACGGAATTCTAAGATCACATACTTCTCGTGCCAGTACAAAAACAAGAAAAATAATAATAAAACATGAAGAAGAAATAAAACTTCATCAAAAAATGAAAAATGAAAATCGGCACTTGTCGTCAATGTGGCCTACATAGGGAGAGAGAATCAGGAACGAAACTTATCAGACCGGAATGAACGTGCGCGCTTATCAGAAGTGGCTTTGGTGCTGACTGACTGGCGTGCGTTCAATCGATATGGTTGACTACGATTGGCTGGCGCATTCACTCCTTCATATGCGGGCCACATTAACTACAAGTAGAAAAAATTCTTAAACAGCCCATTTTTTTTGGAAACATAATGTCCCACCTGGAAAAAAGAAATAGTATGCTATAATTTTGCCTAAGCACTATAGAAATCTTTGAAAAATAGCAGATTCTCAACTCGTCAGTTCCATCGACAGTTGATACCACAAGAGAAACAAAAAGAAACTTTAAAAAGGAATCAATTTCCTTAAAAGTTGGAAAAACAGTTTTCCAGAAAAAATCGGTACTTGTGGATAATGTGGCCTGCGTAGGGAACGATTAGGATGACGTACGAGATTTACCAGATTGATCGTGCGTGCGTTTTCCAAAGTAGGCTTGTGCCTTGATTGACTGGCGTGTATTCGATCGATATAGTTGATTATGATTGGCTGGTGCCTTCCTTCTTTCATATGCGGGCCACGTTAACTACAAGTGGAAAAATTCTTAAACAGCCCATTTTTGTTGGAAAAATAATGAACCGCACAGAAAAAAAAGAAATAATCTGCTATATTTTTGCCTAGGCACTATAGAATTATTAGAAGAAGAGGAAATTCTCAACTCCTCAGTTCGATCGACAATCGATACGTCAAAAAAATAAAAACTTTGAAAAGGAACAAAACTAGAAAAAACAGTTTTTCAGAAAGAATCGATACTTGTCGACAATGTTCCCTACGTAGAGAAGGAGGAGCAAGAACGCACCAGACTTATCAGGCCGGACGGAACGTGAGCGCTTTTCAGAAGAAGCTTTCGCCCTGATTGGCTGGTGTGTGTGCTCGATCGATATAGTTGACTATGATTGGCCTTCCCCTCCTCCATATGCGGGCCATATTAACTACAAGTAGAAAAATCCTTGAACAGTCTGATTTTGTTAGAAAAAATAATGTACCGCACAGAAAAAAAAAGAAATAATCTGCTATATTTTTGCCTAGGCACTATAGAATTATTAGAAGAAGAGGTAATTCTCAACTCCTCAATTCGATCGACAATCGATACGTCAAAAAATATAAAAACTTTGAAAAGGAACAAAACTCGTTAAAAACTGGGAAAAACAGTTTTCGAGAAAAAATCGGTACTTGTCGACAATGTGGTCTACGTAAGGAGGGAGGAGCAAGAACGCACCAGACTTATCAGGCCGGATGAAAAGTGAGTGCTTTTCAGAAGAAGCTTTCGCCCTGATTGACTGGTGTGTGTGTTCGATCGATATAGTTGACTATGATTGGCCTTTCTCTCCTCCATATGCGGGCCATATTAACTACAAGTAGAAAAAAAATCCTTGAACAGTCGGATTTTGTTAGAAAAAATAGTGTCCAACAGAGAAAAAGGAACTAATGTGCTACATTTCTAGCTAAACACAAAAGAAGTCACAAAGGCAGAGCAAATGCACATCTCATCAGCTCGATCGACAATACATACATTAAAAGTAATAAAAAATTATGAAAAGGAACAAATCTCTTTGAAAACTTCTGGACTTTTTTCTGGAAAAAAGTTTTCCAGAATAAATCTGTACTTGTCGACAATGTGGCCTACGTAGGAAATGACTACGAAACTTATCGTGCTGCATTGGAGAGAATAGCCTGTGCTCTACGAGTGTTTGGTCGGCGCTCTGATTGACTGAGGCTAGCTGCCTGGGCCAAGCTGCCTTCTCGTGTAGGTCACAAAAACGACCGGTAGTGAAAAGAAATTTTAAAAACTACTTCTTCTTGTAGACAATACTTATGTCAAGAAAAATAATGAAAATTTTTGAAAAAGAACAAATCCTCTTAAAAACTGGAAAAAAGCATTTTTCAGAAAAAAGTCGGAACTTGTCGTCAATGTGGCCTACGTAGAGAAGGCGGGTGATGATGTGAAGTTTTTCTCAAAAACAGTGCTCTGCATTTTTTGCTAATACTAGAAAATTTGACCTGTAGAGGACATCATGATTGCTGCATTCGGTGAAATAGCGCTGGACCCCCTTTCTTCTATGAACCATTAAAAAACCTGCGAAATGTCTAGTCACTAATGGCTCGCCCATGTTTTTCGCTACTTAACTCTTAATCCGTCAAATAGACGACATCATAAGCCGAAGACGAGGCCAACTCCCGCTCTTGAAGGCGCTTACCTGCCTCTTAACGTCATGTTTTCTGAATGTGTGTTTGCTTCTTGAACAGAAACACCACTCTACCTATTAGGCAGCCGGCGGGCATCGGAGTGGGTCGGCGGGGGGAGGCAGAAGCGGAAGGAAAACAACCCGACGCAACGAGGATCGAGAGCGAAGTGGGTCGTAAAATCTCTCAATTCAGCTCGGCATCGCTAAAGGATGAGACATGGAGCAGCCGGATGGAATCGCTTGAAAATGTCACGAAAACTGAATCAGCGAAAAAGAGAAAAATCGCGGCTTTTCATGGATGGCGTAAGGCACTGAGCATCAAACACCGGCACATGTCGCGAATGTGAGCAGCAACGGAATGTGGGAACGCGCCAGACAATCAGGTCGCGTCGAGTAGGCGTACCTTTCAGAGAAGAAGTGTACAGTCGGCACCATGATTGGCTCGCTTATGTTTGGTCGATGCCCTGATTGGTTATGATTAACTAGGGCGTTTCCATCTACCAGCGCTGCTCACCTTCGCGACATGAACCTCTGAACCTATGCCTCATGGTAATCAACGCGAGAAAAACATTTTTAAATTTTAAAAATTTCATTTATTCGTGAAATTTATGAAAACATAAACAATTCCTGGAGGAAACTATAAGAAATGTCAACAAAAATAGTTATCTAGTGATGAACTAGAACTAAGATCGTTCGGAAAGATTCCTACACTCACTCGAAAGTAGGAAACTCAGCGTTTCGGAAATGTCTATCTAAATGCCGCTTGAATTAACTTAAGTCAGGAATTGGATTTCTTCCAGCCGCTGGTGTCATTCAGAAAGTGACGAAACGCTGGAAACAATTATCGATAGTCTCGAGGACTTAGAAACGGTTCAGAGGTTGAAGGCATGGCGCATACCATAGAAGGACATGTGGCTCAGTAGGCTGGGCGCGCCGATCTCTCGCACTCCACAAAACAATTTTGAAATAGCCTAATTTTCACCGCAAACCGTCATAAAACGGTGGGTAAAAATTTATGAATGTGAACTCAGCCGAGAAGGCAATAATTTGTCGCTGACGCACCGACAGACAAACTGATTAGGCCTAACGCACCCCAGAATCAACGAGTTGGTTGATATTACTTGCTTGCTGTTAAGCCTATTCAAAAACCAACATATTCAGCTAATTTCTACCGGAAACCGTAAAAAATTGCGGAAAAAAATTGTCGAAAATGATACCAGTCTACTGCAATTAATTGTTCGCGGACAGACAGACAGACAGATTAACCTGTTTATGGGCACCGTGCTTGCTGGCACCCAAAAAAAGGACATGAACAAACCTATTTGAGCCCTTAAAATGACGAAGCACTTGAAAAGAAAACTGGCTTCTTTATCGGCTCAGGAATAGAAATATAGCACCGAGGTTAAATACATGGCACATACCGCAGAAAGTAGGCATTGAGTGCCAATCTCGCACCCCCGTGATCAATCAATCGATCAATATTGATCGATTGCTTCAAAGGCTATCCAAAGATCAACAAATGAGAGTAACCTCCACCGCACAAGCCGTTAGAAAAACGGATGAAAACGAAGTCCGTCGAGTGGACATTAATTGTTCACTGTCGCACCGCCAGACGAAAAGATTAGGTTGCTTGTGCCTGTAGTAGTAGTGATCTCCAGACGATTTAAGTGCCTCGAAACTCATCATCAGATGAGAACAGCGAAAGCGAGAGAATGACAAGTAAAGATTCTTCGGACTTGAAGCGAAATATCAGCCAGATCAAGGAAATGTCGCAGACCATCTGACACTGCATGGACCTGAGGTAGGAAGCAGATGAGGAGCAGTGAAGGAGTTTTCCTCCACCAGAGGAATGGCAACCATTTACGTCAAACTCAAATCCGTCGGATTAAACTAAACTGTGATTCCTGAAAGCATAAAGAGCAAGTGCTCCTCATACATCAGTACCGCTGTTCCTCAGCAAAACTTTCTGATTATGAGTATCGCGACTATTCGCAACAGTCTCATATCAATTCATACATTTTTTCATTCAACCGGTTTAATTGCCCAAGTTTGAGATAAAAATCTCGATGTATCGGTGGTTTGTGCGTATAACACTCGAAAAAATACACTGAACCGCTAAAATGAGGAAGTTCTTTGGCAGCAGCTAGTAGGAATCAAGACGTGCCTTCTGTCACGAGTTTTTTGAAGAACGCACCAGCTTCACACGACACTTGGGTCCCGACGCAGTAGCTCGCGCCTTGGAAGCCCTCAGATGGCCTAAGCAATCATCTACGTCTCTGGCTTTGTTCTGGTCGGCAGGGCATCGTCTCGGCGCTATTCCAGTTAGGAGGGTGCAGAGAATTTCAATGGTCGACCTAGGATGTGACAGATCGCATCCTGAGTGGCATCAAATACAAATTAAAATAAACGGGAAACACCCATAAGCGCTGCAGAAGACGTTGGTTTGGAACTAGGGTCCGTTTATACTTCGACACCATTTGGCCGTTTTTTACGTGTTTGTCATATTTATCATTAATTCGCAGCGAATGACGATACCTCAAACTTGGGTGATCAAATCGGTGATAAGGTAATACAACTACTTACAACTACTATGCTGTATAAAAAATGTCTCAATAGTCGCTTTTAGTGCCTTCATCAGTTGGCAATCTTCTTCGTGGTTACCGCATTCGACTTTTCTTAGCCAGCGATTGAAAATACCTCAAACTTGGGTAACTGAACCCGTGGTAAATCGAACAAATAATATTTGCTGCAAAGAATACCGTCAGGAGATGCGCTTTGCGTGCTCACCATTTGTCCTTTTATAGGTGTTTGTCATATTTATCATTAATTTGCAGCGACTGACGATACCTCAAACTTGGGTGATCAAACCGGTGATAAGGTAATACGACTACTTACAACTACTATGCTGTATAAAGCATATAATCAAAAGTCGCTCTGAGTGCCTTAATCAGTTGGCAACCTTCTTTGTGGTTACCGCATTCGGCTTTTATTAGCCAGCGATTGAAAATGCCTCAAACTTAGGTAATTAAACCTTGGTAAATCGAACAAATAATATTTGCTGCAAAGAATACCGTCAGGAGATGCGCTTAGCGCGCTCATCATTTGTCCTTTTTTACGTGTTTGTCATATTTGTCATTAATTCGCAGCGATTGACGATACCTCAAACTTGGGTGATCAAACCGGTGATAAGGTAATACAACTACTTACAACTACTATGCTGTATAAAGCATGTCATCAAAAGTCGCTCTGAGTGCCTTCATCAGTTGGCAACCTTCTTCGTGGTTGCCGCATTCGACTTTTATTAGCCAGCGATTTACAATACCTCAAAATTGGGTAATCAAACCGATGATAATGAAGCCGAGAGACTCGACACCATGCATTGTGGCCACATTGATCGAGCGACGCGATCGATCAATTTAGCCACTATATATGCTGTCGCCTCCCTCGGCGTTGGGAGTAAAAGCGGGACGTTAAAGGGCCCACCCACCTTATCGATCGTGGGTCCTACCACGCGGGCCCGGGCACCGACGTGCAAACTGAGTGATTTTCGAGCCATTTCGGCTTTTTGGGCCAAAACCTATTGATCGCTCGGTTGGCTGGCCTTGAGGCGTGACTACAGACTTTCCCGCGCGCCGAAACTCAGGCACGTGCAGCGAATCAATAGTTTGGTTTCTTGGAAGCCGGTCAAAGTAGACTATACCCTTGCTTGACTGGGAAAGATAGTGAAGTGAATAAAAAAATGGTCTGAAATAAAATAAATAATGATATTTATTTATTTATTTATTTATTTCATGCACCCATAAAAGTGCGCTCAAGAATTATAGGGAAGAAACAACAGATGAAAAAAACCATTCGATGACAGGCACAAAAAAAAATAGAATAGCGTAAACGGTTCCTGGAAGCTAGGGGTCAAAGCTAGCTTTTAAAATGATATATTGATATGAAGTAAAAATTAACAATAAATAAACAATCACCTGCGAGAAGACCTTTCTATGAAGTTTCAATCTGCGGATAGGCCAATGTAGTGGCGTTTGTTTCGCCTTTCTAGCGGTGCCCCCTCCTACTAGGATAAATCTTATGAATAAATAAAAATGTCTTAAGAATAAAAAATAATGAATAAATAGTGAATAAATTAAATTAGCAATGTATAAGTAATGAATAAAAAATCCATGTTACTTCCACAATATTTTGTGCAAGTAGAAAGCGTAGCGCATTCCAGAAGGGATTGATTAACGCCGCCATTAATTCTTTTGCCACGTGCCGCGAAGATGAGCTGCATTGGAATCTGGAAGCGCACCAGCCAATCATAGCCAATCAGAGCATCGACCAAACACATGCCACCCAATCAGGATACCGACCACACACGCCCCTGCTCTATGGCAGGCCCATTCAATGTGGCCTGATTGGCTGGCGCCTTCAAGATTCCCAATGCTGTCCACCCTCGCGACATGTACATTTGCTTCGTTTTGAAACTACAGGCTATAGGCAAGGCTTGTGCCATCGCATCCAAACAAACCTGAACTTATGGAATGCGTGGCGCGATCATTGACGTGTGCACGTTGAAACGAGATTGTACCCAATTGACGGCTATAATATTGCATATATTGTATTTATTGACGTAGACAAAGCCTACGTAAAATACAATAAATCCTAGACTAATCAAAACAAATGCGGCGCTAAAACATCGAATTGGAACACACCACAAATTGCGCCATTTTCACGTCATATTGGGCACTTTTCAAATCAATTTGAACAATTCGCACGTCAAATTGAACCCTCTTCTAAAAAAGACTCGATGCTTCTAAAATCAAACTGAACATCTTTCAAATCAAAATGAGTGTCTTCCAGACTAAGTTAAATTTTTGTTTAAAGGAAAATTTTACTATGGTTTTCACTAAGGTTTTAGTTCAAAAATCCAATAAATAAGGTGCATTGCTTAAAGTTTTATGAAATTCTCGATTTTTTGAGAAGAAGAATGAGATTATTTCATAGAAAGAATGTGACTATTTTTTAGTGCCAAAAGAGGAGATTGCGCTAGGCCTTTGTCCAAGAGGTCACGATTTTTATCCGATTGCTAACAAACATTTAATATTTTGTTACTTTATGGTACGTTATTATTATTATACTTTTATTTTACTTATTATTAATAGTAAATATTTTCGCGAATTTATATTATATTCATTTTTACTTTTTCCAATATTTTAAATATTTTCTTGTTTTGCGAAGTTTTACAACTATAAACAATACAATACAACCAGCAGTAAAGAAATACACATGTCCTCAGTTTGATGCTTCGCATAAGAAGCATTTATGCTATGAATGAAATAAAAATTGCGGCGAGCTTTTCGAGTGCGTGGCGCAATCTATTTTAAAGTTCTAAATAACTACTACTTTGTTGCATCTTAAAACAATTTGTGGTTTTTTTTCTTGAACAATAAATTTTTATAACATTGTTACGCTTATTTTGGCAGCTAAGTGTAAGAATTTTTTAAGCAGTTCATTTTTTTCTCGAAAAATAAATTTTTATAATACTGTGTCACTCATTTTAGCAGTTAAGACTAAGAAGTTTCTAAGAAGTTTAATATTTTTTCTCGAAAAATAAGTTTTTATAACAACGTTAGATTCATTTTGGCAACTAAGAGAATAAAAAATTTCTAAGAAAGTTATACCAACACTCCATGGAACAAAAAAATATTCTCAGTATCTTTGACAGCCCGTATTTTGACCTGCAAAAAGCTCGTTTCGATTTAGAAGAAACGCACACTTAACAGAATTACCAAGGCCCCAAATTCCTCAAGAAGAATGTACAATTTTGAATGAAAAGTGTTCAATTTGATTTTAATATTGTCTAATTTGGCGACGAAAAAATATATTTTAACGTGAAAATGCCGTAGATGTAGAGCAAATACTAGTATGGAACGAGGGATAAAATATTAAACTGCTAAACGAATATCAATAAACAGGCAAAGTGGCATAAATAGGTAAAAAAAACTGATATACAGTAAGCGAAATGGGCTAAATTACAGCGATAAATAGCGTCGCAAATCTCTATAAGGCTTCGGCGCTCTTCGAAGGTGTTTCACATAACAAAAAAAGTGTTTAAAAAAACTTGCAAGGACTCTTCAGATAGCGATACCACTGTAGTCAAGTTTGACCTCGAATCTGACGAAATATGTAGAAAATGGGGAAATTCTACTACAAATGAAAGCCTAAAGTGACGTGGAGCTCGTTCTCCTCCCCAACGTCGTTGCTGACGATGACCACGACGACGCGGGAGCAGCACATCGAGGCGAGCCACCACGTGAACAACAGAGAAACGTACGCCAATAAATGGGCGGGCGACGGCAGGCCGACTGCAGAAGAAACACGCGCGACGATCGGAGGAAATTCGGCGGACCTACTTCGTTACCCAAAAATAGGCGCCTCCGCCGCCTCATCTCACAGACCTTTCAAAAAATCAGCTCAAGAAAAGTCAAAAGTCGAGAAAATACAAAATTTCGCAGCCCAGAAGGACGAAGATTAAAGGCGGCATCTTCATAGGATTGCGCCAGGCATTCTACTTTGGCTACGTGTTTAACCTATTGTCGGTAGGTTGACCATGTCAACCTACAGAGTGTAAAATAAAAACGGCCGTTATTTTTGCGTGACCACTATTCGGATCTACCTGCTAAATGGGCCAGAGTTGGATTTTGTAGAAGTAAACATATGTTCGGTATTTATCGGGTTTTCGCCCCATCGGATACACGCGACACGTCAAGAGAAACGCCGACCAATCAAAGCACTGACCGTAGAAGTTATATACCTGTCCACTTATCATTTCTATAAAAAACAATAACCAACTCCAAGTCTGCTTGCTAGTCGTCCAGGCTCCCCTAGAAGTAGTTAGTGATCGATCTTAATCGATCAACATTGATCTCGACACCCATCGCAACCGCTTCGCTCAATCCGCTTGGAACTCGCCGAAAATCAACAATACTGATCTTCGATGTTCAGAGAATTTACTTCTGAAAAGCATATCCAGCGTCTGCCATGTTCACGTCGACTCATGTTGATTCTTTTGGATAATTTTGTTTCCATGTGGCAAAAGTTCTCTAGCGGTCAGTAATTTTGCGCGGATAGACCTACGGACTCACTGACGGACATATTAGCGGAATATGTCCTTTATTTATAGAATTATTACAGGATCAGTAATATTCTAACGATTGCAAAACTCTCATGTTTAATGCATATAAAACTATAATAAATGAAATAAAAATATTTACGGCACAAAATAAAATTTGCATAATTTACAATTTAAAATAAAACGCACCGACTACAGCATAAAAATGATGACGTTAAGAAATAGCCACCATTTTCGTGTGAACGAGGTCCAGATCTAGCTGCTATGTGCTCCACAGCTGGGTTTCCTTCTCCTAATGCAGTGTGGAACAAAGATGCGGTACTTATCGGATTTTTGCCCGATCGAATGCAAAGAACGAGGCAAGGAATGCGACTGCCAATCAAAGGACTGTCCACATTTCTATTAAAAAATAATTAGCTGTCAGTCTGCCTGCTAGTCGTCCAGACTTCCACAAATAGCCAGTAATCGATAGATATTGATCTCTGCACCCATCGCAATCGCTTCGCTCAATTCACTTAGATCCGCCGAAAATCAATAATACCGATCTTCGATCTTCTAAAAGCCACTTCCGAAAAGCTCATACAGCGTCTGCCACACATATTTACGTTGATTCATATTGATTCCTTTGGATGATGCCGCTTCCATGTGGCGAAAGTTCTCTAGCGGTCAATAATTTTGCGCGGACAGACCTAGGGACTCACTGATGGACGTATTGGTGGATTAAGCTCCTCTATACATAGACTTATTTCACGTTCAGAAATGTCTCGCGCTTGTAAAACTTCCAAGCTTAATGCATATAAAACAAAAAATGAAATATAGTATAAAAATAATTAAAAATATTTTTAATATTTAAAATAAAATATAGTGTACAATTTAAAATGAAACCATCAATTATTTGGCAGGAGTTTGAGATAGGTCAATTCTTACACCGTTTGAAACTCCTGCTGTAGAAATCCCGTTGACTTTCGAGAGAAATGCTGCTCATCTGGCGTTCAATTTTTTCGGTCAGCTATAGTTAGCCTTCTGATTGACCGCTGCAAATGTCTGAGTTTGCTGTTCACATCTCACCGGGAGTTCACCTGCAGTTCACCGCTAGGTGTATCTTAGACTATAGATTGATTATCCGAAGCAACTACAGTTCACCAAAAAACGAACGTCAGATCATCAATATTTCCTATGAAATTCAACGAGAATTCCATGGCGGAAGCATTTAAAAGGTATTTAAATCCGTTTCAAATATTCCCGCTCAAAGTGGCAAGTTCGACTGCCGGTGAAATTCAGGTCAACTGCCGGTGAACTGTACCACCACTGTGCCACATCTACATAAAATATTTAAAAATCGCGTAATAAACGCTTGCTCAGAAACGTGAATAATAGCATGCCGATGCTCGTAGATTGCGCCATGCCTTGCACGAACCTCTCAGAATTGGAAGGTACATTCAATGCGCTGAATGTGAGAGCTGGGGGAGGGTCTCTTTGTCGATGTTCTCGCGAGTGTTTTTTCCTTCGCAAACAAGTCGGGGATAGCTGTTCCTCAGGGAGAAGGGAGGCGTTCATGGCCTCAGCGGTGGAGGGAATGGAGTCCCTTTAGAGATCGAGAGAGCTGTCGCGCCGACCGCTATTCCATCCCTTGTGATGGTGGATGAGCCATGCATTCGATTTCTGCGGCAAACTGCTCGGACTGGCTCGTAGTAACGTCCTAGAGTAAGTAGGTACCGCTCCTGAAGCCCTGCAAAAGCTTCTAGAGCAGGACACGATGACTTTCGACGTCACGAAAACGACCTGATCGTCCCGTCCGTCCATCAGCGACACTCGACACGTCCCGCGGCCCGTTGTAACAATGTTTTCCACGTGGGAGGGGTGGACTCTTCTCTCACCCGGTCGAGGACGACATCCTACGAGTATGCCTGCATGCCTACTTCCCCCGCATCAGCTGTCAGCTCCTCGTCGTCGTCGCCGTTGTCAACTGCAGCCGGCGGTTTAAGCACCTTGAATGGCCATCGAGGACGACGACGATGACGACGGCCCTTCCTCGGCGCTTCGGGCCCCCGAAACTCCAAACGTTTATTGAATTTCCGGCCACGATAGCGCAAATAGGACACAGCCAGACTGACAGCAGCAGCAGCAGAACACATGCAGCCGCCAACAACAGCGAAGGCGCAATTTCAACGGCGCCACTGACACTCTTCAGGCTGGCTGGACGGCAACAGACCCGTCAAGAACAACCGCCCGCCGCGCGCCTCCTTGTCTAATTAGACGCCGGCACGACGACCGGATGAACGACATGGACGGGGGACGGGTAGAGGAAGGGCTTCACGGAATCGAAGCCAATCTGCTAGCCCACTTTGCCCCGTGTCTCTGTGACATATTGGGTTGAGTACGACATTCAAAATCTGTGGATTACGCCGTGTAGTTCGCATCTTTCGACGTCTACGAAGCTCTCAAGACGATGTCGCCCAAACTCCCATCGGGTTATGGTAGAAATCCGGGGCAGAATTCCGTTTTATGTTCCATGTCGCGAATGCGGACAGCATCGTGATGTCGGGACGAGCCAGTGAATCATAACCAACCACAGCAGCTACTGAACCCACGTCAGCCAATCAGAGTACAAGCCGTGCACGCACTCTCTGGATGGGGCGCTCCATTTCATGCAGCATGATTGATTAACGTCTACCCACCTCCCAATGCTGCCCATATTCGCGACTAGAGCTATTTTAAATAAAATATATGATATATTATAATAAATTATAACTACAACATTATAATATTATAATAATTTAAAAAAAATAATTAATAAAGCATAAATAAATTCATTGTCTAAACATGTGCTCAACGAGTGAGCACCATTGCGAATTCCTTGTCGCGGAGCTGAGGTGATTGGTTGTGATTGGCTGACGACTTCCTGTCTCAGCATGTAGGCCACATTAGCGACTAGTACCAAATCTCATTGTGACGAAAGAGAGATAATAATTTTAGGTACAATATGAAGGTCCTGACCCTGTGAGTCGCTCGCTCGCAAAGTCTCTTGTTGTTTATGAATGAAGAAAAATAAACAACGGCGCTAATAATTCGTTTTTGGGATGCGCCACGCATTTCACTTTTCTATTTGTGGCACTCCGAACATCTCAGGAAAATGGCGTCGCGTATGCCCTGCTATTGAGCAGCGTACACTTTTGAGTCAAGTACAGTAGAATAGGATCAAAACACGGATACGACCTCAAACTTGGGTAACTAAACCAGTTGAAAACGAATATTATTCAGCAGTCGAACAAAACAACTGAAAACATTAAATCAGACAGCAGTGAAATAAATCTTAATGTGTCAAAATTTTCTGAAGAAATTGTGCTCGGAGTGGAAGCACCGATTTCTTTCGTTCCTCAACACCCAAAAAAATTGCAGTGCTTTACGGGCAGACAGATATCGAGCCCAAAGATATCACAAAGGTATGTGAGCCCAGCGGAAAATAACTCAAAGTATTTAGAACTTCAAAGAACGTTCTCGAATGGTCTTTGTTGTCTGCCTTTTTTATTTACGATAAAGGCGAGAGCCCGTTAAAGCAGGCCTCAAAATTGGGTAAGTAAACCAAAGGGATAATAAAAAACTTATTTACCCAAGCTTGAGCTACGTTTCGAGGGCCTCTTAATTCTATCGAAATCAAGAGGAATGGTAGAGACCACAACAAAGAAAGAAAGAAAGAAAGAAGAAAGTCTTGCTGGAACTGTATCACAAGAAGGATGCCATCAAGACCAGTAAAAATTCTGAGCCATGCAGCTCGTTCGACACGAGGCGACTGCTAAACTGCCTCGCGTAAAGACACGGCCTATATGACCTCAAACTTGGGTAATTGAACCAGTTGAAAACGGATAATATTCAACAGTTTAATAAAACAATTGAACATATTTAATCGGACAGCAGTGAAATAAACCTCAGTGTGCCAAAACTCCCCGTGGATTTTGTACCCGGGGTGGAGGCACCGTTTTTCTTTTGTTTTCAACACAAGCAATTTTCGCGGTGCTTTCCGGGCAGACAGACATTGAGCTCAAAGGTATCACAAAGGTATGTGGGCTCAGCGGTAAGGAACTAAAACTGCTTCAATAGGACCTTCTCGTGCATATGGTTTATGTTGTCCGCCTTTTTTATTTACGACAAAGGTGAGAGTCCGTTAAAGCAGACCTCAAACTTGGGTAAGCAAACCAAAAGGCTAATAAAAGATTTGATTACCCAAGTTTGAGGTGTGTTCCGACGGGCTCTTAATTCCATCGAAATCATGGGTAATGGTATAGATCTCAAGAAAGGAAGAAAGAAAGAAAGAAGAAAGTCTTACTGGAGCTGTGTAACAAGAAGGATGTCACCAAGATCAGTGAGGATTCTGAGCCATGCAGCACAAACTTAGGAGTGTACACATGCGAAAATAAACATCCGCGTCATCGGCTGATGCTTTTTCTCGTCGTCGTCGTCGATGGACATCGCACTCCCACTAATACCGTCAACGAACGGCTTCGCTTCATAGTAGAGGATTCCCTTAGAATCTCAACAACAACATAGTGGGATCTTCCTCTGATGTTGATAACCTTTAAACTCCAATGGAGGTGGGGTGGTAGTGAGTGATAAGCCTCAAAATAAAAGAGTAAAGGACGGCATTACTCAATCCCTGGGGATGCGCCATGCATTCTTCTTCTACAGGTTGCCCTGGAGGCTAATTGAATGCGTGTTTGGCCATACTTGCGGTGCCCAGCCGATAAACAAGTCAGCGCTTTATCCTTCCCAGACAACGAAATTCGAACCAAGAACTTGGCATCGGGTGCACGCGACAGTCGGCACCTTCTCCGACTGCGCTAGGCGCACACATCCCTCATCAATAAGAACAAGAAATAGGAGAGCTGCCAACGGATAAAGCTGCTGAGGAGACTGTCAGCTGCTCTGCTGCGAAAAACCATTCGGACACCGTCAACTGTCCATCAGAGTTGTCCGTCCGGACGACGACAACGACAACAGCTGCTGCTGCTGCCGCTCATCGAGTGAAGTCCGTTAGAAATTCGTGTCGTTGCATTCTGATTTCGTTTACCGGCTGAGAGTGCTCATGAGAAACTAAGCTGGAAGTCATCAAAAAAGGAACTATAACTCATCAAGATTCTTCATGCTTTCACAGTCGACACCCTTCTAAGCCAGGCATGGACTTCTGAAAACAAAACGAACTCTCCCAAATCGAAACCAGTGTCTTACAGGTCAAATTATTAGGTTGATCGAAAAGTCTTGCAACACTAACACAACAATATTCAAATTTGTTCCTGTCTGCTGAAACAAAAACTCAGACCACGATATATTCCCCATCCAAGCCTAACCAGGGAATGTCGTCAGCTTCCCATGGAACTTCGGATTGAGACCTATATCACGTGAAAGAGCTCGAGACGCTGATCACTGCTATGTAGACCAAATTTGCTAAATGGATCTCCCAAGCGAGTTATGGCCGGCGGAAGCCGCGAAGTCTTCCATGTGTTAGGCGCGCCAGTCAGCGTTGGGCGCAGTATTGCGCGGAAATCAGCGTTTTGGCTATCGGCGCCGTCAGCAGCAGCGGCGGTGCAGTGGTAGAGTGCTCGCTCCAAAGGATTGGCTTCATTGGTTCGGTTCCCGCCGCTGACGGCTTTTTTGCATTTTGTAACTTATCTTCGACGAGGACCTATAATCTCATTTTTAGCACATTTTTGAGCGAACGGCTAATGGCGACTTGCATTTACGTCTATTTGAAGACGGAAACGTGTTTCAGGTAAAATGTTTTATTCATGACGTGAAGCAAGTCAGAAATTCAAATCAAAACAAAATAAAAAGTAAAAATAAAATCAAAAATCAACAAAACCTAGTAAACATAATAAATAAAAAGTAAATGCATAGTTAAAAGTTCGGACTCCACCGACCGACGAAAAAAAAATCGCTGAAACTTGGTCTAGGGGGTTATTTAGGGTGCTGATCACGAATCTGACATCCGTTTTTCACGATTCGGTCGGAGACCAGATTATTTTGTTTTGATTTGAATTTCTGACTTGCTTCACGTCATGAATAAAACATTTTACCTGAAACACGTTTCCGTCTTCAAATAAACGCAAATGCAAGTCGCCATTAGCCGTTCGCTCAAAAATGTGCTAAAAATGAGATTATAATCCTTGTCGAAGATAGATCACAAAATGCAAAGAACCCGCCAGCGGCGGGAACCGAACCAGTGAGTCCAATCCTTTGGAGCGAGCACTCTACCACTGCACCGCCGGCGCCGATAGCCAAACCGCTGATTTCCGCGCAATACTGCGCCCAACGCTGATTAGCGCGCCTAACACATGGAAGACATCGCGGCTTCCGCCGGCCATAACTCGCTTAGGAGATCCATTTAGCAAATTTGGTCTACACATCTGTGATCAGCTTCTCGAGCTCTTTCACGTCATATAGATCTCAATCCGAAGTTCCATGAGACGCTGACGGCATTCCCTGGTAAGATCCTCCTCTCCCATAGCAAAGCTGCAATCATTTAGAGAATTAAAAAAAAACTAGGTCGCATCATGAGCCGATATGATTATCGCCGTTTTTATTTGAATGATAGCAAAAATGCTCTTTACATAAAGCATCATAATGGGGATATGTTTGTTATTTATAATTGCTCTTGTTGTCCTTCTTAAAATCGTCGGTTCCCTGAGTTTCATTGGTGCAAATTCGACTTTGTAATAGCGAAGCTCGACTTGGTCAATTCTTTATTGACAACGTTTCGGGCTTTAAGCTGTTCTTCAGGTTTAAAACAGTAGCATTACAAATCTGTATCTGTTTTTTGCTGTATCATTTACAAATATGAAACTCCATACCTGCCGAAATTTTGCTACCAATCGAATAAGAATCGCGACATCTTTAACGAGGTTATGGCGCAATCTCATTGTTGACACTGAAGAATAGCCATCTTCCAGCTTTTTGAAAGAGACTTTAATCAAGAATTTTTTCTCGAAAAATAAAACTTTTATCAAATTTCAAACAATGTGCTCACCAGTAGTGGCGTAGAGCATTCCCGCCCGGTCAGCAGGGTTCGAGTCCCGTCTGACGCTAGAGTTTTGATCGCTAACAAAGCATCGTTATAACTGCTTACAATTTTTAAACAATTATTTTTCCTCAAAAAATAAAAATCTTAGTTTTCAAATTTTTTATTTTATAAATTTTATTTCATTTTTATTTTATTTTAATTGAGTTTTATACAACGTGTTTATATTTCTAACTCTTCAGAGAGTCTCTATTTTAATGTGGAATTTTTCCCCTTTGGTTTGGAAGACGTTCGCCCTGATTTCAAAAGTCTTAGGCCAGCTTCGAAGAGTGTCCAGCTAGATTTGAAAAGTGTCCAACTCGACGTGAAAATGGAGTATCTTGCACATCTTCATGACGCCATGCCCCTCGCCCAGCCACCGTGCAGCATCACTTGCCAACTAGATGAAGGCTTGCTGAGGGGGCGGCGGTGAGGAGCTGGTGGATTACGCTGTCAGCCGCCGTTCGGGATAAAGCTCACCTCAGAGGGATAAACACGTAGGTATTCACGGTTTATAGAAGCCATCCGGATAGTTGGGACAGGAACACGCCACGGTTTAGAACCACCAACCCCACGGACGTCGAAGTTTCTATTGAAAGAAGATGAATCACGATCTCAACAGAATGTCGCATCATCAATTCTTACAGGCAATATCATCGTTCACAGAAAAAAAATTACTGCGACGATCAAACCATTTGGGATGCGCCATGCATTCTACTTCTACTGCTTGTCATAGAGGCAATTTGAGTGCGTACTTGAGCCACATAATGACTTCTGGGTTGTCAGTCGATAGACAAGCCACTATTTTCTCGTTCTGAGACCAGAGTGGTGCCAATTCACCGACGCAAAGGGATGAAGGGTTTCGACGGCGCAGTCGGAACCCGAACCAAGAGCTCACCCGACAGTCGCGGCGCAGCGCCTCCTCCGACTCCGCTACCCCGTGCCCAAATAAACAAATAAAGGTACATGTCGAAAAGGCGGCGTGCAGGAACGCGCCGTAACCACAGCAACCAATCAGACACCGGCTCGGTAGCACCAGACGAGCACATGATTGGCTGCTGCGATTACGAGCAAAGCTGCGGCACGTTCCCGCACCTCCGAGGTGCGTCTTCGCAACATGTGCCTAAATAAATAACGGATAAATTCTTATATATGTGGAAAGTAGCTAAAAAGTCCGATCATCTCTCCGTTAGTCTAAACTGCATGCCTGTCTGTGCGTCCCTACTTCCTTCCTCCGACGCAAACGCCGGTGGAAGGACCTCACATATCAATCGATAATATTGATCGTCTTCCAACCTTCCAAGAAAGGAACGACTCGAATATGATGGCCAATGAACAGACTTCGCAACAACTGAAGATTGCCAATCGACTGGTGTCGACCATATCGATCGATTTTATCGATTTTTGCATGGAGTTGAGATGATCACTATTTGAGGTGAAAATAAGTTTCATAATACGCAATAAAAAATTAGAAATTAATAATTAAAGATAAAAAGACGCATGCAGGGACGAGTTACGATGATTCACAGACTTCAGATGGAAACGCTGAAGCCCACTACCGAAGTAGCTGTAGTTCTAGTAAAATGAACTAGCGACCACAAATGCAGAGCCTAACAAAAGAATCGCCCAATGAACGTCGCCTGACAATTGGGTCATTATGGCACGATGCAAAAACGAATGAAGAACTGTACCGCTAGAGGTCAGTAGAAGTGGATGATGCTTCCGTTTTTTGAATGCAACTGAACGAACGGCTCTTCGTGTCCCACGAGCGAGGAGGATACATTGGAGCACTCTGGCACGCGACAGGGACGAATGGCGGTGCGGCTGGTGACCGCTTGAGCAACTCGACGAAACGGCAGGTGACACAGGTGATGCGTCAGTTTAGGCTAAGAGCTCTAAAGAGCGTGACCTGACCCCCTCTCTCTCCGCCCCCCCCCCCCGCTATCCTAATCCTCCACAATACGTAGAGGTCAGAAGGGCTTCAATCGTCAAGGTATTTTGAAGGCATGGCTTATGCAAGGGTTTACCTGATGAGTGCATGCTCTCACGCTTTCGCTCTCATAAATCTGTCGAGTAAGCGGAATCTTTACTTGTTTAGCAGGCATAGCGCGGCCGTGGACAACGGGGAGCCACGCAGTCCAGAATCCATGGACGTTGTGGACCTCATTCTTCTTGACAGATGCTGGAAAGACAGTGGTCATAGTCATCTATCTGCATCATCGTCATTCATCTACATAGGAGTGAGTTGTCACACGTCTTCCACGGAGGATTCTGAAGCAGCTGAGCTCCTCAGCTATTCCGGAGTGCGCCATGAATTCTGCTGTCGCCTGATGTCGCGGATGTTATGAATTCTTCTCTGGCTTGGGTTGTAGGCTTTCAGAAGACAAGAGATTTGCAAGGATGAACTGCTTTCAACCTCCAGATAGTCGTTCGACTAGAAAACCGAAGTCGGTCTGTCGACGGCGAGCAACGTCTTCTGCTTGAAAAAAGTCCAAGGTTCAGGTTGAAACTTTAGAGTAAAAAATACCCGAAGTTAACCCAACAGCCAACCCACACAATGGCTCGGGTAACGACCCCAATAACTCAGCGGGAAATCCAATAAACGACAATGAGAATTCGTCGTCGAGCCGTCGGCCATCGAACAGGCGGACCTGTGAAGCGGACGACCGACTGGGAATAGCTGCTCTTCAACGGCCCGCTCTCATTCATCGCCTACACGCGGATCGGCAAAAAGCCGGGGCTGTTGCCAGGGATGTTTATGGCCTCGAAAACGGCTATAAATCTCTCATAACCACATATAAATGGCCAGTGTTTTGGGCGCTTCAGCTGTCAGGTTTAAATCGGCTGCTGAACTGCTGTTGCTGGGTTCTAAGTTCACCCAGAAAGGGAGAAAAAAAACGGGGAAAAACGACAAAAATCAGGCTCAGATAGCATCGAGAAGCTCGATGTAATTGTAGGTAAAGGCGTAGGTCAGAATCTAAAGCAAACAACCTAGAAGAGAGCTTTCAGATAAAGCTCCGTTCCGTCCATTACAGCGACCTGGGACTCGAATGGGACGACGACGATGAATTGAGTGGCGAACGCCTCTGGTGCCCCCATTCAACGAACACACAATTTGTTTCAACGAACGTTTTTCCCCGAGTGTTTCACGACAGCCCCTAAAGACCTGCTGCATCTGCTGCTGATGGCCTCCGTCTCCTCACTCCCACCCAGTCCACCACTTCATCGCTGCATTTCTCCCGATTGCAAAGCTGGCAACACGTGAATACTGGCCATCGGCTTTCAAGCCGCTTCAAGCTGCTGGAAAGACAAATTCTAGGCTCATTTCTACAGCTCGAAAATCTCTACAAAAGCCAGTTATAAAAAAACACCTTAGAAGGAGCTGTAACAAAGACCTCCATTTTCGTCAAAATCTACTTGTCCGACACTTGTCGTTAATGTGGCCTACATAATGGAAATGGACGCACTGGACCAATCAGGCAGTATTTAGCGGGTCAGAGAGGCGTGTACGCCCAGCTGAATGGCTCTTTGACTACTCGTGAGCTAGCTGTCAACTTTATATCGGTTGTCGGTACAGGTAGCTAATGAGGCCTACATATGCAGAAAAGAATAGATCTGGCCAATCAGGCCGCATCGAAATGGGCGAGTCACACAGAAAAGATGAGTTCGCCCTGTTTGATTGCAGTTGGATGCTACGCCCTCGATCTCTACGCAGGTTTCATTAATAATTTCATCTTGGAGGTTTTAGGCAGGTGAAGATGAGGGCGAAAACACTCCGGTACTAGTCGGTATTATGGCCTACATGGGTGTGGGAACGCATCAGACAAATCAGAACGTACCTAACGGGTGTGCCCTGATTGGCTGTGATTAGATGGTGCACTCTTAACTCCGCCTGCAGGCTAATTTAACGACTTCTGCTCAAAGATTTTGTATAGGGCGAAAACTGTATCAGCACTAGTCGTCAATGTGGCCTACATGAGGAATGGGGACACAACAGACTAATAAGGTTGCATCGAGTGGGTGGATATTTCATTCAGAAGTCAAGTCATGTACCACCGGTGCCCTAACTGGCTGGAGTAGGGTTCGGTGGGTGCTCTGATTGGCCGGCATGTTTCCACGTTCCACCCCCATGCAGCTCACATTTAGCGACATGTACAGAATTCGCTGACACTGAAGCGCGGCAGTGATTTCCTTGGATCCTACATTCAGGCACTGTTTTAGCGTCGTCAGGATCGGAACACGTGCCCTTAGGTGACTGAGACGTCTACAGAGAACTGGTTGGCCATTAATTTCGCAACGTGGTGGTTTCGGGGTTATACAGCAAAAATCGGTTATTACTGCACCGACGCGGCCACTGCCCGACAATTTGGCCTTTTCTCAACACCGTGAACCTCTGATCGAGTACAGCTGTGACGAGGACGACACTGGAACTTCCATGGGTGAACTACGGGTGAATGAGGATGATTACTTACATAAAATGGCGGCGTAAGGTAACGCGTCAGCTCCATGCAACGCGCTAGCTTGAAATACTGTTGAACTGCGGGACAGAAATTCTGTTGAGAGTGGTTGAAAATCCTGTCACCGATCGGTGAATTTCACACAACCAGCAGTTGGCCTTCAACTTCACCGGAGTTTCGCCGCAGTTGAACTATCTTCGCCTGTTCTGTTCCGCCGTGCTATATAAACGCCAAATTCCTTGCTGGAAGACTAAATGGCACAAAAACGTCAACTATTTCTTCACTCAGGATCCGTCTTTATTATCCACTTCTCTCAGTCATCCAGGGGCTAGCATTCGGCTTCAAAGTTCCATGCTGAGATGGGTTTTTTGATAGCAGCTAAAAAACCCAAGAAAGCTTTCCTCTACTTAGTTTTCTTGAGAGCTATTTCAAGCACAGACGAGCGAAAAAACGGTCATTAATTTCGTATGGATGACAGATGACTCGCAAGCGAGACTTTTCCGAACGGCGGACTTCTATTCCTTCTGCTCGTCGTTTGAAACCGTAAAAACGGTCGCTATTTATAATTTGAACCGAATAGGTCTCAGTGCGCAAAGGCAAACAGAGCAGCGTTAAAAAACCAATTGGGGGTATTCTCCAAGTTCTCTCTTCGTAAAACCTCGGCATTATTTAGATGCTTCGATTACTTCTGAGCCGAACGAGGTTGTTAGGTGGATCAGTATTTATTGAGCGGCCTAACGTTTCGACCCGTTTGTCGTCTTCGGAGGCCTAAAAGTGGCTTGAGGATTCGGATGTTGCTATCTACCCGACCAAACGCCTCATCGACTCTAGCCTTTCGGATATCGTCTTGAGGCATAGCAAGAAATCCCGAACCCATGAACGATAAACTCACCCGCTGATCCACCGCTTATGCGGAGCGACGCCGCTGCCGCAGTTAGTCGACAGATGGTGACTGAGACTCACTATACTGTTCATTCTACACTATGTATACTGTGTATGCCAGTGTCATTCTTAACCACATCCTCGTCACCACCGGTCGCTCTATAACTCCCTCTCTAAAACGGTTGACTCCCCTATCTGAATGTACAGGTTAAATTATCCGGTGGCATGATCCGAGTGAAGTGGTACCGCAAAGAAAGTTCTACAACATCTTGGTCCACGCATCATCTGCGCATCCTAACGCAGTCAAACGCGCGGTGGTGAAGAATATGTTCAGAACTGCGAACGATGTATGCACTGGTGCTGAAGAACGACGTGAGTCCGTGCAACTAGCATGTCAAATAGCTGCGCAGAATGGATACACGGTACCACATCACCACAGGGGATCCCACTCTAATCAGCGAGCTGTACCACGCCGAGATAAAGTACCCTTGTGTGTCCCTTTCATTTCCGATAACGTCACTTCCGCTCTACAACGAAGCATAAGACGGGCCCAGTTGGAGGATGATGTTGTCTTAGTTAACATTCCAAACGACAGCATTAGACGCCAGCTGGTTCGAAATAGGCTTTACGACAGGAAGTGCGTAACGGAAAACTGTGTTGTATGTCCTTACGGGAAAGTAGGGGATTGCGCCAAAGTTGGCGTTATCTATGAGCTTGAATGCCTGACATGCAGCCAGACATACATTGGGGAAACCGGAGGGGTACTTGCTATTCGTGTCAATGAACATCTAGCGTGCAAAAGCCGGGGTATCTTAACGAATCCTCTGGGCAAGCATAAAGTGGAGGAACATGGCGGAAACGACTTTGATGTGAAGTGCACGATTTTGACCATCGAGACAGATATTTCGTCTAGAAAAGCGCTGGAGGCGTTCTAGATTCTTTCACGAAATCTACGAATGAACAATCGAAATGAGTGTCCTTCGGTCACCGATGACTTTCTGCTGTTTATTTCGCATTGTGAGTTATAGAGCGACCGGTGGTGACAAGGATGTGGTTAAGAATGACACTGGTATACACAGTATACATAGTGTAGAATGAACAGTATAGTGAGTCTCACCAGGAAACTATCTCAACGGTAGGTCAGAACGGCCCATGTGTTGTATATGTGCAGAATCGCCTCTCTCTGAGAAACAAGAAAATGCAAATATCTCGACCCCAATACAACTCTGCATAGAGTTAGGGACGACGGAAGTTGGGCCGTTGGCTGCGTTAGTCCTATGCCTGGAGGCGGAGAGCGGGCTCAACTTGGCTGGAAACAGCGATGACGAGCGAGCGATGGTGGCAGAGTGAGGTAGATGGGCGGAGTAATCCCCGTGATCACTGTTTCCAGCCAAATTGAGCTCTCCCTCCGCGTGCAGGCATAGGGCTAACGCCTCCAACGGCCCAACTTCTGTCGTCCCTAACTCTGCGCAGAGTTGTATTGGGGTCGAGATATTTACACTTTCTTGTTTCCCAAAGAGAGGCGATTCTGCCCATATACAAAACATTCGCCGTTCCGACCTACCGTTGAGATAGTTTCCTGGTCAGTCACCATCTGTCGACTAACTGCGGCAGCGGCGTCGCTCCGACAAGCGGTGGAACAGCGGGTGAGTTTATCGTTCATGGGTTCGGGATTTCTTGCTATGCCTCAAGACGATATCCGAATGGCTAGAGTCGATGAGGCGTTTGGTCGGGTAGATAGCAACATCCGAATCGTCATGCCACTTTTAGGCTTCCGAAGACGACGAACGGGTCGAAACGTTAGGCCGCTCAATAAATACTGATCCACCTAACAACCTCGTTCGGCACAGAAGTAATCGAAGCAACTAATCATAATAATAATAATTCCATCATTGTTTGCATGGTGACCGGTTTCTTTAACTACAATTTTGTGGTTATGCTTGCCTTTCAATGATTCGCAATTTATTTGTTAGTCTTTTTTTTGCTTTAGGCGCACTCCTGGTGCAAGGATAAATAAATAAATAAATAAATAAATAAATAAATAAATAAATAAATAAATAAATAAATAAATGAACAATATATTCAAACTGCCTCTACGATTTCTCGTAGAAGTACATAGAATTGTAGCCCGTAGCAAAAAGGATTGATTAACGCCCTTGTTTAACCTTGTCTGTTACAATGCGACCTATGCCAATGTAGGCCACATTAACGACTAGTGCAGCCATCATATAGGCGAATAAGATCTCTCTCCTCTGACGGCAGCTTTTCAGAGAGATTCTTTTCTCTGAAAAAAATTCTTGTTCCTCCTAGCTTTGCTGGAAAAAATATTTAGTAGTTGTCGTTAATATGGACTACATGAGGAGCGGCAGACGGCACCAGGTCAGTTCGACTGCATTGAGTGTGCGTGCCACTCGGAAAGACCCGGTTTGGCTAACGCGCATGTTCGGTCGGTGCATGGCTTGGTTGTGATGGGCTGGTGGGCTTATCCTCGCCTCCCGATGTAGGCCACATTAACGACAAGTACCGCCATTACACAAACGACGTGCATCACCTAAAACCGGCTTCATTATATCGAAAGGAATTGGGATACATCCCGCATCTACGTATGATTGAAATACCGTAAATGTCCTCTATACACACTCGATGTAGGCCACACTAGCGACAAGACCAACATAGCACAAACGATGTAATATTTAGAAAATTGCTCCATAATATAAGAAAAATCAGGAAATGTATGCACCTGCGTAATTTTTCAGCAAAAAATAGCGGAAGAACAAGTCTAGGCCGAACCACTTCCGCGTCGTCAGCTGAACTAGGCTCTACTTCCGTCTCCCCCTAATTGGTTGCGGCAATAATCCGAAGACGCAGGTGTCGCGCCAGCCGGAGTGCTGATGGCCAGCCGGCTAGAAGGACTGGCGAGGAACGCGATTCAGAGGCGATCGATATGTCTGACCTCTGAGGTTCGTTACGCGTATACAACCTGAGGAAGCACACTCTACCTGCCAAGCAGGACATGCAGATGTAAGGTTTCAAGAACAATCTGAGAGGAACAGCAGTTGGCCTCTTGCTCAGGTTAGCATTACGCGTAAGGAACCTAGCCGCAAGGAAGCCTCTTCAAATGTTAGTGAAGGGTCGACGAAGCTAGATTTCCAGGGTAAGAGTTCAACTTGTAAGAAAGAAAGGGCAGCCGATGCTCGCTCTGAAGTTCCTTCCGCGTATGCTACCTGGTGTGGCTTCCTTAAATGTCAGCGAAGACTTCTGGAAGAAGTACTTCAAGAACAAACAGTTCATTCTGGAAGAAAAACAAAGGCAGTCCTGCTTTGATGGTTCATTACGCATAACCAGCTTGAGGGAGCATTCTCAAACGTTGTCCCAAGCTTTCCTGTGAAAGATTTCGAGGATGAATCAGTCAACCTGATTTAGGGAAAAGGAGGGGCCAGATTCATCAACCGCTTACCAACCGGTAACGGTGGAAAGTACCGCCAAACCTGATGCTGACGAACGTCATACGAGGGGGTTTGGCGATACTTTTTACCGTTATCTGCCTGTAAACGGTTAACGAATCTGGCCCCAGAACGGAATCGATCTCTCTTTCGAGGTTCCTGTCATGTAAAATACCTAACGTGGCTTTTTCTCAAGAGTTCTCAAGATTTCCATGTACTATATCAAGGAAGAAAAACCCAATCTGAGAAAGAAGAAGATCTCAGGAGGCTCTCACCCCTTCTGAGGTGATTACGAGAGAAAATGCCCGAACCGCGCCGCGTCTGTTTCGGTGCGAGAAAATGCCCGCGACCAGGGGAGAAAATGCCCGCGACCAGAGGAGGAAATGCCCGCAATCAGGGGAGAAAATGCCCGCGACCAGGTAAGAAGATGTCCACAGCCAGAGGAGAGAATATCTGTGGCCACTGAACGGTTTTCGACAGGGTCCACTACAACAACCACTACAACAATGTGTTACATGTGTTGTGTTACACAATGTGTTACATGATAATCACGTGGACAGAGAAACGGTATTTTTCTCATGCCGTCGAGGAAAGGGCGTGAGAAATCGTGGGCGTGGCAACTGAAACGGTGGCACCATCATTTGGATTCCCTAGCAGACTTGATGGCCTCACCGCGATAGAGAAGCTTTGGAGAATACGAGGAAAGATTCTCGTTACAACAGGCATGTTCAACGGTTAAATTAGCACCAACGGTGTTTTTATGTGAAAAGAACACTTGAAAACACTGAAAGGAGCGAAAGAAGCGTTTTCGCACGGATCTCAATTTCTAGCACGCAAACTAGAGAACAAGCACAACAACGGAACCTTGTAACTTAGAATTAGTTTTCGAAGCATTGAGCTGCGGAACTGTACAATACCGCTCAAATTCTTTGCAAATAAGACGCTTTGTGACGGATTAATCCGTCGCAAAGCGTCTTATTTGCAAAGAATTTGAGCGGTATTGTAGGCCGCCTCAATTTTTGAGTTTGTTTTTTGAGCCACATGGAGTGAGCAGTAAGGTACATTCACTTCAAAGTCACGAAAAGTAGAAAATGAAAAAATGGCAGAACTTATTTGGGAATTTATTTAAAAAATTTGTTTTTAGGTTTTTACTGAAGCTTTACTGAGTCTTTCTGATGAAGTCTTCGTTTTTGACCAATCAATTCCTTCTTTACTAAAACAGGATTTGAACATAGATAATTCAACATTCATTGCTTTTCAAGTGGTTTTTCATCTGATACACCGTTGATATCGTAAATACTTGTTGGGCTCTTTCTTATTAAAGTTGTTCTCAGTGTAGAACTTCTATTTATTTTTATTCGCTTTACTGCTGTTTTTCTGATAGTTCCACATACCTGAATGGTTAGTTGCAACATAGGTTTTACCAAAAAACGTTACTAAAATGACCAGAACTTACGGTGTAGCACCTCGCCAAAAAATCTTTCAAGGCACCTTCTCGTAATATAGAGTGTTTTCCGAACATGAAATTTTGCGATCAATTTTTTATTATAGTTTTGATACGAATGAAACGTTGCGGAAATAGACCACTGTATAATAATAACCATACTTCCGGTTAAGGCTCTCCTAATGTACGGTTTTTTCCACAGTTTCAAAACTTTTCTTCGTTTCCTAAGTGGTGTTTACCGCTCAAAGTTGTTTTTCTTTATTTCGGCGCTTTTGCTGTTCACCATAATGGTGTGCTATAGATTCTTCTCGTCAACCCGGGCATTTTCTCCCCTGGTTGCGGGCATTTTCTCCGCACGCAACGCGCGCCGTGAGATTCGGGCATATTCTCCGTAGACCTTCTGAGGTTCAGTCTTAAGAGGCATTCTAAAGTACTAGCTAAATCTTCTCGTTGGAAGATTTGAAAGAATAGAAGTCATGCTAAAAGGCAACAAAAATTCAATCGGTTTCCCCTCTGAAGCTAACTACGCGTATGCCGTCGAAAGAAACTTTCTCAAATGTGAGTCAGCTCTTATTGGTGAACATTTTCAAGAACAAGCAATTTATTCGGAAACAAAAGAGAATTCGGTCCTCCTCCGAGTTTTATTACGTGTAAGTATTCTAAATATAAGGAAGCATTATCACATTTTGGCTAAAACTTCTCGTTGAAGAATTTCAAAGACAAGCGACTCAGTCAGGTGGTGAAAAAGCAGAAAATGCAGTCAATTTCTTCTCTGAAGCATTTAAGCAATTCTTCTCCGAGGTTTCTTACGCGTATGCTACCTGAAGTAAGTTTTTCAAAGGTTAGCTAAATCTCTATCTATGGTTTCAAGGGCAAACGGGCCAATCTGAGAAAGAAGAAGATACAAACGTCCCACCTCCTCTCACCTCCTCTGGGGCTCCTTACGCGTAAGCAACCTGGAGAGACATTCTGAAATGTTAGCCAGGACTTCTCGATGCATGATTTCAAAGAAACGCCGAACAACCTGATAGTAAGGAGGAAGAAGATGCAGTTGTTTTTTATTCTAGTGTTCCTCACGCGTATTCTACCTAAACTGACTCTTCCAAAGGGTAACCAGGGTAAGGGTAAAGGTGTGTACGATTTCAGAGTTGTAAGAACAAATAAGTTAATCTGAGAAGGAAAAGGCAAACCTCCACTAGAGCTAATTACGCGTAAACAATCTGACTGAGAAAGTATTCTAAAATTTATTTAAATATTTCTGCTTAATAGAACGCGTAGAAGGCACAAACACAAAAAATTTTAAAATGTGCAGCTAAAACCATATACAAAAGATCTCTGAGGGTTAAAAAAATGCTTGAGTTGACACGCAGACATGTCTACAAATCCTTTAGGTTCGCCATTGAGCAGGTTAAGATCTTTAAGGTTGCAGTATGTGAGGAAAAAAAACTCACAAAAACCTAAAAGGGTGACCAAAACGTCTCGTTGACGCATTTCAAAAATAACCCAGTCAACCTGATTACGAGAGAGAGAGAGAGAGAGAGAGAGAGAGAGAGAGAGAAGAAAATCCAATCGGTCTCACTTCCGAGGTTACTTACATGCGTAAAATGACGTCATAAAAAACCCAGGAGCTATTTGTAAAGGATTTTACGGATAGTCAAGTCAGTTCAAAAAACCCAAAATGCACTCATCCCCACTCTTTTTTATGTTCGTTACGCGTCTACTGCCTAAACCTTAACAAATATCAGCGAGGCCTTTTTGGTGAAGGATTTTAAGGGCAAATGATATATTCTCAGAAAAAGAAAAGGCAATTTTCCGCCGAGGTTCAATACGCGTAAGCAGCCTAAGGAGCCTTTATCAAATGTTTTCCAAGACTTCTCTGTCTGCCAAGATGTTGAAAGATTACAAAGAAACGCCGGTCAAGCTGACGATGCGAAAGAAGATGTTCTGAGGTTCCTTACGCGTACGATACCTAAAGTGAACTTCTCAGATGCCAGACATTCCTGTACGATCCTATTGTAAAGATGAAGAAGTCAATCGTTGTCACTTCTGAGGTTCGCCACGCATGCACTGCCTAAGGTGACTTCGACAAATGATACCAGAAACCCTGGGCTCAAGTGGAGGGAGTCCACAGGGATCCTCTGCGACCGTAGATGCTCCAGGACGCTCAAAGGCAAGCTCTATAGAACAGTTGTGAAACCTGCCCTCCTCTACGGCAGTGAGTGCTGGTAAGGCGCAGGAGCGGCAACTGCACGCGGCGGAGATGAGGATGCTGAGATGGGCATGTGGATGGACCCGTCGGGACAGGGTGCGAAACGAGGATGTTAGGGCAGTGACGAAGACAGCCCCGGTCCAGCCGAAGATGAGAGAGCAGCGCCTGAGGTGGTATGGACACGTCCTCAGAAGACCAGAGGATCACCCCACAAGGTTGGCCCTAGATTTTGAGGCACCCGGAAAGCGTCCGAGAGGAGCCCCAAGGAAAAGATGGAAGGACATCATCAAGAGAGATCTCGCTGAAGTCGGCGCCACGGCAGATGACGCCCTTGATAGTATGAGGTGGCGACAGATCACAAGCGGACCCTGCGACTGCGCGGGACTAAACGCTCAGGAGAAGAGGAAGACACAGCTGACCCTATCAGTGCCGTCAACCTAGAACAGGAACGCTCACAAGTTCTCAGCCTTGGATAAGACGATAAAACTCGTCCCTTGCTCCTACTGAACCTTAACCTGAACGTGATGCGCGCATCGTCGCCTTTACAGAGGCACTTTCCGGGACATTAACTTTATGTCTCGCCGCACATACGGGGAAAGCAGCGCCAATTGTTCGGATTAGACCGCGATCGGAATAGGATTGGCGCCGGGTAAAAACTCCGGTCTCGGCCACGTGCCCGATGCATGTGCATGCGCCGCAGCGCGTCTCCTAACTACGTAAACCTCATTGGCCGCATTCGTTTGAAGCGCTGGGGGATAATGCTGGCGGGGTCGGGTAGTCTAAAGAAGTTCGCCGAGGATTACTTCCTGTTGGGGATAGGGATAAAGGTGTCCGGGGGAGGGGAGGGGGTGAGAGGAGAGGCGAGAAACTACGGTGACATACCCAAAAAGGAAAACACTGGATGAAGTATTTGCTGGAAGACGGTGATCAGGGCCCGGATTCATCAAGCATAGCGCATAGGTAGAGATACCGTAAGGGAATCATACTCACTACCAGCAGTGGGCAGTGGCTACGAACCGTATTCATGAATGAATCAAGGTTAAGGCACAACTAGGCCTTTCGCGAAAACTGATGATCTCACTGGGGCGCCGTTTTGTCAATGGGGCGCGAATGAGTCGGGGGTGTACGGATGTACCCACAACGATCGGCGGGTTTTCTCTACCCACTGATATACCAACGATTTGGCGGGTAAGGTTTATCATGAATCGTGGGTATGTCCACATCGTGGGTATGTCTACCCCTATGCACAGCGTACCCATGGGTATGCGCCGGGCCCAGGGAGACGTCATGAACTCCTTGAAGATTCCACTAAGTGGGTCGATACTGGGGCCGGATTCAACAACGACTATCGCGTGGGTACAGGGGGTAGAGATACCCACGATGAACCTGCGTTTCTGACTCTTACCTTATATCTACCTGACTCTTATCTTATCTCTATCCCTTATACCCGCATACCCACGGGTTTAAATGTTGATGAATCCGGCCCCTGGTTTGGGTGGAGGGGTGGTGTCTCTGGTAGGTTTAGATATTTTCAATATACAACCTGCGGTAGGATAGAATACTTCGCTTCCCTAGCGGAGGCCCAACTCGACATTGACGGCAATATTCGTTAACATCTGGCTCAACGTCTTGACGGAAATTTCTAGAAATTCAACGGAATTCTTAACGGACTTTGTTCTCAATAAGTTTATCACCTTTGCTCTTAGTCTTTACTAATATTGCAGACTTCACCCCCCCCCCCCCAATTAGGATGACATGCTCCTTAAAAAACTTTTGAAGTCAGCAAGAATTAACCAGGAACAATCCGTTCTGGTAAGCACAACCATAAATAGCGACAGGATATCGCGCTCCAATGCCAATCTATCTGAGTTCGACCTAGGAGCTTGCTCTACGCTACTTTTCCTAAAAGCTAAATTTCATTTGGACTTTAGCTGTTGGTTGACCTGTTCGATGCTGGGAGTGACACGACTCACGCAAGTGAGGGAAGGCGTCCGGAGTTCCGAGCTTCGCCGACGTTCGAAGATCAGAGACGCTGTCGCGTGGGCCATGTTGTCGAAAATTAGGGGGGCCGGCCACGTAATGCGATTCGCAGACACCCGCTGGACGAGAGCCGTCACCGACTGGATTCCGTGGGATGTCAAAAGAACACCAGGACGCCCACCAACGCGTTGGTCGGACTTCTTCGTGAAAGCCCTGAACGACCGATATGACGCTCTTCGTGTCCCTCGAGCGAGGAGGATCCATTGGACCACTCTGGCACGCGACAGGGACGAATGGAGACGCTGCTGGCACCCGCTCGAGCAAGTCGATGATCAATGGGGCGACAGGTGATACAGGTGATACAGGTGACCTGTTCAAGTTGAAACATATATTTTTTCTGGTTTTAAATCCTTCATTTAAAATAGTTGTTCGCAGTTAATTGTATTTTTTAACAAAATTTAACGAAAGATTTCCACCAAGAGCTCGTGTAGCGCAGTCGGAGGAGGTGCTGGCTGTCGCGAGCACCCGACACCAGGTTCCTGGTTCGGCGGATTTCCCGCATAGGCCAACCAAGCCTTTCATTTCTCCGGGGTCAGTGAAGGTTCAATCTCAAGGGGAGCACTCCGTAATCACTTGTAAACCCTAGTTACCGGCAATATACAACAAAAAATATGGACGACCTTATACCTAATCTCCTACTTTGGAAATTTCCGATCCAGACGCTGAAAATTTTTAAAAAATTCGTTATGAAACTATGAGGAGGCTGCAGCGGCGCTGCTCGTATTAAGCAAAACGTACGTCCCAGGCGTCCCCTGGTCGCCTCTACGTGTCGCCCCACGGCGAATGAGTCGACGCGCACTCATTCGCCGTGGGGCAACATGGCTCATTCGGTAGCGCGGGAATTTAACCGGGGATTACGAACGGGCCACCGGCTGTAGCCTCTTCATGTTTTTATAGCTAATCTTTTGATTCGATATTCCAGCGTCAGCACCCGCTATTTCCTGTGGAGGACATCAGGTAAGCTCGTTTATATGTTTTGTTGTGCTTGTGTTTATCCTGAAATAGGAGTGATAGTGATTTACACGTGATTATGGAGTGCCCTCCCCCGTTTGGGATTGAATCTCAGTGAATTGGTACCAGACTTGTCTGGGAAGGATAAAGCGCTGACTTGTTCATCGGCTGGCCACCGCAAGTCATTGTATGACCAAATTCGCATTCAAATCGCCTCCACGACATCCCGTAGAAGTAGAATGCGTGGCGTATCCCAAAACGGATTGAATAACGCGTCATTTATCCTTTTTTATTTAATTTAGCACAGTCATAATGTAGAAAAAATATCATTTCGAAGATAAATCATGATGTGAAAAAGAGGCCCCGCAGTAGTGGGCACCGAACCAACGCCGTCATACGAGACGAGCAAGAGCACAGCCCGTACGCCACCGCTGCACCTGGCGGTCCACTTTTACGGAGCCCCTATGGTTTATTGCCCTTTCCTACGGCCAGTCTGTAGTCTAAACCACCCAATTTCAGCAGATCATAACTCGTTCAGGAGTTTCGTTTCGCAATTTGACACACCCATATCCGTAACCAACATTCCTAGCTCTTTCTAACGATCTCAACCTGAAGTTCAATGGGAGGTTAAAAACCCTCCCCAGTTAGGGAGCTGCTGCCGGCATCGATATTGTGCATGCTCGTAGAACAGTCATACAAAACGGTTTCGCACAGAAATATTAAAGTGAGGGAACTCCGGGGTTGCCTTACCTAGTTAACGTTGTTTAAGGCACTTCCGGTACAGGGTGGGCACCAGCCCACGAAGTACCGTTCTCTTGAGTGATATTATATTAGGTTGTAACGAAATAAATGGCACTGAACCACTGTAAATTTAAACAGTTAATATCTCGGCTTGTAGGCAAGTTTGTTAATCGAAATAAAATCCTTCTGATTCCACACATCTTTGCCAACGTGACAGAGGCTTTTTTATCCCAGTAGCATAAAATTCAGAAGTTCTGGAATTGACGGAGTCTTCGAAGGCACTTTCGGCATCCTGTTGGTATTTGAATATTTCCCCTACCAAGAAGTCGCCAAGATGCTTGAAGAAATGGTAGTCTGTTGGGGAGAGGTCGGGAGAAAACGGAGGATGTGGTAGAGTTTCAATGCTCAGCTCATTCAATTTCTGCAACGTCATTCGTGCTACATGGGGGCGAGCATTGTCGTGCAGAAGGAGAACTCGCCTTCGGTTTACCAAGGCCGGCCGGATATCCTTCAACTTTTTCATCATTTCTTCAATTTCAATGCAGTACTTCTCTGCCGTGATGGATTCACCGGGAGGGAGGAAGCTGTGGTGAATAATTCCCAGCGAACACCACCATACTGTCACCATTACTTTCTTTTGGTGCAATTCCGGCTTCGCAAAAACCTTGGGGCTCTCATCGCTGTCCACCCACTGTGCCGATCGTCACCTGTTGTCGTGCGTTATCCATTTCTCGTCACAGGTTACGATGCGATCAAGGAATGGGTCCGTTTAGTTCCGTAGAAGCAGTGCGGACGAGATCTCATATCGTCGGTTTCTTTGCTCCTCAGACAGCTCGTGAGGCACCCATCTTTCCAGCCTTTTGGTCTTTCCAATTTCCTTCAGATGCCGGGCAGCTGTGTTGTGACTGACGCCAAGAACCTTCGCTATCTCCCTGGTACCTTTGTGTGGATCCTCCTCTACCACATCTCTCAGCTTGTCCTCATCAACATCACTATGCCTCTCACGACCTTCATGTTCTTCCAAGCTCTCATCTCCATTCCGGAACTTCTGATACCAACGATACGTCGTCCGAATTGTGGAACATCCTTGACCGAATGCGGCGTTGATCTTCTCGTCCGCCTCCTTAGCTGTAGTGCCCAGCTTGAATTCATACAAGTAAATGCCTCGGATTACCCTTTTGTCCATCTGCAAAAAAGTCAATAAAACTCTAAAGTTTTCCCACTTTTACACAGAAAATTTGGTACTCGCCGGTAGTGCAAAGTTTGCGCTTCTAAACGATATGCCACATGTTACGGTTCGTTATTCATCAAACGCGTAAAGACGCCCCAAAAAATGGCGCGAGCCAGTGCCATTTAATTCGTTACAACCTTATAATTCCGTGTTCTTCTCCCACACTCTGAAGTTGATTTGAAGCCGAAATCTTATATATTTAGCAATTCCCTCTTTGTTGGTAGTGAATTGTTTGTTACATTGTGGTATGTTGCGCTGCGTTCGTTGGACTTTAGCTGTTGGATGACCTGTTGAAGTTGGAACATAAAACGTTTTTCCTGATTAAAAAATTAACTGAGAGCTGATTGTAACTTTTAACGAAATTTAACGAAAGATTTCCACTAAAAAATCTCTAAAAAATCAACGCCCAGAACTTTGTTTGCACCCTGATGTGAACCCCGAGAGCAAGCTGAACTCCATGCCACAGCTATAAGAGGCGTCTGGAGACTTTTTGAAAAAAAAGTCCGCCTCGAGAGCGGAAAAATCGGACGCGATAATTGAGGTGCGAAGCGGAGGCGGAGCGCGACGGACACGGACAGCGGTAGAAGCATCATTCGGCAATAAAAGAAGAAGAGTGCTTGTGGGGCGCAAATCAAATTAGAACGACGACGAGGCGACGACGACGGAACCGCTCGATCCGCGATGATGACGACCGGCGGACGGACGAGGAGAGCCACCTCGGCAAACCAAACGCCTGCAGCCCTAAGGAGGGCGTAAAGATTGCCAACGACCAGGAAACAATGGAACGAGCTGTGAGAGAGAGAGTCTTCGGTGCTATGGCACGACGAGGGGAGGGTTCAGGAAATATGTAGACGCAAAGGCTCAGAAGTGACTATGTCGTCGATCAGTCGTCCTCGATAGTGACCTCTGACGTGTGACGGTCGTTACGGAGGCGAGTATGGTCAGGTCCAGGTTCGATTGCCGCCAGGTCACTCATGAAGAGAACCCGCATGAATCTCTGCCACTACGGTAAGTCAAATGAGTCCATTCAGGTACTCAGCAACTGGAAAGCTGTTGCAGAAGTAAAGACCAAAACGGACGAACAGACGTCGCATTTTAAAAAGTCACATTATATGGCTCACACACGTTCGTCAACTGCATTCGTCGAAACAAAAGCACTATAGTTCTCCATTCACTCATTCAACGTGCCAGAGAGTGGCGAAACCTATTCCTTTGTGGTGCACTGTATACTTATGCTCTCGCAAAAATTTCAAATATTTGAATATTTTTTTTGAACATTCGAAATCGAATATATACCATTTTTAGATCAAAGATGATTGCACACTTTTCAAACTAAGTTGGACACTCTTCCAAGCTCGCCTAAGACTTTTAAAATCAAAGAGAATTCTTCCGAATTGAAAAAACCTTTACACAGGTTAAACTGCAGACTCAATAAGATGATTAGAATTTTTTGTTTTGAAGAATTTAGAACAATTTTTTGATTTTTTTTACCTTAGACGGCCGTGAGAGTGTAATATTAGGTTGTAACGAATTAAATGGCACTGGCTCGTGCCACTTTTTGGGGCGCCTTTACGCGTTTGATCAAGAACAAACCGTAACAAGTGGCATATCATTTAGAAGAGCAAACTTTGCTCTACCGGAGTGTACCAAATTTTCTGTGTAAAAGTGGGAAAACTTTAGAGTTTTATTGACTTTTTTGCAGATGGACAAAAGGGTAATCCGAGGCATTTACTTGTATGAATTCAAGCTGGGCACTACCGCTAAGGAGGCGGACGAGAAGATCAACGCCGCATTCGCTCAAGGATGTTCCACAATTCGGACGGCGTATCGTTGGTATCAGAAGTTCCGGAATGGAGATGAGAGCTTGGAAGAACATGAAGGTCGTGGGAGGCATAGTGATATTGATGAGGACAAGCTGAGAGATGTGGTAGAGGAGGATCCACACAAAGGTACCAGGGAGATAGCGAAGGTTCTTGGCGTCAGTCACGACACAGCTGCCCGGCATCTGAAGGAAATTGGAAAGACCAAAAAGCTGGAAAGATGGGTGCCTCACGAGCTGTCTGAGGAGCAAAGAAACCGACGATATGAGATCTCGTCCGCACTGCTTCTACGGAACGAAACGGACCCATTCCTTGATCGCATCTTAGCCTGTGACGAGAAATGGATAATGTACGACAACAGGCGACGATCGGCACAGTGGGTGGACAGCGATGAGAGCCCCAAGGTTTTTGCGAAGCCGGAATTGCACCAAAAGAAAGTAGTGGTGACAGTATGGTGGTGTTCGCTGGGAATTATTCACCACAGCTTTCTCCCTCCCGGTGAATCCATCACGGCAGAGAAGTACTGCATTGAAATTGAAGAAATGATGGAAAAGTTGAAGGATATCCGGCCGGCCTTGGTAAACCGAAGGCGAGTTCTCCTTCTGCACGATGATGCTCGCCCCCATGTAGCACGAATGACGTTGCAGAAATTGAATGAGCTGAGCATTGAAACTCTACCACATCCTCCGTTTTCTCCCGACCTCTCCCCAACAGACTGCCATTTCTTCAAGCATCTTGACGACTTCTTGGTAGGGAAAATATTCAAATACCAACAGGATGCCGAAAGTGCCTTCAAAGATTTCGTCAATTCCAGAACTTCTGATTTTTATGCTACTGAGATAAAAAAGCTTGTGTCACGTTGGCAAAGAGGTGTAGAATCAGAAGGTTTTTATTTCGATTAATAAACTTGCCGACAAGCCGAGATATTAACTGTTTAAATTTACAGTGGTTCAGTGCCATTTATTTCGTTACAACCTAATAATTTCATTAAATTTTTACCTTTAAAGAAAAACAACGACAAAATTGTTTTAAAGTGTAGCAAAGCAATGACCATATAGTGCATTCAAAGACCAGATTGCGCCAGGCACTCGAAAAGCTCGTCGTGATTTTCATTTGATTGATAGTGTAAATGATGTTTACATGGAATGATGAAGTATGTGCGCTCCTAACAATTGCACCTGTCGCATTGTTTTTTTTTGTCCGAGAAAAATTTTAGCATGATTTCTTTAAACCTTTAATTTACTTACCCAGTAAGTGAACAATTTGTTTGAAATTGTATAAAATTCTAATTTTCAGTGGAGCTTAAAGCTTAAAGTTATTTTTATTTTCTAATGACAGTCATTAAACTTTGGAGGTCGAGAAGAGTTCGAAAAAATTTGCTCTCAAACTTGCCTAGGGGGATTATTTGGGAGTGCTGAGGAACACGTCGAACAAGGCACGAGAACGAACCGATCCTACTGATAGCACTTAGGCGAGCACAGCTGCCCCGTCAGAGCATACCAATGAACCAAGGAAGCGAACTTAACGCAGAAGTTAAGCTGATATAAGCACCGAGTAGCTGTGCAGCTCGTACGAGCTTAATTAAAACTTCTTCAGGGGTATCCTATAGGGAAGTGGCCGCCAGTTGGTCGCTCTAATTGCCTTCGGAGGCGGCCGGCTCCGTCGACTAGCAGTCCTCAAAGATCTGGGGACTTCAACATCTAAGCCATCTTCTTGAGACGTGTGTCCTTAGTAGTTGGCTAGACCAGTCGATAGTATGAAGACTGCGCCATGAACACGACTTGTTGCGGATTGTCTGACTTGTCTGATGTTGACTCATTACAAATGTGAATCCTGTTCCGGCTAGAGGATTCCCTCTTCGGCATGGCATTGCATCGACTGAAATTTGGCCCCTAAGACAGCAATACGGCCGGCTAATCAGCCGTTATTAGAGACATGATAGAGTTCACTACAGCGACGGAAAAAAAAGGAAAAGCAGAGCGGTCGTTGCAGATTGCACCTAGGAATCCAAGAATTCGTCCGTGATTCTTGCACGTGGAAAATCATCGTCTAGTATTTCCGCTTCTGACTTTTCATCAAAACACTTGCAGCTGCGTGAGGTATCCCACGCGGTAAACAATAAAAAGGAGCACATCCCTGCAGAGTTTGTCTCTGAAACAAGAACAAAAAAAACAAAAATGTCAAATATTTCTTGGGCCCTACACACACCCTATAGTTGCGCTCGAACAAATATATTTCATTTCATTTATTGCACAGGTTGTGCGTCTTTAACAAACAAAAGTAGGCAAAACCAAAAACATATGCTGCAGTCTCAGTGTTTTTCAATCCTTTGATCCCAAATGTTTAGGAAACTTTTATAAGATTTGAGGTCGTAGCAAACTCACAGTCAGTAATTGAAGAGAGGCGAAATGAATATAGCGGCAGCAGAACGAAAAAGAAGAAGATAGAAAAAGAGCTTGCGTGTTAATGCTTCTGTGCCGATGCCATCACCATTTCACCATCAGTAAGCTGAAACGATGTGAGAGAGTGAGGACAATGTATGAAATGTTGAGAATGTGAAGACAAGACAACGAGTAGTGCTACGAGCTGATAAATGTAATGACGGTTCGAAAAACACTCGTATAATTTATTTATTTATTTATTTATTTATTCACTACATGGATAACCATGCAAAAGAAAAACAAGGTAAAACTAAACATAAGTTAAAGTAATTCTAAACAGGAAAAAACAGAACAGGCAACAAGAATCAACATAATACAGTTGAAAACTACTAAACTGCATCCTGAAGATATCGGTCAAAAACTTTTTTATACTTCCTTAAGGAATTTGGTATAATGTGTTTTTTAGATAACCTCAAAAAATCAGAGCCAGCACGGCAAGTGAAAAAATGAGACCTTACACTGCTTTTTGCTCCAGGAAACTGGATCTTCCACTGACCACCCCTTGTGTTCGATGAAGAAAAGGTATAGAACTCCTAGAGGGGAATACGAGTAAGACCGTTTATCATCTTATATATCGCAATTAAATCATTTCTTCTCCTACGACGCTCAAGGGTATGTAAATTGAAGAATCTGTTTCGTGAAGCCGGTGAGGGGATGGTGTTGTAATCATACCCATGTACTCGTATCCATAGCTTTCTTGTGAAGCTGTTTTGTACAGATTCCAGCCTGGCAATTTCACGCTTATATTTGGGACTAAAAATTGTGGTGCCATATTCTAGAATTGGTCTAACATACGACTTATAGGCAATTAATAAGTGTTGTATTGAATTTGTTCGCAAACATTTGAAGAGGCTGTGCACAATTCGTTCAGCTTTTTTCGATATTATTTCAATATGTTCTTCGAACGAAAGTTGGGTGTCCAAAATAAAGCCCAAATCACGCAGGGAAGTTGCACTACTAATATGCATCTTGTCAAGGTAGTAAGGATATCTACCTACCTGCTGCCCTAGATAAAGTACTTGTGACTTTTGCGGAGATAGTGGAAGTTCCCATTTTGATGACCAATCCGCAATTGCATTTATTGCTGATTGAAGAGAAAGATGGTCTCCTCGAAGGGCAATATTCTTATAAGTTTTTATGTCGTCAGCGAACATTTTACATGAAACACCAAGCTGATTAACTAGGGACGGAATTTCAGAGGTATATATAGAAAAGAGGATTGGGGACAAAACACCACCCTGAGGAACACCACTTTTAATAGAATGACGTTCAGATTGATAATTGACATTGATTTAAATAATTGATTGAATATTTAATTGATTTAAATAATTGACACCAACAATACAGAATACTACTCTTAAATATCTTCAAAGCTAGCTTTCTTGATCTGCCGGTGTCTTTTTGGAATTTACGTGTTGTAGTTAAGAACGGAAGGTGGCTAGAGAGTGCTACTCTTGATAACGCCGCAACTGCAGTTGATAGATGGAGCGGTAGCAAAAGCTCAGTTAGCCGAAGAAGCAGGCTAAGAGTTTTTCTTATATCGGATATGCCCACCCGGAACGGGAAAGTTATCATAGACGAGAACTCCAAAATTCTCCTATACCTAAAGGATAAAGGACGGCGTTACTCAATCCCCTCTGGGATGCGCCGGCGCATTCTACTTCTACGGGATGTCGTGGAGGCGACATGAATGCGTATTTGGCCATACAATGACTTGCACTGGCCAGCCGATAAACAAGTCAGCGCTCTATCCTTCCCAGACGAGTCTGGTACCAAATCACCGACCCCGGAGGGATGGAAGCACGGATGAGCGGATTAACCGTTATCCGTTATCCGTTATCCGGTTTCCGGTGGGTTTTGGCCTATCCGTTTTGTTGTTCGTTATCCGGGGATTTTTCGCCGGATAACGGACAACAAAATGTGGCAAGCTTGTGATTACTTAGTTGAATATAAGAACAATTTTTTAAAAGATCCTCTTGTGCTTTTCCACTGGCAGTCGAGATACGCTTGCAATGCGAGGTCGGTGCCTTCTCAGAGTTCTCAATGCTATAATTAGACTAAACTGTCTAATTGATCATAGCGCGTTTTGAAGTGCTGAGCACTGCCTTGCTTAATTCTACTTGTGGGGTTTTCATCAAAATTCCTTCTAGCATAATGTACGATGTGGAAAAAACCGGTCGATCAGTGGAGAAAAGGACAAAGGTCCATACGAATCACTTCTTTTTAAGGATGTGTCAGATACTCCGCATATACACGACTTTTTAGCGCTCTTTGAAACTATGTTTAACACTAGCAGCAATTTACAATTTACCCTTCCCAAAGCAATAGAGAGTTTTATTCGTTCTCGGCAAGAAATCTTGTCAAATTTAATTGGAGAGTAAACAAAAAGCGACTCTTTTTAACGACTGTTCCACCCTATCCCAGAAATTCTCGTGAAATCTATCCATAATGACTTCATTGCAGCTGAAAAACATGAATAAAGGATATAAGACAATGGTAGTGGCAGATGCGACAAGCATTCTACTCTTACTTATATACGGAGGCACTTTGAATACGTATTTTGACCAGTACAATGAGTTGCGGTGGTCAGCCAATGAACAATACAGTGCATTGTCCTGCCAGGACAATGCCTGGTACCAGAAGAAATGAAAAGATGGAAGGCTTGGTTGACCTGGAGGAAAATCCGAACCAAGAATATTGAGTCGAAGAGCATGCGACAGGCGGCACTTCCGACTGCACTGCCTTGGAGAAAAAACACCAATAGGATTGTTAAAAGTGGCTTATTTGACATGTGACATAGACAGTGTTACAACTACCGGCCTACCATTGGAGAAAGAATGGTTTAAAAGTAGTTTTAATTTCTGTTGTTTGTTCGTTATTCGTTTTCCGTTATCCGGCCATTTTCGGGAAAATTATCCGTTATCCATTATCCGGGTTTCAAAGTTTTGTTATACGCTCATCCCTGGATGGAAGGCTTGGTTGGCCTGGGTGGGAGGTCCGAACCAGGAACCTGGTATCGGGTGCACGCGACAGTCGCACCTCCTCCGACTGCGCTACACGCGCCCCTCATATACGTAGTAGTCGTAAAACATTGCTTCTTTCTAGTTTGGCTTTAAAATCCTTGCCCGTTTTGCATTTTATAACCTCAGATGGAAGACGCTGCATCCCTCTTGCAACTCTATAGAAAAGTACATTGAACATTCTCGTGTGATTTGGCCTAAGGATTTTTCTATAGTGCAAATTAAACCCTCCAGTTCTTTCACTACTTGGTATGAACATCCAGTATTTACTAGGCTTCATCTTGACTTCGTCTCGAAGAATACGAAAAACGAATACAAGGTCGGCTATGATACGTCTGTGCTGCAAACTTTTCAATCCCAATTCTCTCATCCGAACAACATAGCTTGACATTGTACTCGTATTTGACCCAGGATGACTGCGATAAAAGACCAGTCTCGTGAAAGTTTTCTGGACCTTCTCAGGCTTAAGTATTTGCTTTCTTGAAAAAGGGTTCCATGCCTGTGAACAATACTCAAGATGGGGCAAAACGTATGATTCGAGTCAGAATTTGGCCGTTGTTGCTATGAATATTGCGAAGGATTGAGAAATGGGAGGTGAATGCTTTTCTCACCACTTCACTGATGTGCTCTGAAAAATCGAGTATATTGACAATCATCACCCCAAGATCTCTGGAAAGATCGCAGCTCTTGAGAGTAATGCCATTTATGGTGTACTGATTCCTTGCTCCTACTCCGATGTACATCACAAAGCATTTATCTAAACTGACAGTCAGATCCCATTTCGAAGCCCAAATAACCAATTTCCCAATACACCGAGATAGCTCTTCGGTCACTTCTATGAAGTTCTCGTCATTGTAGGATCCGTATATTTTAATAACATCGGCATATAATTGGAGACCAATATTTTCAGAGAAATATAAATATATTAAATATATATAGTTAAATAAATAAGTATATATTTAAATATAATATATAATATATTTAAATATATTTGAAGAACTATTCAAATAGTTGAATCCTCGACATCTCTAGATTTTCGAATATTCCTACGAATTGGAACACCGAAAGGGAGCCATATTCTGATAATATTCTAAAATCGTGTATTCAAACTCGAAAATCGAATAATTTCATTCGAATATCGAATAAGCTTTCCTTCCATACCCGCAGACCAAATTCGTGCCGTAACCCAAAGAAAATTGAGTAGCGCCATTCTTCATCCTTTTGGCTTAAAAATATTTTTATATGCATTGTATCCGATTATTTTACAAACACTGAAACCATTAGAAAGCTAGACCGCTAGGAATTTCAGAGTTATCCTCGCCACAGCTGTCCTTAATCGTCTTATGGATGCACATAAAAGTATAAAAATGCATACTACCTAAGATATGAAGTTTTGGATGAGAGCATGGCGCAATCCGGCTATTGAAATTTCAGAAAAAAATTTCAGTTCTCTGCGTTTCTTAGACACGCTAACTTGTTTTAAAGATTCGCTGGACGAGCATCTCAAGCAGCGATTGTTTTTGAGACTCCCTAATTAACTAAATATGTATTAGGTCGTTACCAAAGTTCTGTCGTTTTTGCTACCGTGGTTTCAACTGTTCTGAACTTGGATATGCTTTGTAGTTCTGGGTATGTTTCTTAGATTTTTTGAGGGCTTGGAAAAGGACACGACAAGATGCAAATTCGCTCCATTTTTTGTTTCAGTTCAAACTGGCGCATGAAGCAGCAGAAACAGGTCAACACTGCCTGTGGGCCGGAGACTACTTGCGTACGCACGGTGGAGCGCTGGAACGGCAGATTCCAAAATAAAGATGAGTAACTCGAAGATGACCTTCGGAAATCGACGACGACCAGTTAAAGACGCTGGTTGAAGCGAATCCGCGAGCAACTCTTCAGGAGCTAAGGCGGGAACTAAGCTAGGCCGCACGTATCGATGACAACCAGGCAGAAGCTCCATTTTTGAGATAAGAAACATTTGACCATTCACCGTATTCGCCCTACCTCCTGACGACCAATTTTTCAAACATCTCGACGGCTTCCTTCTCGGAAAATACTTCAGGAACCGACATGACGCAGAATCTGCTCTCGAAGAATTCATCGTTTCTAGATCTTCAGCAAGAACAATTTCTTCAAACACCAGCGTTTTCTAGGAATTTCTGCCCATCCCTTGCGCCATGAAAGTCAACGACGGCCGCGTCGCCCATCTGCAGCTGTCTCTCCTCAAGCGACACTGATGGTAAGAAGTCTTCGAACGCTGACAGATGAGTGCTGCGGTGTTTATTCAGCAGCCATGCAAGAACGATGTGCTCGGAAAGACACCTCGAACAAGCCAAGGATTATGTTCTTCGTCGTCTCTCCCTGGTCTCGCCGGAGATGCACTTCCGATCCACGGCATGGTCGGGGAAGTGGGGCGATCTATCTTCGTCCCGGCGCTTTTTTTGCACATTTTAGCGCTCTGAAGTACTCCGAAGTCCTATGAGCAGCTTTTTAACTCTCAAAGTTCACTGAAGGTGTCCACATTGCAGCGAAAATCTGTGCTGGAGTATGGCAGCAGGTTATTCATTCTGACTTCAATGGAACACATCATTGTTTGGACAAGTTTCACAACTGCCAAATGGAGAACTGGAGAAGGTTAATAGGATCCAGCCTAGTTGCAGGGAGGGGAAGGCATATGGTGTTTTTACTCACAATTCCCTTCCTTAAAGTTGCTCAGGAGTTTCACCTCGTGCCCCGTGATATTGACGGCTCCACGGCAAATTCAAATAAGCTGGCGGTGTAGCGTGATAGTGCAGACACGACGGTCACCTTAGGTGCACCCTCCCGACTAGGAGATAGATCCGGTCAATAATATCGCGACTTTTTCGTGATCATGCGCTGTACGTGTAACTAAAAAGATGGTTTAATTACCCAAGTTTGTGGTAAATAATTCCAGGCTTATCTGAGCCGCTTTAGGAGCAATAATTGTTATGTACCATTTTTACATCAGATAACCCCAGTGTTTCTGAGATCAAACTGAACTTTTTCCAAAACAAAACGAGCTCCTTCCACATCAAACTGAGACTTTCTTAGAGAAAATTGTAATAACTTTTTGATCGGGCAAAATTTGGTAAAACTTTTTTTGAAATTTGAATTAGTCTTTACCTGTGTCCACACTGTCAAATTTTTGCACAATTCTCTTTTTTATGTTGAGGAAAAGTAATGGTTTGAAGCTTATCTTAAAGTGCAGGAAGGCAGCTATTTTTAGAGCTGCAAGAAAAGATTGCGCCATACACTTGTCCAAGATGTCGCAATTTTTATTCGATTGAGAGCAAAATTTCTTTTAAACAAAAACTTATTTACTATTTTTCCTCGGAAAGTGAAAATTTTGCAAAATTATTAACTCATTTGCGCCGCTGATACAAAAATTTGCAAATAAAGTTATACAAAATTTTCATTTAACAAAAATTTAAAAAATGATGGTTAAAAGGTTAGGTTAAGATTTGTTTAAAAGAATGATTGATTTAAAAAAGTGATTGCTGAAGCTGCTGTTTGTTTAGAAGAGTGTCCAATTTGACGTGAAAATGGATATAAGGGATAGGGATGATGTTCTTCTGTCACATTCTTTTCTTCGATCCTTTGTTATACGCCTCCAACATACATGGTGTGCACGAAGAGTTTGGCCGGTTTAATTTCCCAAGTTTGTGGTGGAAGATTATCCGGAGTGGCGCACTGTTTCTTTGTTGATCCACTGATCAACAACTTCACAAAAAGAAGAAAGAAAAATGAATTAGAATAGAGCCACATAAATGCCCCCATGAGGTGATGCCTCAACTCGGCTTACATGAACTCGAAGAAATTTCCACTTCATCATTTACAAGCATCCGTAAGCCTCCATTATGGATTAGATACTTGATCTAGTTTGACTGGTTCAACTTCCCAAGTTTGTGGTAAAACATTTGCCGGATTTGTGCACTGTATCCATACTGAACCACCGGATTCACAATTTGAAATAAGAAGAAAAAGAAAAAGAATTAATTGTAAATTGGGAACAACAGCAAAAAAATAGCAGTTCGAAAGCAGTCTGCTCGACAGGAAAGCAATACATCATTTCCAGGAACGCTGGCAGATGTTCTCTTCAGGCTATCGCAGGAAAGCATATTCTGATGAGTTACTGGATAAGTCTGACTACGGCTTCTTATCCGTCTTGTCTCCGGGGCTTAGTCACGCTTGACTAACATCTGCTCTCGTTTCCGGAGACAAAGTGGAGTTGTCAGAGGCTGAGTCACTCGGGTGCGGAGTCGAACTCGGAAGTGCTGTGACCGCGGCGGCGCCTTTTGCCACTTCTCTAGAGATGTTTCTTTAGTGAAGGCTTTGCAGAACAAAGATTTTTTGCAGGAACTACATATATTCTAAAAGCACGTATATCCAGAAGCGCACGAAAGAAGGGAGAATTCGTGCGAGCTCTCTCTCTCTCTTCAAAACCCAATCACAAAAAGGTTGCATGTCGCCAAGGTGGGTGGCATTGTCACGTGGGGAATAAGTCAGCCAATCATAGTCAAGCCGAACCGACTGACCGATACAGACAAGCCAATCAGGACATCAGCCACACCCACTCTCTTCGAATGGCACAGTCTTTCGGTACGGCCTGGCTGCTGCATTTCCACCGCCCAATGCGGTCCACTTTCACGACATGACGCCAATAAGATAGACTCCTCTGTCAGCTATGAGTATCGCACTGTTTTGAAGACAAAAAGCCGAAGACGGAAAGGAACAGCTTAAAATAGCCGAATCACAAAGGGAAATAACTGGGGGACGCTTAATTTATTTATTATTAAATAAATAAATAAATAAATAAATAAATAAATAAATAAATAAATAAATAAAGCGTAACTAAATAAAATTAATAAAATCACTTCTCCTAAAAATGCACCAAAACCAATGATTGAGACTACCTTTGCCTGTACACAACCTCCACTGGAATCGTATGCTTGTCTTTATTTATTTACTTATTTAATTATTTAAAAAGTGCGTACAATTTCATAGAGTAAAAAAATCGCTGCTGAACCTCAAATTTGCAAAACGTTAAACCATGCTGAATGCTCAGGAACAACCACTGTTAAAACAGTAGCAAGAAAGAAAAGGAAAGAAAACATGGATTGCGGCGTGAAACCTTCTTGCAATACAAGAATAATTAATTGATATTTTTCCTGAGGAAAAAAAACCAAAAATATTGGGTTGTACGGAAAGTTCTCAACGTTTCGAGTGCTTTACCGTGAACTACCATAACTTTCCCAATTCTTACCGGAGTTAGTCGAAGCAGGCACCGTTGGAATCAGCACACTTTTGCCAACCGGCCACCTGTCGACTTATTTCATGAGCGAAAAAATTAGGTGACAAAGTCCTCGAGAGCAGTTTTGGCTTGGACCTGATTGGTGAAGGTGTTACCAGCGAGAAAGTTTTGAAAGTGGTTGATAAGGTGGTAGTCGGCTGATGAGAGGTCTGGAGAACATGACGGATGAGGCAGAATTTGAGCCCTTAATTCGTTCAGTTTTCGAATCTGCGAAACGTGTGGGCGGGCGTTATCGTGCCAAAGAATCGAGCCTCTCCTGCTGACCAATGCTGGCTGAAGTTGGCGCAATTTTCGTCGCATTCCGTAGATTTCCTTACAGTAGGACTCTGCTGTGATCCTCTGGCCTGGTGCCAAAAAGTTGTAATGGATCACAACAGCCGCCGACCACCACACAGTGACCATTACATTTTTTGGTGGAGGTTCGCCTTTGGAAAATGCCTAGTGGGTCCATCGGCGTTCAGCCACTGTCCAGAACGTTTCCTGTCGTCATACCGAATCCACGTTTTATCACAATTGATCACTCGAGCCAAGAACGGGTCAGTTTGTCATGAAAAGATAGAGAGAAATAAATCCCAAAACGAAACACACTCTCTTTTTGAGCTTATCAACCTTCCTAAGGTGTTTCAGAGCATCCGCAACAGCAGTTTCACTGACGCCTAGCTCTTCTGTGATCCCGCGAAGTGTTCGGGATGGTTCAGCTCCCACCAAATCCCTCAACTCGTCGTCGTCCAGGATTGCTCCAGGTCGACCGCTGCGGAGGTCACCTCCGAGGCTGAAATCTCCGCTCCGAAATTCACTGAACCACTAGCGCACAATGCTTTCTCCTACACTATTGGGCCCCCACACGTGATTGATTTGTCGGGCTGTCTCGGCTGGGCATTGTCTCAATTTAAAGTCAAAATAAAAAATCGTTCGGAATTGCTCCTTCGACATTCTTCAATAAGCCCTTCAAGAACAGAGATATAAAACAACGTACAAACTTAAATTAGTTCATCAGATAGAGCGAAATATTATGTGTAAAAAGAAGCATTAATGCGCAATGCAAGTCGAATTTCTAAGTAAAAATAGACAAATAAAAAAAGTAACCCAAAACGCTGAGAACTTTCCCAACAACCCAATAATATCTAAAAATGTCGGCATGAATCAATAATATTAGGTTGTCCCATAAATCTTCGCCGTTTTTTTCAACGATTCACTGCTGTTTTCGCCGGCGGTCTCTTGCATAGCGCTGCGGAGCTTTCGAAAGAGAATTTTGTCAATTTTTAGGTCGTTGAAGTGAAAAGTGAAAAAGTGAAAAAGTAGCCATTTGCGCACTTGCTCTCTCCGCTTAGGTTTGTAATTTTTTGCGCATTTTTTTATAGCACTTGGAAGACAATGTTCTGTGCTACAAGAATATGTGTTGGTCCTATTTGCTCACTTGTCCTTTATTAATTTTTAGTCCATCAAATTGGGACGTCCGAAGGAGGATAGTTATGTTTGCCGACAGCTTCTGCTCTGTGGTTGGACTTTTTGGGTTGGTGTTATATGTCATTCGAAAGAGAATGTCTTGCTCTATAAGAATGTGTGTCGCGTTTATTGATTTCTTCTAAATATCAACAAAATGCCAAAAAGAGAAAAATCGTCTTCACCAACCACTCCTTCTCCTTCTTCAGTTGTTGATATTCGACAGAAATCAGCGTGAGCCAATAAACGCGACACAAATTCTTACTAAGCAGGACATCCTCTTCCAAACGACATATAACATCGAGCAAAAAAGTCCAACCACAGAGCAGCAGCTGTCGGTAAAAATTCGGACGGAAAAGTCGGAATTCCCAATTTGATTGCCTAAAAATCAATAAAGGGCAAGTGAGAAAATAGGACCAACACATATTCTTGTAGTACAGAACATTGTCCTCCAAGCGCTCTAAAAAACTGCGCAAAAAAATCCAAATCTAAGCGGAGAGAAGCAACTGCCGCAGATGGCTACTTTTTTACTTTTCCACTTTTTGCTTTAAGTACCTAAAAATTGACAAAATTCATGACGAAAAAAGAAATGCAATGCGTGTTCTGATAGGACAAATCATTCTCTTTCGAAAGCTGTGCAGCGCTATGCAGGAGACCACGGGCGAAAACGCAATGAATCGTTGAAAGTGCGGCGGGACTTATGGGACAACCTAATATCTCTGATGGGATACTACAGTTGGGCTTTTGATAAATTTTAACGAAGGAATGGATGAATGAACGAATTTACTCGATGTCGAATAATCGAGCAATGAATGGGCGAATTTATTCGCCCTTTATTTTTCAAGCGATTGAAAATCGATTGAGCCTCATTTTTCATTTATTCGAATATTCGATTAGCCGAACAATTTGTCCGAACCAGGCTCTCTGCTTAAAGATTTAAAGTTTATTCGATATTCAAATAAAATAGTTCTAATTTCGAATGAAGTTGAAGTATCCCAGTTTCTAATAATAATCGAATATGGCTCCCTTTCTATGATGATGTTCGAATTCGAAGGAATATTCGTAACTCTGGAATAATAGAATCTTCGACTATTCGAGCAATTAAAGGATAAACAATAAAGGGCGGTGTTGCTTAATCTCTTTTGGGATGCGCCACGCATTCTACTTCTGCGGGATGTCGTGTAGGCGACTTGAATGCTTATTTGGCCATACAATGACTTGCGGTGGCCAGCCGATGAACAAGTCAGCGCTTTATCCTTTCCAGAGGTACCAATTCACCGACCCCGGACGCATGGAAGGCTTGGTTGGCCTGAGCGGGAAATCCGAACCAGAAACCTGGTATCGGGTGCAGGCGACAGTCGGCGCCTCCTCCGACTGCGCTACACGCTATCATTCGAGCAATTATCCGAAAAAATTATTCAAATGTATTCGTCCGAGCACGAAAATAAAGTATACGCAACGCACTCAACGGCTTTATTGAAACGACTAGAAAGCGGAATTCGGAAAACGGAAATGAGAAAGAAACTGCGCACTTCGTTCTACTCCTGTTCCAAAGGACTCTTTCGATGATTAGGAAGGTGCTAGGTATAAGACTTGACAAGGACATCTTCAAGACTTCCCTTAAATAGGATAATTTTACTTGAATATTTTGGAGAAACAGTCAAGGTAAGCTCCAATGATTCGTTTCGCGACCTCCTTTCAGACGATCTTTCTTCGTTACAGCAACTCCTCTGGCTCGTCAGTGAAGAAAGGAGCTGTCATAATTTTTAATTTTTTTATTAAATATTTTTATTTGATAAAGTCAGTCTAAAGAAACTAAAAAATCAGCAGCGAAAATGAGCGTTGAATGAATACGATAGCAAGTACGACAGAGACTCGTTTGGGCAGCTTGGGACGCAAGAATCGGAATCGCTTGCACTGCACTAGTCGCGGTCAGTCTTGAAGGAGTCCCATCGATGAGCAGATGATCACAGATCCGTCAAGGAATCTTCTCCACGCGAAGCAACTGCTGCGCCGCGGCTGGCTGGCTCTTCTTACACATGGACCACCTAAGAAAACAAACCGCAGCGCCGATACGTCAACAGCTTCTGCTTGAATGACGACGACTGAGTTGCGCCGCTGTTTCGCCGCCGCTTTTCAGGTGGCCTTTATGACATTACAACACATCACTTGACTATAAAATCGTTCGGCGCGCGTTGGCACAGTCGGACGAGGCGAGTGCTGTCGCTTGCACTCCCCTCGATTCCAGGTTAATGGCACGGTTCACGCCCAGGCCAACCAAGCCCTCGCTCCCTCTGGAGTCGGTGAATTGCATCGGATATACAGTACCAGCGTAACCTCCCGCCAGCGCTCATCAACACCCTGGTGCGGCTCTTCACACGGTACCTGTCGGAGTGCAAGGTTCCATCTCACCGTTTTGCTGTACAAGAAGGGAGACGTGCACGACATTGGCAACTATCGCCCGATCTGCCTGCTGTCCGTAATCTACAATCTGTTCACTCGAGTCATCCTGAATAGGATTAGTAGAACGCTGGACGAAGGACAGCCATGCGAACAAGCAGGATTTCGGAGAGGATTCAGCACGATCGACTACATGTACACCATTACGAAGCTCGTCGAAGTGTCGCGAGAGTACAAGCTGCCGCTGTGCCGTACGTTCATCGACCTGAGGAAGGCATTCGACTCCGTATAAACTGAAGCGGTCGTCGACGCCCTGCTCACTCAGGGCGTTCCTACTCAGTACATCAGAGTCCTTCGAGAGCTGTACAGTGGATTCACGACCAAGATCTCACCGTTCTACAACGACGTCGTCATCGACGTGAAGAGAGGGATTCGGCAAGGGGATACCATATCCCCGAAGCTCTTCAGCGCCACTCTCGAAAACGTCATGCGCGAACTAGAATGGGAAGACATGGGAGTGAAGGTCGACGGCCGGCAACTGCACCATCTTCGCTTCGCTGACGACATCGTGCTCATAACACCGAGCATCAGCCAGGCGGAGCGAATGCTGGCCGACTTCGATCGTGTATGTGGGAACGTTGGACTGCAGCTGAATTTTACGAAGACGATGTTCATGAGGAACGGACGAGTTTCTGATGCCCCATTCTCGCTCAACGGAATGAACATCTCCGAATGTTCCAGCTATTTGTATCTGGGTCGCGAAGTCAATATGGCCAACGACCTAGCGCCAGAGCTGAGCAGGAGAAAACGAGCGGCTTGGGGTGCTTTCAAGAGCGTCGAAGAAGTCGCGAAGAAGACGAAGAACGTCCGACTCCGTGCCCACCTATTCGACTCCACTGTTCTTCCTCCCTAACATACGCCTCAGAGACGTGGGCCATATGAAAGCAGGATGAACACGCGATCAGCGTCGCGCAGCGTGGAATCGAGAGGACGATGCTCGGAGTGACACGACTCACGCAAGTGAGAGAAGGCCTCCGGAGTTCCGAGCTTCGCCGACGTTCGAAGATCAGAGACGCTGTCGCATGGGCCAAGTCGTCGAAAATTAGGTGGGCCGGCCACGTAATACGATTCGCAGACACCCGCTGGACGAGAGCCGTCACAGATTGGATTCCGCGGGATGTCAAAAGAACTCCGGGATGCCCACCAACGCATTGGTCGGACTTCTTCGTTAAAGCCCTGAACGACCGATATGACGCTCTTCGTGTCCCTCGAGCGAGGAGGATCCATTGGACCACTCTGGCACGCGACAGGGACGAATGGAGACGCTGCTGGCGCCCGCTCGAGCAAGTCGATGATCAACGGGACGACAGGTGATACAGATGATACAGTACCACGCATATGATTTGGTCCTTCGTCGAAAAGAACGCTTTTGAGCGTTCCAAAGCGGCTTTTTTAAACAAAATTTTTAAAAAATGAAATAGATAAGCTGTTTTCGTCAAGCTAAGCTCATTCTACACCCGATTTACTCTGTCGGGCCCATATGTATTGTTCAACTCTGCTGAGATTTGTATGTCGAACGATAGAGCGAGCTCATGCTGCTGAGCTCAAAAATTTGTTTTTTCCACAAGTATTTCATTTCTGAAAGATTTATTTTGAAAAAAAAAGTTGCTCTGGTACGCTCAACGGCGATCTTTTCGGCAAATGACCTAATCATATGCGCGATACTGTAGTTGAGTTCGAACGAATACATTCGAATAATTACTCAAATAATCGAATAATCGATGGTCTTACATAAATCTAACCAACTCCTGCCGATGCAGTCGCGGGTTGATGAGTAGGTTTGCTGGATACTGCACCGTAGGGCAGCTGCCGTTGCGGCGTGGATCACGTCGGCGTCCACGTGGACATTCGATCGATGCGTACGAAAAACTCGAAGAACATCACGAAACCTTGGAGTCCCCTGCGCCCTCAATGACAAAAACGAGCTTCTATGACTACGGCTTGAGAGATGTGCAGGTTTGGCGATACTGTAGTAGGCGTGGACACATTCACTACAGCAGGTGGTTAGTTCTAATGACTATCATAATCGATACTTATACATTTTCGATAAAATTCGTTCAAAATCAAACATCGAACGGAAGCCATATTCGAATGTTACTCGAATATCGAATACTTCAACTTTATTCGAAAATCGAATAAATTTGTTCGAATGTTCGAATACACGAAAAATAGGAGTTTATTCGATTTTCGATTATTCGAAAAAATTGATGATCGAATGAATTCGTTCATTCTTCCGCTCGAAAGTTTTCGACATTCATTCCGTTGAAAATTTTCGACATCGAATAGATTCGTTGATTCTAAAAAGTATTCGATAAAATTTCTCCGAAGCACAACAACATAGTACTGTGTACTACCGGAATAATCTGGGAAGGATAAAGCAGTAACTTGCCAATTAACTAGACACTTAATTGCATTGTATAGGCCAAGCGGCATTCGAATTGCCTCACGATATCACGTAGAAGTAAGATACATGGCGCATCCTCAAAAATATTGTGAAAAACGGCGTCGTTTATCCTTTAGACGGGACCTATACACCATACACTGTAGATGAAAGCTACCAATATTGATTAGGTAATGCAGACGATCGATATTGATAGCTTTCAAATGAAAAAGGTTTTTGATTTTTTGGGCACAAGTATATAAAAGAGTTTTTTGTGCAAATTTTCTTAAAACAAGAGGCTATTTTTCCTATGATAATGTTGTCCATTTTGACTTTAGACAGATACTTTGCTTGAAAGGTGTTCGGCTTAAAAGGGAACTGGTATACAAAGGAAATAGCATCTGTCTGCCTGTCTGTCCGTCCGTCCGTCTGTTTGTCTGTCTACCTATCCGACAAAGTCTACGGGCTTCCGAAAGGAGTTCACATCTCGGTCGGCCTTATCAATCTCCACATTTGGGTGTTTGAAGTGGAGAACACTAGAATATAAATCGGTAGATGGATAGAGGACTGCAACAAGTAAGCACGTACATATCGATCGATCGGCTGGCCATTATCAATCGATTTCATCGATTTTGACCCTGAATTGAACGTATGAGCCGAAGATCACGCGAATATATAGGTGCATATGGTTGAAGGCAACTAGGTAATATCGATCGGTCAACTATTGCCGATTGATCTTATCGATTCTTGTCCTGAAGTGACAAGAATCGATAAATTCAATTGAAATGGAAAATCACCTTGAACGGCGGACGGACTCTACAAAAATACAAACCGATCAATAATTACTACCTTGGGCGAATATGTTAGCCGTTGGTTAAAAAACACAACAATTAAGCAATATTGATCAACTGACCATTATCATGTGATCTTATCGATTTTTGCCTGAGCTGACTGCATAGGCTGAAAATCATCCGAACATTTAATGTGATGGATGACTTCACAACACAGTGGTATCGATCGGCTAACCGTTATCGATTGATTTTATCGATTTTCGTCTTGAGGCGACGTATGCGTTGAAAGTCACGCGAATATGCCTGTGGATAAGGCTCACATCAAGGCCACAACATCGGTCGCTCTATCGATTTTTGCAAAGAAGTTCTAGGCAGTAGTCAGATCGATCGACAGTACCTCTATCAGATGAAGAAATCTCTTCGCAGATTGTGCAGCAAGTTAAAATTAGAGTAACAGGGAGCCAAGGTAGCTGCAGCAGTTTTCTAATTGGCCGGGCGCCTGCATTGTTCCGCCCCTTGCCCTGTGTTGGGCACAAAACCCCTATGTACCAAATTTAGGTCCAAAAACAAAATCGAAAGCAGAAAAATCCGAAGGCATAATAGAAAAAGGACAGGGAACTGGAGGCCATAATCAGGTGCGAAAAGAAGGGCGAAGTCGGCTAAGAACAGTCGGAGCAGAGCTCGCAAGGCGGGCTGGCAACGTCATTGTCAAGCAGCAGCATTCTTTTGGACGTTTCTGTCCTTACATGAAGCACTTCGCCATCTGTAGGAGAGAATTCTTTCAGTGCTCGAATTACAGCATTGAAATTCCACACATGTGGAAGGAATAGCCTAATCCTCCATGAGGATGGCGCCACGCACTCCACTTTTCATCTCGACGTGACTGTGCTATGATAAGGCGACAGATGAAGGAGAGAAGAAGCTGGAGGTTGCTCATCGCTGCGCGAGAAATGGCATGTTATTACGCTGTTGCTGCTTCTCTTTTCGCCGCCGACGACGAAGACACGCGCGCGCACGCGATACACAACGACATGGGCGCCACTGGCCCGGAACTACTGCTGAATTGTTTAGTGATTGTGTTTGTTTCGCAACTCCGGACGCCGCTCACTTCCTAGTCTTCGTCGCAAAGTCTGGTTCTGCCTTGTTAGGGAACACCCGAGCCCAGAGAGAGTTGAGGGGAGAGGCGACAGCCATGGTCGCCGGGAAAAGGGCAACCGGCGGCTGTTACCAGATTGCGTCATTTCCCTAGAAAGGACTGGGCGGTGCCCGCGAGGCGGACGCGTTGCCGTCGTTGTCGAGCCGGGGCGGCTAGCGTCGCAATGGAGTGCGTTCTTGGCGCCCAACTCCGCGGGACGGCTGCCCTCCCGCGGGCGTGAAGTATAAAGGCCCCCACAGAGTTCTGCGGCAACGCCGTTTGCCGCAGTGGTTAAGGATAGGGCAGGGACGCCGCCGGCGGCGAGCTCTGCGTCTCTGCCCCATGGTTAAGCATAGGGCCGCGGCGCTGCTGCAGAACTTCCGTGTATACTTCGTCGCGGCGGGAATCGACGCCACGTATAGTGGCCATATTGATTGTGTGACGCGATCGATCAATTTGGCCTCATTGCGTGGCCATCGCATCGCGCCGCGACGAAGTATAAACGGGGCCTAACAGCCCTCTCGTCGTCTGTCAGCGGCGGTCCGCGGACTGCGGGCCTGTCAGCGGGGGTCCGCGGACTGCGGGCGTGGCGGGGCGCGGCCATTGGCCAGGTGAAGGATCTCGGCGCGATTCCCGCTCGTCCGCGAATGCTCCCGCGGGAGTATAACATATGCATTACAGTTGCGCCACAGCGCGGCGCGGCACCATTGTCGGAATCGATATCGATGGGGCGGCGTGAAAATCGATATCTGTAGCGATCGTGGTGCCGCGCTGAGGGTCGGCGCACGTATAAATTAGGGCTTAGGGATCTTCGTTATTCCTCCGCCCCTTTTCTGCATTCCGCAGAAATAAATTAAGTAATTCATCACATTCAGCCTTCATTGGCATTACAGTCTACCTCGTCATACATGCACCTGGTTATATGCAACGATATATCATTATCATTTTGCGAACATTGGTTTGTACGCGAAAACACCGTATATAAGCACCACGACTCATTCATGAGATTCATTCTTGTTCGTCTAATAAAGTGTTCTTCAAATCGACGTCCTCTCTAAGGCCGGGGGCATACTTCCATCGCCGCGATGCCATCGCGGCGCTCAGTTCATGGCCATTCCGCCGCACGAGGTCGATTAGTCAAAGGAAACTAAGCCGCGGCCGCAGCAACAGTGGCGGTCGGCACGCGCGATGGTTTCCCGCGCCCATCGCGGGCATGACATACCTTTTCCCGCCCCGCGCTGTGTTTAGCGTTGGTCCTGGACAGGGACGCACATTTAACGGTTAACGCTTTAAGGAATTTAACGAATTAACGGCATTTTCCGTTAAAATCTGGCATAACGATTTAACGGAAATTCTTAGAAATTTAACGGGATTTTTAACGAACTTTTTTCTCAACAAGTTTATTAATTTTCCTTAGTCCTCACTAATATTGCAGGCTTCATCCTCCCTACTAGGACTGTTCCTGAAAAACTATTGAAATCAACAAAAATATCGTAATGTTTTATGCTATTCTCATATCTTCTATGGCGCGTTTGAATTTTTTGAATATTTTTGAAATTAATATATTTTGAGTTAGTAAAGTTCTTCGTCGAGCCGCCAAACATGTCAATGAATTCACAAAAATAGCAAAGATAGTGGTCTGCCCTTTCTTATCGTAACATATGCTTATCCTCATGTGGTGCTGCTTATCCAAGAATACTTTGCTCGCCACCTAAAACAGTCGATGAAGGAGAGAATGTTTTTAGTCAGTGGGCGTGTTTTGAATGATTTGAGAAAAGCGGTAGTAAAGCGATAAAGAACGCGGTCACTCAATCCCTTTTGGGATACGCCACGCATTGGATGTCGTGGAGGCGATTTAAATGCGTAATTGGCCATACAGTAAATCGCTTGCGGTGGCCAGCCGATGAACAAATCGGCGAGTTACACTTCCCAGACAAGTCTGGTACCATTTCACCGACCGGCAATTCACAGAGGGGTGGAAGACTTGTTAGCCTGGGCGGGAAGTCCTAGCCAGTAGCCTGGTATCGGGTGTGGAAAGTCCGTGGAAGTCCGGCACTCCCTCCGACTGCGCTTATTTATTATTTATTATTTATTACATCTCTTTTATCGCAACGGCACAAACAAGTATCTACGTGCTTCTTTTGCGAAGAGTTCAGCGTTCCTGTTCGGATTCCCTACAATTAGAGCGGTCCAGTTTCTCATGGCTTCTCTTGTCCTTGTCCCTCTGTATCTTGCGATGTCATCCAGCCATCTTGTTCTTGGTCTTCCTTTACTTCGTTTTTTATCAGGAACCCAATCAGCTGCAAGGCGTGCCCATGAACGTTCGTTGCTACAGAGCTTATTTGCGAACAGCCACTTCCTTTTGAGCGCATGGTGAATCCAATCCTTGAGTCCTGATCTGTGGCGAATAACTCTTGACCGTATTTTGTCGCCCAAACGAACACCAAGAATTGATCTTTCAAGTCTTCTTTGCGCGGATCGTAGTTTTGCAGCAGTTTCTTTTGACCACGACCACGTTTCGCAACCGTATAGAACAGCAGGAAGCATGCAAGAGTTAATGAGCTTCTTTTTCAGCTGGACTTCGACGGCCTTAGAGCGAAGAAACAACCGATATTTAAAATAGACTTCTCCCCCTGCTTGAATCCTTCTCTGAATCTCTTTTAATGGGTTGCGCGGGTTTGACAATAGCTGCCCAAGGTAAATAAATTCGTTGACGCCTTCTATAATTTCTCCGTTAACTTGTATTACATTCCCTTCCGTGTCGGTTGTTGGTCTACCAAGGTTCATCCACTTGCTTTTCGAGTAACTCATTTCTAATCCGACTCGACCTGACATCTCTGCTAGATCTTCTGCCATGCTTTGTAGTTCGTGGCAGTCTTGAGCAAGCAATACGATATCATCAGCATATGCGAGGTATGAAAGCTTCTTGTCATTCATTTGGAAACCTCTATTTTGCCAGTTGACTGCATTCAGCACGTGTTGAAATGTCAACACGAAAAGCAGCGGTGAAAGAGAATCTTCTTGTCGAACGCCTTTTTGAATGTTCAGCTCAACATAGCTTGATCCCACCTTCACAGCAGCACTTCCGTTTGCATAAAGCAGTTGAATAGCTTTGCTCAGGTTATCCTCGATTTTGAAGTTTTTCAAAGCCTCCCACACTGCTGGTAGTTCGATAGTATCAAAGGCTTTTTTTAAATCTATGAACACCGCACAACATTTAATGTTGAACTCGTAAGCCTTTTCCTGCAGGATGTTCAAAGTGTGGATGTGGTGAATTGTGGAGAAATTTCTTCGAAATCCTGTTTGCTCTTCGGGAAGGATGTTGCAGTCATTGACAATCTTTCTCAGTCGTTCATTGAGAATTTTTGTCATAATCTTGTATATCGTTGATAGTAGTGAGATTGGTCTGTAATTCGCAACATCTAATGCGTCTCCTTTTTTATAGAGCAGGATGGTATCGGAGAAGGCTAATTCTCTTGGCACGTTTTTTGTGGAGAGTATAGAGTTGAGGAAATGGCACAGACGATTGGAGAGCATGCTCGAGAAAGGGCGTAGTGCAGTCGACTGTACTTTATCAAAGCCGGGAGAGGAACGTGCTTTGCTGCTCTTCAGGGCATCCTCAACTTCTTTGGGAAGAAAGTGGAGGTCAATGGGGCCGGCGGGAGGGGGTTGTGGGCCATGGTGGGATCGGTACAGGTCGTTGTAAAATGATCGAATTGCTTCTACAGTTTCGGCAAATGGGTCGCAGTTATAGTGGTGAGAATCCGCGCCTGTCCGACTGCGCTTAATGAAAGAAAATTTTGGAAAGCTACTTTTCCTGAACGATAACACGTTAACGACCGTGACACACCCTTTCGGCGTGGGACCGTGTGACAAAATGCCGTGTCACGCTCCCAACGTTGTAAAAATCAATTGGTCCCACCCACCAGGAACGCGAAAATCGTGTGTTCGTCAGCGTGTTAACATTCCACTCATAGGCTTTTTATTGTGTTTTATTAGGCCTTCCGGTACTTAGCGGGCTGGTGCCCACATAGATGTTACACTAGGTAGGTCGTAGATAGTCAGAAGGACGGTCTCGCAAAGAACCAGGAAAGGGGAAATAAACTTCATGGAGTATGGACAGGCCCTTATCTTTCATTTTAAGATGCCATGCGGTTACCAGCTCACTAAGTACCGTTCTCCTGATTGATAATCCCGTGCCTGTTCTTATTTCATACCATGAAGATAATTTGTTGTTGAAAGTTATTTCGCTGTCCACACCTTGTTGATAGTAAATTACTCATTTTACATTGTAATGTTACAATCCATTTCTTGAAATTTAGTTGTTGATCTGTTGAATTTGGAATAATACCGTTCACCTTGATTTTTTTCATTTAAGATAACAGTTTGCAGCTAATTTTATTTTTTTAACGAATTTTAACATTTACCGGAAATTTAACGAAAATTTTCCGTTAAAAATTTCGTTAAAAAATTTAACGCACAGAACTTTGTGTGCAGCCCTGGTCCTGGACAGATCGCAGTCGCGCTCCCGGGGAAGTATGCACGAGGCCTAACAAAGCCCCCACGCGGTCAGTACCAGTGGTGTGCGTAATTACGATTTACGATTTTACGATTTTGGGAATTTTTTCTGATTTCCGATTCACTACTTTTGGGTCGTAAATCGTAAAATTTGATAAATTTGGTCTTTGACCACAAGACACTCACATCTATCGCGCTCTAGTTTGGGTATACTTCCGCCTAATTTTTGACAATAGACACCTTCCACAGGCGTTCAGAATCTGTGTATGGAGTATTTGACGGTCTTGGTTTTGTCAACTTTCTAGAGATTAGATGAGTGGAACTGCAGAGATGTGCTCGAACAAGCTAGAATTCGACTCCTCAGCTGGCTCAAGGAAGGTCTCCTTCAACCATCTGTAGGTCATTTAATGCCAGACTTCTCTACAACGATTAAAGGCTAACGAATCAACTTTTTTCAAAGAACCACAGTATGCTACCTACATCATTTGATGAATCATTCAGAGCGGAATGGGAAGGCTACATCTATTTTCTGATCAAGATGCTTTGAAGAAAGTTGTGGAAAAGCGGCGAAAACTTCCCGTTTTTCCGTCTATCCCGCCCAAAAACCAAAAGACAGGAGCGGTATTGTACGCCAGACCCTGGTTGAGCTTATCTGAACGCCAAACCGCGGCGCAGGACCAGCACGATGTGGACCCGAAGAACCGCATTTCTGCGAACGCGGTTCCTTCTGGGCCGTCGTTCCGATCAACGACCGATTGTTGGGTAATTAGGCCTCCATACCCGGAACGACACGACGAGGAAGGTACTTCCGCGTGTTGTCGCCGTCGGATCCCCCATTGAAGCTCTCCATCCATTCCTCTGCTCCATCAATCAAAACGTCGCCAACTACAAGAGAAACATGATGTGCTGACAGGTGTCCGGCTGGCTCATCGCGTGCACAAGTCCAAGCGCTGCTCTTTCTGTCGTTTTTGAGCGTTTCAATTTCGGACTTCTGGTTCTGAATTCCCCCGGCTATGTAGGTTTTTTGGGCATCTAACAGCTCCAAACTGCGGACTTTCGCAAGCTCACTATATAGTCCACATTGGCGACTAGTAGCAAATCGTGTCCAAATGTAGGCCACATAAGCGACTGTTTCTAAGTGGTCTTTAGGTTGCACAGCTGAACTAACCGCGTCATCTGAGAGATCTATTCGCAGAGTTCCGAAATGCACGGTACCCGTTCCATGATCGGGTAGGATCGGGTAACTTTGGCTAGATCGGGTTTCTTAGCTCTGTAAATACCCAACGGTCACAGCTTCAACCACTCCAAAACGACAGAAAAGAACAGAAGACGTGTCACATCCTCAAAGAAAGAAGTGAGGGTTTTTCAGAGCAAAAACGCTTCGGAAGCAACGACGTAGATGAGGACCAAGGAGGCGGCACGACATGGAACTCAAGCAGTCTATGTGACGGCCGCGGGCCAATTATGAGCCTGAGGTCAATGGGGCTGCTAAGTGTCCGAAGTGAGTTACGCCACTGCAGCAGCAGCACAGCGGCGACTTACATCCGGCGATGAAGCGGATCGCGCCGTGCTCATGAAGCTCGGAACGGTCGGCGTCACCGATTGCTTCTCTAGTGATGCGCCATGCATCGTTCTTTCGCTCGAAGAACTGACATATGAACATAAGGAGAATTGAGTGACAGACCATTCTCTCTTCAATGGGTGCTGCTCCGCTTCAACAGCCTCCTAGAATTCAGAAGACTATGCCGTTGCGGTAAGGTAGCAGGATATGTTATTATTTTTTTAATATTAATAGCAAGTTCTGCTGAATCACAGACTCCTACCGTATTCCAGGGAATGGAGACACAAGCAAGAACAGAATATGAATATATACCATTCGGAATATGTAGTGATATAGTAGAGGTTTAATTACCCAAGTTTGAGGTATGGCAGTCACATGAAGTCCAGCGGGGTACATGTCTACCACCAACCGACACACAGCTCAAGTGACTGCATCGACCAAATACGCATCACAATTGCCTCCACGACATACAGTAGAAGTAGAATACGTGCCGCATCCCACAAATGGATTCGCCAACGCCGATTTCCAGTTTTCTGTCCTTTATTTATACCATTTTCATATCAAATTGAACAATTTTCAAACCAAATTGGACACTCTCCTAAGCTAAGCTAATCGTAGGACTTTTGAAATCAAAACTAACTTTTCCAAATTTAAATGAGCTTTTTCTTAAACTAGAGACTCTCCAAAAAGTCCCAGAACAATTTTTCTAAGAAAAATTTTGATGCAACTTTCTTTGAAATTTTAGTTCACCTACTGAATAAGTGAATACTTTGCCTAAAATTTTATGAAATTTTCAATTTTTGGGAAAAAATAATGATTTATAGCTTGTTTCAAAGATCAGGAAAGTGGCAGCTTTTTAGAAAGTAATCATTTTTAATAAGGGATTGCGCCATGAACCCTTCCAATACGTCGCGATTTTTATTCGATTGATAGTAAACCTTCTGTTTGCATGAAGTTTCACATCTGTAAACAGTAAAACAAAAAACAATTGTAAAAAGAATACAGATATCTTCACTTTGATGGTTCATGTAAGCAGCATTTACACTATCAATCAACTAAGAATCGGCGAGGGCTTTTCGTGTGCATGGCGCAATCTGGTCTATTAAGCACGAAATTATTGCTGCTTTGTTGTGTTTTAAAACAAAGTTTAAAATATTTTCCTAAAAAGTAGAATCTTCATGAAATTATTCCACTTATACAAGCACTTGAAGTAAAAAGTTTCAAAAAATATACCAAATTTGCCTTGAGCAAAAAAATATTCTAACCTTCTTGGAGAGTGTGCAGTTTAACATGTAAAATACTCTTTACAATTTGGAAGACGTTCAAATGAATTTCCAAGCATTACGTTGTTAATAAGAGTGTCCAATTTGAATTGACAAATGCCCAATTCGACGTGGAAATAGTTATTCGTTTATGCAGATGAATGACTGCTGTAACGATTGAAAAAAACGTCTGCCACTTCAACAAGTGACTATTATAAAAACCAAATTCAAAATAATTAAACGCTAAGGATAAAGTACGGCGTCGCTCAATCCCTGTTGGGATGCGCCACGCATTCTACTTCTATGGGATGTCGTGGAGGTGATCTGAATGCGTATTTGGCCATACTATGACTTGCGATGGCCAGCCGATAGACAAGTCAGGGATCGAAGGCTTGGTTGACCGGACAGGAAATTTGAACCAGGAACCTAGTATCGGGTGCAACAGCCAGCAGCTCGTCCCACTGAGCTACACGCACCCCAATATGCATTTCTTCCAAAAATTCAAAGCAACTTCATGAAAGCATTCAAATATTGTTGCTGATTTCAATAGTTTTGCAGGAGCAGTCCTAATCAGGAGGACGAGACCTGCAACATTAATGAAGACAAAGGGTACACGTGATAAACCTACTGAGGACGAGGTCCGTTAAAAAATCCGTTAAATTTCTAAAAATTTATGTCGTTAAGCCAAATTTTAACGAAAAATGCCGTGAGTTCGTTAAATCGCCTCACCCCTTAGTTTATCTATAGGACTTAATATAGGTTTGTTGGAAATAATCAAAGCAATATTAAGGACTTTTGGGATTTATCATAGTCCTAAGTTCTAATAGCCCTAAGGTCCCAAAGATTCTATCCTAGTCCTAGGGAGCAGACAGCCATAAAGTGTCATTTGCGTACATCATCCCGTGCTGCACAACCATATCCCCTAAAATTAAATCCTCCCATCAGGGGGCAAAAGTTGAGGCTAACTCGAAACTCAAGGCAAGGAGGTAATGGAGACAGAAACCGCAACGTGCCCTTCCGTTTACGATAGCTCGCGTGTGTGTGTATGTGTGTGCGTGTGTGTATGTGTGTGATTGTATATGTGCGTATGTGTGTATGTGTGTGCGCGTGTGTGTTGTGTGTGTGCGTCCATAGCGACCCGAAACTTCAGCCCTGAGGGTTGTCGAAATCGCTGAACACGAATCGGCAGTTCGGTTTCAAGGTACCGATCACCGTCAGTCAATAATGATCAAACCATCGATTTTCTGTGGATGTCGTTCATTTTTATTATTTCTATCTAACTTGCCCCAGTAGATGTAGTTAGAGCGTTCTTCCTGCAGAAACCATGACATAGGTTGCAGCAACAATTGGTGGTGAGAAGTTATTACTACGGCGAAGCCTTTAAGAAGCCGTCAGTGCGGCCAAGAGGCTTGCGTTAGAGTAAAGCATAGAGGGGTACATGTCGTTAATTCTGGCAGCAGGGGTGCGGGAACGCGGCAGAGCACTGGCTGTCGTCGCGCCATCCAGCCGCTGACCTCCGAGGCTTTGGCTTGTCCCGTTGCCAGAATTAGCGCCATGTACCAGTGAACTGAGGTGAACTCGCTAAGCAAACCAGGAAATTTTGAGGTGAACTCGCTAATTTTGAAAAATGAATAAAGACCGCTGTTAGTCATTTGCTAATAAGGTGCGCTACGCATTGTAACAATTTTTAGAATATTGTTCAAACATAAGCAAACCAGGCGTATGAATACGAGCAAGCCAGCCAGCCGCCTCCCTATGGCGTTCCTCCTCCACTCGACGTCTGAGGTCATTTGTATGCATAACGACCCGTGTAACGACCTGTGGAGCTGGCCAGATAATTAACTCGGCGGTTTTATCGCTTCTAAACAAGCCTCGCACCAATTCATTCACTCAACCGCAACGGGGGAGGCTATGAACCGTTGGCCTTATAGGGTCGAAGCATAGCGACTCCTTACCTGGCGAGTCCTACGTTGTACCTATGCGGACCTCATTCATTCATCCCATCAAAGTCGCCGGTAAATTAACCGCAGATCACAACTTCACATATTCCTCCTACAGTCAATAACTCACCATATAGTTTGAGCTATAGCGTAACTACTATGTAGTTCCTATATCTTTCTGCTGAATATCTCACACTTCTTTATCTAGGATGGTCATCAGCCGCCAACACGATGATGATGCTCTCAAGATCGAGAACGAGCTCACTGTAGGAATGGAGATGTTGGTTTCTACCCAATCCGTACCCTGGACGCCGACGCCCTTCTACCGACAGCAACGCCATGCTGCAAGATAACGGCACCTGGCTACGCCGCCGACCACACCGGAGGGTCGTCTGGTCTCGTCAGTTTCCCGTGAGAGGGCAGGCTAGCCATCTCACCCCTCGTCTTCTCTCTTCCCCTTCCACTTCACAGTATGATACTGATAAATATGCTTACTAAGTAGTGAACACTGCAACCTAGGAATAGAATAGAATTCCGTAGGATAATTCAAGTAAGGAGTAATTGACCTGTAACTTGATAGCCTCCTGCCACCAAAGAAAGTCTATCAGGCTCAAACTGGTTCTACAACAGCGGATTTTCAATGCGCAACGCTTTCTACTAGATTCTCAACGGGAAACCCTTTAAGGCGTTACTAACCTGATCGGAAAATTTTGATTGGTTGATATTTTCGACTTTTCCAGGCTCTGCAGAAGGCGCCGAATTGTAAGCTCAAACAAAACCGTGTCTGCTCGAAGAAGACCTCTTATTTGTCTGAGTTTTGATAGGGTTTTAATTTTTTCTTATCTATTTCTTTATTCAGTTTATAGAGCAGGTAAATTTAACAATATAATCACCGTTGTTAGTCACCGCAGTGATCCACCTACTGGAAGGTCAGCGATCCCCATTTCCCAGAACTTGGGACAGCGAGAGTCGAAGAAGTCGGCGTCTGCCAGATTTAAGTCCTTAAACTCTGTGAGACTTCTCTTGGCTAAGAAAGCTTTTAGAGAGCGGAACAAGCGGTTATCTGAGGAGGATGCGACAGTAGAATACGGTGGATGGGATACAGTCTCTCAGCCCAGCTCCTCGATTTTTTGTGGGTCGCTTGTCTCTCTACCACATTCACGACGAGAGCGTTTCCACGCACATTGCGCCGACGGCCGCCTGCTTTTTTTGGCGCGCGTTTGTCCACTCAATTCTGTGGACACAAGCGGAAAATACAAAAAAGGCTTAGCAAACGTTACTGCCGACTCAAGAAAAGTCCGGAAGAACTGCACCTGTTGCTATAAGAACTGAGCAGCAGCCTGGGAAGAGATATTGCCAAGAAGAAAGGAGAACCCATACGCGCTGCTCCAGTTTTGGATTTTTTTTTGATTGCGGTGCTATCCAACGATAGAAAGTGTTCCTGTTGAATGCTTGTTTATTGTCATGATCAGTCAGAAACTAGGTTGTTTTATTTAAGTCTTCAATTTATGTTTCATCTGAAGTTTGTACATTAATTCTCATATAGAAGTGCGCTTTCAGTAATGGGAAAAGTTCTTATATTGTTAGTTACAAGAAGGCCAATCATTTTTTGCATACGCAAACCCTTCATTGAATTGTCACTATAATTTGTGAATTTCAAAAAAACTTACTTTGATACTTTGATACATTGATGGTCCTTTTGTTGGCTGGAGGTCTTCTCAGCGGGGACCACAACTCTTCCAGACCGCTCGATCTCTGGCTGCTTGCATTCAGTGAGGCAGACTCCGCTCTCTGAAAGATCTTGAGAATGAGTCTGCCCATCGCGTTGGCGGTCGTCCCAGTGGTCTACTATGGTCTCTCGGGAGCCATTCTGTGACACGGAGACTCCATCTATCGTCCTTTCGTCGAAGCAGGTGTCCGGCCCAGCGATATTTGGACTTCTTCATGTACTGCAGCGGGTCTGCTAATTGCGACTTCTCCCGTAGCTCCGAGCTTCGTAGGCCTTCTTACCATTGCTGACGAAGGGTTATCCTCAGAAGACACCTCTCCAGTGCACGATGCGTAGTCTGCATCGCTCTGGCTATTGTTTTGTTGTCGGGCCAGGTTTCCGTCGCGTAACACATCACAGGCAGCAGAGGCGTTGAATATCGAGGACGGCATCCTTGACCTGATCGGTGACTTCGCGAATCGAACTGAAGGCTGCCCATGCTGCGCGTCTCCTGCGGACGATTTCAGGAGCGAGGTCGTTATCCATGTTCAGGTCTCTTCCAAGATAGACGTAGGAGTCGACCTGTTGTAGAGCGACTCCATTTAGCCTTACGAGTCCCGTGTCACAACACTGACCATCAACTGCGTTTTGGACATATTCATGTCCAATCCAATCTTCATACCTGCCACATTGAGCTCGTTCAGCATTTCCTCGACTTCTGCCGTGCTGGTAGAGATGAGAACAATATCGTCGGCGAAGCGAAGGTTGCTGATCCGTTTACCGTCGACAAGGTAGCCTTTATCGTCCCAGTTCAAGCCTTTCATGGCATCGTGGAGTGCCGCTGTGAATAGCTTGGGAGAAATCGTGTCTCCCTGCCGTACTCCTTTCCCGATAGGAATTTTAAGCTTTCGATCGAACAGTTGGATGGTAGTCGATGTGTTCGAGAAGCACTCGTCGAGAAGTCGGATGTAGGGCGATGGTATACCAGCGTGCACAAGTGCGTTCAAAACGGCGTTGATTTCCAGAGAGTCGAACGCTTTCCGGTAATCCACGAAGACAAGGACAAGTGGGAGGTGGTATTCGCGGCTCCTCTCGATGAGCTGTGAGACAGTCTGAATATGGTCCATGTAGGAGAAATCCTTGCGAAACCCTGCTTGCTCCACTGGCTGATATTCATCCAAGCAACGCTCCATGCGGTTAAGCAGTATCTTGGTGAAGATCTTGTACACAACCGAGAGAAGACTGATGGGTCGATAGTTGTTGATACCCTCCTGCTGACCTTTTTTGAAGATTAGAACTGTTTTCGACTTCTTTCGAAAGAAAATCGAACAAAAACATCAATAAAAAAGTTATTTCCAAAAATTCCTCCGTCCGCTCACATGAGTGGACACCGTCGCGAATGTCCTACATGGGATCTGGCGGTATCATGAAGAAGATGCACGGACTTTTGAAGAAAACCCTATAAAGACTTTCCGATTAACCTAGTAGGAAACAGTTTCCTAATGTGCCACTTGAAATGCTTCGTGTGGGCTTTTTAGTGCTCTAGATCTCACTAGTATGTTACGATTCACGATATTTATTTATTTATTTATTTATTTATTTATTTGTTTAGTTATTTATTTATTTATTTGTTTATTATCTGCACAATGTCGTGCGCACGAAAATATTACATCTAACAAGGACACAGCACATTAGAAAACACATGGTTGAAAAAATAACAAATGAAAAAACTAGCCATCACTGTTATTTTTCACGTGAGCGCAACTCTTGCACAAACAGCTCACGATATGCAAAATTTCGCGCCCAGAAGTTCAGTGCATGGCGCGTTCCAGTAAGGCTCATGAGCGGTGATCTCCACCCTTATTTGTCTCAGTTATAGTCATGGCGCTTAGAAGTATGACAGCTCGCGCTGTTTTCAGTTAGCTCAATCTCAAGGCTACATATAGACATAATAATAAGCGATGTTTATCGGTAGAGTTTTGTTTGACGTGTGATTGACACAAACTTGTATAAGAATTCGTATTTAGTTATTTACAAGATTATTCTGCAAGGTCTGTTTCTGGGGTATCTACAACTATATAATTGAGTTAGCTGCCCGCGCTGTCGATGCTGAGGCGTATCTGACGCAGGTTAGAAACCTGCGTCAGATACGCCTCATCGAATCCCGCGCGGACAAAGTGTGCCGTCAACATGGGATGCTGCTGCAGCCCAAGAAGCGCAGCCTCCTCTTGCTTGACATAGCGACATCTGCGCGCATTTCTGAGGTACTGGATCCAGAAGACAGGTTCCCTACGTCACGCAACAAGCGTCTGGAGGCAGATGAGGTGAGGCCGTCGCTGTAGGACGAGCGGGCGCATTCAGAATTTAATATGGGATGCTGCTGCAGCTGTGGAAGCGCAGCCTCCTCCTGTGACGCAGCGGCGATTGTGCGCGCTTCTGAGCGTCCTGATTCCGAAGGAGGATCCAGGAGAGCTACCAGGAAGGAAAAGAACAACCTGGAGGAGGCGCCAGGACGGGAAAACCAACAAGAAGAGACCAGTAAAGAGACCAATAGTGAAAACAAGGAAGTGTGCCAGGAATTAGGACCAGGAAGGTGGTAGTGGGAGGGGGGGGGGAGACCAGTAAAAGCGGACTAGCAATTAGATTCGGTAAGAAGAAACGAATGAGGGGGAACCCGGCGTCCGGATTCGGAAGGCGTCTCGAATGTCTATGATGGGTGCACAGAAGTGGTGATGCCAATAAAGTACGCAGCAAATCCTAGATGTTAGCGAATTTTAAGTTTAACATAAGCTATCTTCCTTAGGTCAGTGATGTTGCAAAGTCGCGCGAAGCGCGCAGGGCACTTGTATGGATATCTATCCTGTGGTCATCTAGTGGATTATATTACAACTACAGGTTAGTTTACCTACCTTCATTTCTTATAAAGCGGTCTCTACCGGCTGACGAGACCCGGAAAGGGCTTTATATTCCTTGAATTTGTCCCTCCAGATTAGGGTCGAAGTGAGCATTACTATCTTATGGTTTTGCCTTTCTTATTAGTGCTCTAGATCTCACTAGCATGTTACGATTCACGATTTGCAAAATTTCGCGCCCAGAAGTTCAGTGCATGGCGCGTTCCAGTAAGGCTCATCAGGTCGATCTTCGCCCTTCCCTGTCTCAGTGATAGTCCATTCAACCCGTCCAGAAGTGGAACAGCTCGCGCCGTCTTCAGTTAGCTCAATCTCAAGGCTAAATATAGACATAACATTAGTGATCGCCCATGTGAGTGTGGTGTGTGTAGGTGTGCCGGATGGATGCGAAGAGAAGCGACCAAGTGGCCGACGAAGTGATTGCATGAGCATTCATTTTTAATTGCGCGTGCCTTGGTAATTATGCGAGAGGCGATGTTAGTGGCCCCGACGAGGCCGGCCAGATATTCGCCGACTCAGGCTGATCATCTAGGCCGAGCTGTTTTTCGCACGTTTGGGGTTAACAACCGGCCGGAAGAAGAGAACAGTGACTGAAACAGTTGCAAGCGGAACTGGCCAAAAAGCTCATTAAACTCACCCACGCAGCCCTATGTCTTGAACTCGGAGTAGTTGACGAACATACTCACTCGAAAAAGACGGGTAGACACAAAGAAGGTCAGAAAAAATTACAGAAAAAACAGCGGATTCAGAAATTTCCACCAAAACCGTTTAATGTCACTGGAAGAGACAGCAGATACCTACGTCGATAAAAAATGAAGAAAAAAATGAAAAACTGAAAAAATGCACGAAATGGTATAAGTCTGTTAAAAAATTAATCTCCATTTCGAGGTATATATAGAAAAATAAGTTTTTTTTCTAGGCTTTTAGATCATTCTGCAGGGGGGGGGAAACCCACAGATACCGTTCAACAAATTCACTGGGTGGGTGTTGAATGTGCCCTTCTTGATTTCGTTAATTCCTGTGATCTCAGTGTTTATTTTCAATTTTTTATATTTTTTATTGTAAAGGTTTAGGTTTATTATTACCTGTTGGTTGAAAAAAAATGTAGGAACTAGGTAGTTTTCACTTCACTTAATAAAGTTGTGTTTATGCTAAGTTATAGCAGTTTGAAGTAAACGGTCCGTTTCGGCGATTAGGAACTCTTGAACGAGGAACTCCCCGTCGGGAGGCCCAGGAAGAACAACCAACGGAAGGACCCATCCCGCCCTGGACGCAGGAAGAGGTTCGCAAGGCCATAGGGAAGATGAAACTCGAAAAGGCAGCAGGGCCTGACGGTGTGCCAGTAGAGGCTTGGAAGGTGCTCGGGGACCTCGGAATCAACTGGCTGACGCAGTTCCTCAACAGAATCACGAAAGAGGGTAAGATGCCGGATGACTAGAGGAACAGGACCATAGTCCCCATCTTCAAGCAGAAGGGAGACGCTTCCGAATGCTCCAACTACCGAGGGATCAAACTGATCTCACACACGATGAAGATCTACGAACGACTGGTAGACTCAAGGTTGAGGGAGATGGTACCCATCTCCCAGGTGCAGTGGGGCTTCATGCCAGAGAAATCCACCACAGACGCCATCTTCATCGTTCGTCAGGTGATGGAGAAATATCGGGAGAAACGAAAACCCTGCTACCTGGCATTCCTGGATCTGGAGAAGGCCTACGACAGGCTAGCTCGGGCCGTAATCTGGAATGCCCTTCGAGGAAGGGCTGTCCCGGAACGTCTGATCACGGTCATAAGGGACATGTACGAGGGCTCGAAAGCGGCGATACGAACTCCACACGGGGTGACAAGGAAAGTGGACATCACAGGGGGGTACACCAAGGGTCGGCTCTGAGCCCGTTCCTCTTCCTGCTGACGCTTGACTCTATAGTGAACCACCTTGAGAAAGACCCTCTCAGAACGATCCTCTACGCGGACGACATCGCCCTAGTAGCCGACAACCAGGAGGAGCTGGAGGAGAAGGTGCAGTTGTGGCAAGGTGCCCTCGCAGACAACGGCCTGCGACTGAACGTGAGGAAGACGAAGTTCATCAGCTCCGAGCAGTGCACCGAACCGATCCTGGACTGCCATGGGGAGAAGATCGAAAAGGTGGAAGAATTGTGCTACCTCGGAAGTGACCTATCCGAGGAAGGAACTGTGGACCAGGCGGTCAAGGGACGGATAAACGCAGCCTGGCTCAAGTAGAGGGAGTCCAGAGGGATCCTTTGCGAGCGTAGATGCTCCAGGACGCTCAAAGGCAAGCTCTATAGAACAATAGTGAGAACTGCCCTCCTCTACGGCAGTGAATGCTGGGCCCTGGGTAAGGAGCAGGAGCGGCAACTGCACGCGGCGGAAATGAGGATGCTAAGGTGGGCATGTGGATGGACCCGTCGGGACAGGGTGTGAAACGAGGATGTTAGGGCAGTGATGAAGACAGCCCCGATCCAGCTGAAGATGAGGGAGCAGCGCCTAAGGTGGTACGGACACGTCCTCAGAAGACCAGAGGATCACCCCACAAGGTTGGCCCTAGATTTCGAGGCACCCGGAAAGCGTCCGAGAGGAGCCCCAAGGAAGAGGTGGAAGGACGTCATCAAGAGAGATCTCGCCGAAGTCGGCGCCACGGCAGATGACGCCCTTGATAGGATGAGGTGGCGACAGATCACAAGAACAGCGGACCCTGCGACTGCGCGTGACTAAACGCTCAGGAGAAGAAGAAGAAGAAGAAGAAGAAGAAGAAGAAGAAGGTCCGTTTCGGCGATTAATTTTGCGACAGCCCAATAACACACTTTTACGGACAGCCAAAGTGGAAAATTCTAAGGAAAGTTGTACCAAATTTTTCTTTTTAAAATTATTCCAACTCTCCTATAGAATCTGTAGTTTTACTCGTAAGAAGCTCGCTTCGATTTGGAAGATGTTCAATTTGCTTAAAAGTGCTCAGGATCTGTCTTATTTAACAGTAAATAGCAATTTTTTAACAGCTACTTATTCTGTTAAAAAATAAGTGAGTGTAAATAATGTAAATAAAAGTTTAATAAATAAAATAGAAATCATTGCAATGACTAGGACAATTCTGAACGAAACTGGCCTAGAAACTCATCAAACGTCGGCCTAGTAGCCTCACCACCTGAACACCGGGCTGTCGACGAACGTTCTAACTCAAAAAGACGGTTTGAAAAAGGAAAGTCGATAAGAATTACGGAGAACAGCTGATTTTAAAGGGAGTGCCAAGTCGATGGAATCGAAAAAACGAAAAAAAAAAATAAAAAAATAGAGTAAAATGCGCGAAAAAACAAGAAATTGCCACACCGGACCACCCAGGAGCGGAAAGAGCTCCGCTATGTTGTAGATCGCCGGGCATGACCAACGCCGGATCAATAGAAGTCGAGACCTACGTGTGTGCTGAGCTCGGCACGGGTGTGCCGTCGACTCGAGCTCACATGTCATAAATGCTAAAGGAGACGTGGTTTATTGGCTGTGGAGAGCAGCCGACTGACGACGGTGTCATCTGACGACGACGACGACGACGACAACGACGACGAGCACGAGAACGAGCGCGACGAGATCGTCCTCCAATTAGGCTCTACTCACTAAACATTATGATACACTCAACATGTGTGTAGGCCTGAGGCAGAATTCATCAAGCGATGGGTATAGGTAAAGATACCGTAAGGGAATCGTACCAACTACCCGCGGTGGACGACGCGTACGATTCGTATTCACGAAAGGAATCATGGGTATAGTAGATCTAACAAGAGAATGTTACCTAGTCATGGTGAGGTTTTGCGATGTTATTTTGGCAGGATATAAGGCTGTGTGGGCGGAGTCCAGAACCACAGTTAGTTTTTGCTGAACGCTTTTCTAAACACCTGAAAAGGAGGTCTGAAAGCCTGCGCGCAACTATCATCAACCTCTACGACGCCCCGCGAGATGTTCCTCTGAGGCGCAGTTGGTAGGAGTGCCTCCTCATAGAAGCACACCGGAGAGGTTTTGAGTTCGAGTCCGCGTATTGCCAAAACTTTTGCACACATTATTTCGTTGTTGTTACGCTTTCTCATGATCGCTGAAGTCAATTTTAGGCCATTAATGCTTACAGCAAACTAAGGCGGTCTAATTGCGCCTTCATATGTGCTAGTTTTCTAACGATGAGTATCTGCAGCACTACCGCATCATACCATATCACGAATGATACCGTAACGGCACACAAGTACGCATACCTTACGGTTGAATATATGAACCCGGACCATATCATTACAAAAAGTGTACTAGAAATGTCGTTCTGACCTGAGTGTGCTGTCGGCCGACTATTTTCCACCTTCGCACCGGATTTCAAAGGTGGTTAATGAAAATGGGAGTTTGGCGAAGATGGGGAAGATTGTTTCTCACTGGCTTTTGTAATACGCTGCTGATGTTACAGGTGAGTTTTACTTGTATCGCAGTTTTGTGCCATAGCTATTGACTATAAAGGAAGAACTGTAAGGCATTTTATTTCCAGAGAAATGATATGGTGCAGATACCCATCGTTAAGAAACTAGCACATATGGAGGCGCAAATGGACAGCCTTGGTTTATTGTAAGCATTGATGGTCCACAATTGACTTCTGTGATCACGAGAAAGCGCAACAACAGCGAACTAGTATGTGCAAAAATTACGGCAGTACGCGGACTCGAACTCGAATCCCGCCGGTGGGCATCCATGAGGCGGCACTCCCACCGACTGCACCACTGAGGCACGTCTCAAGGAGTGCCATAGAGGTTGATGAGTGTTGCGCACACGTTTTCGCACCTCTTTTTCAGGTCTTTAAAAAGCGTTCCGCAGAAATAAACTGTGGTTAACATCGCAAAAGCTCATCACGAGTTGGATACCTTTCCTTTTACGCTTCTCTCAAAAACAGCTATTTATTATTTACTATTTTATTGAAGCCAATAACAAAGCGACAAAATCAACAAGCGAAAAACATGACAACTCTACGATTGGCTATATAACAAAGATGGAAGGCATTTTATTTCCGAAAAAATCTGCTAGCTGAGAAGAGCTCATGATTTATTTTAATTTATACCAACAATTAAATTTATTTGTCCAATATTGCTCATTCTGTACACACTGCAAGCTCTTCAACCCTCCAAACATTGATTCCATTGAAGTCATTTCGATATAAAATTTCTTAGAAATTAAAAATATTATCTTTCTAATCCATTCTCAGCCTAACTACAAATTGACTGTGTCCGAACGAGTTGTTAGAGGGCGAATGAGAGCATTTCGACTAAGTCTTGCACAAAATGGGGCGGTTGTGCAAAAACCAGCCAGTTATAGTGTGGTTTGTACGAAATAAATTAATTTCGCACCACAGCTGATCTCGCCGGAGCGCAATTTTGTCACTGGGGCGCAGAATCCTCGAGGGTTTGAAGATATACCTATGACGATCGTCCAGGGGCCGAATTCATCAACAATTAAACCCGTGGGTATGCGAGGTGTGAGGGGTAGAGATACGACAAGAATCATGTAGAGATAAAGCAAGAGTCAGAGACGCAGGCTTCAACGTGGGTATCTCTACCCCCTATGCGCGCGGGTTAAGTTGTTGATGAATCCGGCCCCAGTATTCTCCGTCAAGTGATATACGCACGATGGGGAGGGTAAGGTTTATCATGAATGCCTCATCGTGGGTACGCATACCCCTATACCACGCATACCTCGCGGGTATAAGCGTTGATGAATCCGGCCTCTGGTCGCCCCCTCCCCGTCTTAGGAAGGGATATCGTCCGATAAAATACCTTCCCAGGCGGGCCTAAATGGATGACTGGTCCTGGTACTCGACTTCTGGGGCCGGATTCATCAACGACTAACCCGCGGGTATAGGGGGTAGAGATACCCTCGATGAAGCCTGCGTCTCTGGCTCTTGTCTTATCTCTACATGACTCGTATCTTATCTCTACCCCTTATACCCCGCATACCCATGGGTTTAATTGTTGATGAATCCGGCCCCTGACGAGCCACGCTAGGTGTACGACCATCCAAGAAGAGAGCGACTACCTCCAGAAGCTAAGCGATTGTCTACACTAGGGACCTACTCAAAAATGCTGCCTCTAAACTGTGGAATGAGTTTAGAAGCCACAACTTTTAGATTATTAGCCGTAAAAAAGGATAAAGAACGACGTTCCTCAATCCCTTTTGGGGTGCACCACGCATTCTACTTCTACAGGATGTCGTGGAGGCGATTTGAATGCATATTTGGCCACACAATGACTTGCGGTGGCCAGCCGATGAACAAGTCAGCGCTTTATCCTTCCCAGACAAGTCTGGTACCAATTCACCGACCTAGGAGGGATGGAAGGCTTGGTTGGCCTGGGCGGGAAATCCGAACCAGGAACCTGGTATCGGGTGCGCGCGACGTCGGCGCCTCCTCCGACTGCACTACACTCTCCATTTATTATCATTATTACCATCTAATATGCATCTATTTTTTGACGTCAAAGTGGACACTCTTCTAAGCAAACTTAATACTTCTAAAATCAAAGTGAAAGTCTTCCACATCCAAACGAGCTTTGTACAGGTTAAAGTCAAACCATCCAAAATGATTAGAATTTTTTTCAGGGAAAATTGGTATAGCTTTCCTTGAAAAATGCTAGTTCAGCTGCCGAATGAATGTAATAATTTTCGCAGAAAAGGCAATAAATTAAACCGTTTAAAAGCGCAACAACGCGGCAATTAATTAGTGGATTAGAAAACGGGATCGAGCCATGTACTCGAAAATATCGTCGCAACTATTTATTGGATGGTGTGAATGCTCTTTATATAATGCAACAAAGCAAGGTTATGTGTGCTCTTTACAATTGTTTTTAATGTATCGTCTACAATTGAATAGCACCATGCAGACAAAAATTTTGCTATCAATCGAATAAAACTCGCCACGTCTTGGATGAAGGCATGGCGCATATTTTTTTGGCAGCAAAAAACGAACACCTTCCTGCTCTTTAAAAATTTTTATAAAACTTCAAACAATGTTTTCACTTATTATGCAGGTGAATTAAAACTTCAGAAAGAGTCATGCTTAATTTTTTCGTGAACAAAAAATTATTCTAACCTTTTTGGAGAGTACCTAGTTTATAGGGAGGGAACTGATTTCGATTTGGAAGATGTTTTTTCAAGTTCTTTCGGAAGCGTTGGCCTTGATAAGAAGAGTGTCCAGTTTGACATAAAAAGTGTCGTATTCAAAGTGAAAAATGGTACTTAGAGATCTACATGCCTTCCTTGGATTCATGCCGTCCTACAGTATCAAGGCTACGATGGGGTGGATTAATCAAGAGCTAAAGAATCCTACCTAATCGAACTCCTACAGTATTAATCACTTATAGATATGCGACAGAATTCGATAAAAAAATCTTTTAAAAATGCACAGGAATGCGTTTAAAAAGTTCGAATTTCGTTGATAAAAAGCCCCGCCCTATGGAAGCCGAGAAGCACTTCCGAAGGCGAGAACGAAGTGGCAGTTCCTGTTGTTGTTGCTCTGTCTAGCTCTGCGCTGCTCCGCCAATAAGGTGCTAATCAACACCAGACATTCACTTCCGAACACGACAGACCATGGAGTTCACGCACTTCATCCGAATACGAGCTCAGTTGATTCTGTAGTCCAGCCGGCGTTCTTTTTTCATAGATCTTCACGGTCCGTGTAGAGATAGAGTGCGTGGCGACGTATCGTAATGAAGACCACTAACTATAAACGTCGAGTTCCTCTAGCGAAGAGAGGTCACTGGATCAATTTGGCACAGTGCAGGGATAACTGCAACATTGCTAGCTGATGCTCTGGTTCTGGTCGGAAAGGGGAGGGGCTACCCGGTCCACTCGAACCTCATACAGTTCAGTTCTGCTGAGACTCGATGAAGAGCACGCAACTCAACTTCAGAAGTTGTAGACGCATATCGCCTGAGAACCCTGAAGAGCGACAGAGTTTGTCTAGTTCATGACAACGGCAAGGAGAAGATACAGCCCTTAGGTGTGAAGCTGGGTGCGTCCAATGACCTAAAGTCGACTTGATCTAAAGGGTGTCTCAAAAAATGTTATTCTGAATTCTTCTGAATCATGATGAAGTTTCGCACTAGTCGTTAATGCTGCCTACGTGAGGAGTAGGGCGCGGTCAGCCAATCACAACTCCACGGTCTTCACGGAAGGGGAAAAGAAGCCAGCCAATCATAGCAGTTCGGGTTCAACATTATCTAACTGCTGGATCGTGGAGCGGAATTTATGTTTCAGAACCTAGGCGTCTCGGTCAAAGCGAATGCCACCAATATCGATCGTGCTAGCCGCTTAATCGATATTGTCCGCCTTCATAACACCGCACCGCGACTAAAGTATACGTCAACGGAATACCCCAAATGTCGTCGAAATCCGTCACGGTGTCAAAATCTACACTTATCGATTGACCGGCGCAGATGATCAACATCGACATGATGCAGCGACGTTTCGTGACGGGAGTATAAATCCCTTTTAGGCACATTTTAACGACGAAAACTACGCAGTTGATTGAGTCCTTAAAATGGTAATGGATAAAGGATGGCGTTAATCAATGCCTTTTGGGATGCGCCACGCACTTTACTTTTACGCCACACCGTGTTGAATGATAACAAAATGTGGAACTAGTCGCTAATGTGGCCTACATGGGGAGATGGAAATGGGAGAAGCCAATCACAATCGGTCAGCATAGTTCTGCGCCAATGGAATCGTAAAGCTGCCGGATCGTTAGACGCATGTTTTTTAAACGACGACGAAGGCTACACAGTTGATTGAGTCCTTAAACGGGTGGCGTTAGTCAATGCCGTTTGGGATGCGCCATGCATTCCACTTCTACGCGACACGGCGTTGTCTGCTAACGAAATTTGGTGCCAGTCGTTGATGTGACCTACGTGGGTAGGCAGAAAGACATCAGCCAGTCACAACCAATCACCGCAGTTCTACGCCAAAGTAGTTGAAGAGGTGTTGGATCTCACTGGACGCTTGCTTCATTTAGGCGATGGCAAAACTATGTGGTTGATTGAGTTCTTAGAAGGATAGGAGGTGAAGGACGGGGTTATTCATCCATTTGCGGCATGCGCCACGCCTTCTTCTTCTAGAAAGTAAATGAAAGGCGTAGTTGGCCAATACAATGACCTGCGGTGGTCAGGCGATGAACAAGTCTGGTGCAAATTCAGAGAAGGATGGAAGATTGGGTTGATCTGGGCAGGAAATCCGAACCGGGAACTTGAAATAAGGTACAGGCGGCAGCCGGCACTTCCGCCGACTGCGCTACAACACACCCATTGGGTTTCTTTTGCTACGAACTTAAGAATTAATCAAATGTAAAGAAAAATTCAAGACCACCACCTAAACCACACAATGAGGAGCGAGCGAGCTGAGGTTGCCTTATGCCTTTTTCCAGAGGTGTCAACAGCTGCCGACCACACGACATAGTCCACAGATTTGGAACTGAACACCTTCTAGATCTTTCCCTTTCAGTAAGACGCAAAGGGGCTTCTGAAGGCAGCAGTCCGAATTGTCGACATCGCTTGTTGTCACGACGAAGAACGGCGTCGAGTCGACGAAGCGTGTCGTCGTCAGCCGGCCGGCGGCGATCTGTTCGTGACACTTGTTCGTCGGCGAATTCCCATTAATATATCAGCGTCTTCCGGAGAGAACCTTGTTTTGACGAACGCGGCGCGGCGCAGCGACCCGTTCGGATCTGCATAATTCGCGGCGCCGAGTGGCGCCGCCGCAGGGCTCGACAAATCCGGCGCGTGCGAAGTACGGAGGGGGAAGGGCGAATCTGCCGGCCACACGACCATCACGCTAAACACCAAAAGTCAGGCAGCCAGATGACGTGGAAGTCGGGGGACCGTCCACACGTGGAAGTCGGGGGACCGCAAAACATTGCATCGGCCGGGAATCGAACCCGGGCCGCCCGCGTGGCAGGCGAGCATTCTACCACTGAACCACCGATGCCTGGCGGTAGTGGTCGACTTCCCGCTTGACGAGAAGAGATCGCTCGAGCTACTTCTATGGTATCAACCTGTGCATGGTGGACTAGCTTTCGTATTCCTTTGTCACGTTTGAGCGCTTGCTCGTGAGCGTTAAACTCCCCGGGCGCTCCATTTTTAACGAATTTTTTAACGAACATTCTTCGCTAAATTTAAAAAAAAAAATCGTTAAATTTCGTTAAAAATAAAGATAACTGCCTAGTGTTGCTTCAAACGAAAAAAAAAATCAGTGGAATCATCACAACAAACTGGACACTTTTCAAAAATGACAACGTCTTTCAAAATAAACTAGATCCTCTTCAAAAAGGTCAACACAAATTTTTGTTTCAAGTCGTTAACTACGCCTTTCTTTAAAAATGCGTAATTTGCTGCAAAAGTTTGAAAATTTGCAGAGAGAGGACACATCTTCGGTTCCTAGCAGAGCAGCGTCTTCTTGCAATGCATTAAAACTGCAGCTTTCTTGCACTTTAAAGCAGGCTTAAAACTGCTTTCAAAAATGTTTTTTTTTTAATTCTGTAAAATTTCAAACACTGCCTTCAATTGCTTACGTCAGGTCAATTGAAATTTCCAAGAGTAGCCACGGCAAATTGTTTGAATCGCCAGTTTCCCCCTAACCTTGAAGCCATTAAAATAGTCATAATACCGTTCATTTAAAAAAAACCTTTTTCAAAGTTCGAATACTGCCTGCACTTTCTCTTAGGTCAGGTCAACTATAAATTCTCCAGGAAAACCACACTAAATTGTTTGAAACGACAATTTCTTCTGACATTAGAAAGCCTTCAAGTGGGCCTCACCGCCGAGTTCTTATTTAAGAAAAAAAAACTTTTTTGATGTTAAATTTGAAATACCTCCTTCAGTTTTTGGGGCAGCTCATTTATAAATCTTTGAGGACAGCCACGATAAATTATTTGAATCGACGATTTCTCTCAACATTGAAAACCGTAAAACAGGCCTAAAACTGCTCATTTTTTTAAATTCTGTAAAAATTGAAATATTGCTTTCGCTTTTTCAAGGCAGCTCAATTATAAACTTCTAAAGAGAGCCACTGTAAGCTGTTTAAATCGACGATTTCTTTTAATCTTAGAATCCTTCATGCAGGTCTAAAAGCGTTCATTTTCTCAGGAAACCATTTTTTCCTAAAATTTGAAAACCGTTTTATTTTTATTTATTTTATTTATTTATTTTATTTATTTTATTTATTTTATTTATTTTATTTATTTTATTTATTTTATTTATTCATTTTTCGCTTTCTAATAGTGAGGGCAACTCAATTACGGACTTCCAAAAAAAAACCACCGTAAATTGTTTGGATCTACTATTTATTTAACCTTAGAAAACTTTAAAGTAGGCTTCAAGCGGTTCATTTTTGTTAAAAAACCACTTTTTTCTGTTAAACTTGAAATACCTCAACCAGATTTTGGGGCAGCTCAGCTATAAGTTCTCAAGGAAAGCCACGGTAAATTGTATGAATTAATGTCTTCCTCTAATTTTAAAATAAAAAAGCATAAAATCGATCTTTTCCTTTAGAAATTAAAAATTTTTGTAAGTTTTCAATTGCTCAATTCACTTTTCTGAAACAGGTGAATCACATTGAAAGAAATTCACAGTTTAAAATGTTGAGAGCTGTTTAAATCAGCGAATTGTTCCAATCATCCTCGAGGGTGTCTTGTTAAATCTCGAAGGCGCTCGCATGTTAATTAATTAATTAATTAATTAATTAATTAATTAACATAGAATGCTTTCAGAATTCTGAAATAGAAGAAGCTCATGAGCACAGCATGGTGAAAAACACAACCTGCTAAAAAAGTAACCTCAACAAATCAAAGCTCAAATGCGTGATGAATAATATTTGTAGGAGAGAGGAAAATTTGCAATTTTTTTCACGTAAAAATGGGCTTCGCGTCGAATTCAACAGCGCCCCATTTCGCCCTAATGTCAATTATTTTTAGTAAGCATTGCTATTTTATAATGCTTTTTTTTCAAAAATTTCTATCACGCGTTAGTAGACTGAAAACAAATTTATCCATGGATTTTCATTCCAGTGCATTTCCGAAAAAAATTGTTAAAAATTCACTCAAATCATGCCGGATCTTAACGGCAAATGACGTTAATTCTTTAAATTATTAACCGTTAAATGTCCACCTCTGACCAAATTACCAGAACTTTTGTAGATGTGAGCCTCTCATAGCTTCCGAACCGCGAGTAATGTTCCGTAAAGTTTCTCCTAATCTATAAGTACTTAGTTATGCAGAGACTTGCAAATCCACTCAGCGGTGCGCTACATCAGTGTCACCAATTAGCCTGCATACCATGGATCACTTCTGGAGAAAAAAGCGAGGTGAAGATGAGGCGCAGATGGGCACAAAGAAGCGGGCTGTTATTTAAAAAGCCGGTCGTTTCTCCTACGGGAAGAGCATAACACAAATGCTCGACTGAAGACAGTGGCGAAACGGACCTTTTCTATCCTTATTATGTAACTTTGTTGTTTTTTTAATAAAAAATAAAAATTTACATTATTCTCTACTTTTCGAACTTCTATATTGCCTTATGTTTTATATTAAAAACTAGAAAAAGTTAAGCCTGTAGTAAATGATTAAGGAACTCTCTTACAAAAACATTTTTATTTGTAAGAAACTTTGCAAAAATTTTCACAAATTAATAATGTAAATAATGCTAGGTTGCTCGGCAAATTCTCAGCGTTTTTAGTGCTTCACTTTGAACTACCATAACTTTCTCAAATCTTATGGGATTTGATCGAAATAAGCACCGTTCCAATCGCCACCTTTGCCTATTTATTCCATAAGCAAAAAAATAGGTGGTCGACATATTCACCTGTATCACCTGTCGTCCCGTTGATCATCGATTTGCTCGAGCGGGCCCCAGCAGCGTCTCCATTCGTCCCTGTCGCGTGCCAGAGTGGTCCAATAGATCCTCCTTGCTCAAGGGACACGAAGAGCGTCTTATCGGTCGTTCAGGGCTTTCACGAAGAAGTCCGACCAACGCGTTGGTGGACGTCCCGGTGTTCTCTTGACATCCCGCGGAATCCAGTCGGTGATGGCTCTCGTCCAGTGGGTGTCGGTGAATCGCACTACGTGGCCGGCCCATCTAATTTTCGACATACATATTCGACAAAATCCACGAAAGTTGTTTTCCAGATAGAACGAAAAATTCTGTACATAAAATAGCATTAATACCCAGTGCAAGATGAATTTTTACTTAATATTAGGCGAATGAAAAATAGTAACACAAAACCCTGAGAACTTCCCGAACAACCTAATAAATTAATATTGTGTTTGCTCGGCTGAAAAAATATTTATATTCGAAAAAATTGCGGCTTTTGTCAGATGCAAAAACCGCGATCATAAAAGTTCCACGAACCTTCTTTTTGTCCTGTGTTTTTTAAACATCGAATAAACTTTCTGCATGATTTCTCAATTCTTTGCCGAAAACATTCAACTACAAATCAAAAAAGTTTCTTATAGAAAAAGGTCATATGAGAATTCAAGGATAAAGGATAACGAGTGGCGTTACTTAGTCCCTTTCAAGTTGCGCCACGCATCCTACTTCTACGGGACGTCGTGGAGACGACATGAATGCGTATTTAGTCATGCAAAGATTTGCGGTGGCCAGCCGATGAACAAGCCAGTGCTTTACCGTTCTCAGACAAGTCTGGTACCAATTCACCGACCCCGGAGGGATGGAAAGCTTGGTTGGTTTGGGCGGAGAATCCGAACCAGAACCTGGTATCCGGTGCATGCTACAGCCGGCACCTCCTCCGACTGCGCTCCACGCGCCCCAACAACCCCAGCAACAGTGTTTAGTAAGAATAGACGTTAGAAATAGATGATATTTTAATGGTATCACGACTTTCTCAAGGGCGCGTGTAGCGCAGTAGGAGGAGGCGCGACTGTCGCGTGCACCTGATACCAGGTTCCTGGTTCGGATTTCCCGCCCAGGCCAACCGAGCCTTCCATCCTTCCGGGGTCGGAGAATTGATAGACTTGTCTGGGAAGGATAAAGCGCTGATTTTTCATCGGTTGGCCACCGCAAGTCATTGTATGGCCAAATACGCATTCAAATCGATATCCCGTAGAAGCAGAATGCGTGGCGCATCCCAAAAGGGATTGAATAACGCCGTCCTTTATCCTTTATCCTTATCCACGACTTTCTCGCAATCATGAGACGATTTCGTGGGATATTGTAAAAGAATGCCGCTTAGAGGTTTATCAAATTGTGGCGCTATACAAGCAAAAAACTGCTTCAATTTAAAAGAGTCATATGGGAAAATTCACATGGCGCTCTTCTCATGTTGTCTTATTCATTCTTCATATCAACTTCTCGTAGAATGTTTTTAGGATGCTCAAGTGTGTACTGCATTTGTATAATATACAGTTTCGGTTTAATTACCCAAGTTTGAGGTAAACTGTCGTCTGCCACTCGTATATGTGTGTGTACCGACGAACACAAACGGTACCACCGACAATCTAGCTTTCATGGAATGTATAATACTTTTCCAGCGATTGAACTACGAAATTTGAGAAGAAAGCACTTCTCACTTTACGCATCTCATGGAGGAAATCGCTTTTCACAATCTTTAAAAAGCCAATTTTCACTGTACTCTCTTGTGGTCAACTGATTTTGTATCACTTTTTTGGCGCAACAAATGTTCTGTGTTCTGTCGTTGAAGAGTGAACGAGAAATGAAGACCAGCAGAAAGCATGCAGAAGCCTAAGGGCAGAATGTGGCCACCGACGACAATTCTGGGTATGCACAAAGCGCAGAAACTAGCAGTGGCTAATGTTCATCACCGACACCGAAGTAACGAGGCCAATCTGGAGCGCTGCAATGACGAACATACTGACAACATGAAGAGCCCTGAATACGCCCTTTTCCTGATGTGTAGGCGATGTTTTTTCCTCGAAGATTCAGAGCCACCGATATGGATGTGCACGTGATGGTAGCGCAGTTGGAGAAGGCGCCGGCTGTCACCGATCCCCGGTTCTAGTTCGGATTTCCCACCCAGAACAGACAGGTCTTCAATCCGTTCGGGAACAGTGAACTGGTATCAGACTTCGCTTAAAAGGGTAATACATCTCTGGCCGGACGGGAGAAGTTGGGCCGTGTCCCGGAGCCGCAACCTGCCCAGCTACGGCCCAAGAATCTAGGTCATCTTTTTGAGGGCAGCACATGCTCGAGATGACCAAGTGCTGTGAGCTCTGCAAGTGGTTCCGCCCACTTTGCATTCTTGGGCCGTAGCTGGGTAGATCGCAGCTCCGGGACACGGTCCAACTTCTCCCGTTCGGCCAGAGACTGACGTATCTATCCATCGGCTGGCCAGCCCAAAGACGAATTCGAGTTTCTTCCACCGCATCACGTACAAGCAAAATGCGTGGCGCACTCCAAAATAGGTGGATTAAAGCCGCTGTTCATCTTTAATAGAAACTTGAGCTCCGCGGCAAATGCCTAAATCACACCGGAAGAACGCCTGAGAACTGCGTAATCTTAGTGCGCTCCGATCGCGTTTCCTTCAAGGCGCTATCCAGTTCTGCTCGGTTTTTTAGACGTTTGCCTAGAACGAGAGAGCGTAGCCTGTTTTTCTTGTAAATTCCTAAACTGCCCACTGGGACCGTCCGAAGCAGAGAAGAAGCTCGTGGGCGTATATAAGCAGTTTTAGAGGTTTGTAGGATATTTTTGTAAGATGTCTCAAAGTCGTTTATCATAGTAGGCATTCATGCGGTCGGCAGAACGCTAGACGAAGAGTATCCATGAGAGAACAAGCAGGATTTCGGAGAGGATACAGCGCGATCGACCAAATACCCACGATTCACCTGTATCAACTGTACAACCTGTCGCCCCATTGATCATCGACTTGCTCGAGCGGGCGCCAGCAGCGTCTCCATTCGTCCCTGTCGCGTGCCAGAGTGGTCCAATAGATCCTCCTCGCTCGAGGGACACGAACAACGCGTCATATCAGTCGTTCAGGGCTTGAAAGAAAGAAGCTGACGTTTTCGAGGGTGGCGCTGAAGAGCTTCGGGGATATGGTACACCCTGCCGAACCCCTCTCTTTACGTCGATGAGGACGTCGTTGTAGAATGGAGAGATCTTGGCCGTGAATCCACTGTACAGCTCTCGAAGGACTCTGATGTACTGAGTAGGAACACCCTGAGTGAGCAGGGCGTCGATGACCGCTTCAGTTTCGACGGAGTCGAATGCCTTCTTCAGGTCGATGAACGTAAGGCACAGCGGCAGCTTGTACTCTCCCGACACTTCGATGAGCTTCGTAATGGTGTGTATGTGGTCGATCGTGCTGAATCCTCTCCGAAATCCTGCTTGTTCCCATGGCTGTCCTTCGTCCAGCGTTCTACTAATCCTATTCAGGATGACTCGAGTGAACAGCTTGTAGACTACGGACAACAGGCAGATCGGGCGATAGTTGCCAATGTCGTGCACGTCTCCCTTCTTGTACAGCAAAACGGTCTTGCTGGTCTTCCACTGAGATGGAACCTTGCACTCCGACAGGTAACGTGTGAAGAGCCGCGCCAGGGTGTTGATGAGCGTTGGCGGAAGGTTCTTCAGGTGTTTGGGTCTGATCCTGTCGGGACCAGTTGCTGTACGTTTCTTCACCGACGAGATGGCGTGTCGAATCTCGGAAGGGAGGGCAGAGGGGACGACGTATCCATCCCGTGGAAGATGGCATCGGGGCAGGTGGCCGTGGCTATCGAAGAGATCGGAGTAGAATTCATGGATGACCTTCTCTATGGTCCTTCTGGAACAGGAAATACACACGATTACAAAGAGTTATCGCGAGAGTACAAGCTGCCCTTGTGCCTTGCCATCATCGACCTGAAGAAGGCATTCGACACCTCTCACCGGCCGTCTCATGAACAGTGGAGGCGAGTGGGCAATACTAAACACCTATGTTACCGACCGGTCCTTCAACAGTTTACAATTAGACCCAAACGGCAGAAGGTCACCGTAACAGAAAGACACTCGTTTCGTCGGTTCGTTGGTACCTTACTGGATTTCTTGGAAAATCTAGAATAGCTTTAACGTTTTTGTTGGCGAAATATCTCTTACAACGGTCAGAATGGTACTTCTTCTTCTTCTTTTTCTTCTTATTCTTCAGCGTTTGTCCCGCTTCGTCGCGAGGTATTCTGGTGTCGTGGCGCCACCTTCCCCAATCTTGCGCTTGATGAGTGTGGGCACCAGTTACTTTCATGTCCGTGTGTAACGTATCGGACCAACGCTGCTTTGGGAGCCCTCCAGGTCGCTTTCCTGACGCTTCCAACTCGAGGCCTATCTTGCGGACGCCGTCTTCTTTCTCACGCAGGACGTGGCCGCAGGCGAGCTTCGCGCATCTTGACCGCTATCGGCGCGACACCGAACTTCTGCCGAATGGCATCATTCCGGATGCGGTCCACGCGGGTGACTCCATGGTCAAGATGGTACATTTCGCCTAAATAAAAAAGAACCGTTGCACAACGTTAAGGTCTCTGAAGGCGACGAGGAGTCGAACCAATAGTGTTGGAGAAAGCAGTGCGCCAGCGGTTCGGTGAATTTGGGATCAGAAATTCCAGCCTCGAAGATGACCCCCGTAGCGATCGACCTAGAGCAATCCTGGACGACGAGTTAAAGAAATTGGTAGAAGCTGAAGCATCCCAAACAGTTCGCGGGATCGCAGATGAGCAAGACGTCAGTAGAACTGCGCTGTTGCGGATGCTTTGAAGCGCTTTGGGAAGGTGAAAAAGCTCGAAAAGTGGGTGCCTCATGAGTTGAATGAGCGGCAAAAATTGCCGCGTTTCGAGGTGTGTTCTTCTCTACTTTTACGCAACAAAACTGACGGATTCGTATAGAATCATCACTTGTGATGAAAAGTGGATTCTGCATGAAAAAAGGAAACTTTCGGACAGTAGTTGGACGCCGACGAACCCCCTAGACAGGCATTTTCCAAAGACGAACCTGCACCAAATAAGGGTAATGGTCACTGTGTGGTGGCGCTGGTGTGATCCATTACAACTTTTTGGCACCGGACAAACGACCACAGCAGAGTCCTTACTTACTTTGATACTTTGATGGCCCTTTTGTTGGCTGGAGGTCTTCTCAGCGGGGACCACAACTCTTCCAGACCGCTCGATCTCTGGCTGCTTGCATCCAGTGAGGCAGACTCCGTTCTCTGAAAGATCTTGAGAATGAGTCTGCCCATCGCGTTGGCGGTCGTCCCAGTGGTCTCTCGGGAGCCATTCTGTGACACGAAGACTCCATCTATCGTCCTTTCGTCGAAGAAGGTGTCCGGCCCAGCGATATTTGGACTTCTTCATGTGCAGCAGCGGTCTGCTAATTGCGACTTCTCCCGTACCTCCGAGCTTCGTAGGCCTTCTTGCCATTGCTGACGAAGGCTTGTCCTTAGAAGACATCTCTCCAGTGCACGATGCGTAGTTTGCATCGCTCTGGCGATTGTCTTGTTGTCGGGCCAGGTTTCCGTCGTGTAACACATCGCAGGCAGTACAGAGGCGTTGAATATCGAGGCCCTGAGGCCGGCATCCCCGACCTGATCGGTGACTTCGCGAATCGAGTTGAAGGCTGCCCATGCTGCGCGTCTCCTGCGGGCGATTTCAGGAGCGAGGTCGTTATCCATGTTCAGCTCTCTTCCCAGATAGACGTAGGAGCCGACCTGTTGTAGAGCGACTCCATTTAACCCTTCGAGTCCCGTGTCACACCACTGGTTGACCATAAATCAGCAGAGTCCTAGTGTAAGGAAATCGACGAAATGCACCGAAAGTTGCGTCAACTTCAGCCAGCATTGGTCAACAGAAGTTCTGCACGATAACGCTCGCCCACACGTTTCACAAATTACCATTCGAAAATTGAACGAATTAAGGGCTCAAATTCTGCCTTATCCGTCATGTTCTCCATACCTCTCGCCAGCCGACTACCACCTTTTCAAACACTTTCAGAACATTCTCGCTGGTACATAAAACCTTCTCCAATCAGGACCAAGCTAAAACAGCCTTCGTGGATTTTGTCGAATCTCGGCCACCTAAGTTTTCCGCTGATGGAATAAGTCAACAGATGTCACGTTGGCAAAAGTGTGCTGATTCGAACGGTGCTTTATTCTACTAAATCCTATAAGATTAGAAAGTTATGGTAGTTCAGAGTGAGGCACTCAAAACGCTGAGAACTTTCCGGACAATCTAATAAAAACGAGGCCTTATGTAGGCAGGTTTAGAATCTAACAAGGAAAGGTTCCCAACTCAAGGTGAGCTTTTGCGATGCTATCTTGACGGGATGTAGGGCCCTTTGAGCGGAGTTCAAAACTATGGTCAGTTTTTACTTAACGCCTTTTTAAAGACTTGAAAAGGAGGTCTGAAGGCGTGCGCGCAACTATCATCGACCCCTACGATACTCCATGAGGCATACTTTGACGGCGCGGGTGGTAGGAGGGACGCCTCATAGGAGCACATCGTAGCGGTTTTAAGTTCGAGTCCGCGTACTGCCAATGTTTTTGCACGTATTAGCTTGTTGTTATTACGCTTTCTTATGCTCACAGGAGTCAATTTCAGATCATCAATGCTTACAACAAACCAAGGCTCTCTATTTGTGCCTTCGTATGTGCTAGTTTCTCAACTATGCGTATCCGTACCACCACCATATCATACCGTATCACCAACGATACCGTAACTGCACACAAATACGCTCACTTTACGGTTGAATATTATGAAACCGGGCCATATCGGTACATAAGTGCAATAAAATGTCGTTTTCAGCTGAAGGTGTTGTCGGCCGACTACTTTCCACCTTCGCACTGGATTTCACGTCTCCAACAAGGAGAGAGATTGCGGTTGCGGATGCCACAAACGGACTCCTCCTGCACTCCTTGCAATTTAGAGGTACTATATGAAAATGGGACCTTTCTATGTCTGTCATACGCGTGGGTGATAGCTGGGTACGTCGAAGTTCACCCAGGACCTTTCCCTGCACACACAGATTGCGTGTTCAACGAAGAAGAAGTGGTCATTCCTTGCCAGGGAGAAGATTATCCCTCGCTGGCTTTTGTAAGATGCTGTTGGTGTGACACGCGCCTGTGTTTTACATGTTTCATAGTTCTGTACCATAGTTGTTGACTAAAAGGACAGAGCAATAACTCATTTTATTTCCAGAGGAACGATGTGGTGCAAGTCGCATCGTTAAAAAATTAGGAGATATGTAGGGGCAAATAGACAGCCCTGGTTTGTTGCAAGCACTGATGGTCTGAAATTGACTCCTGTGAGCAGGAGAAAGCGTAATTACAAAAAATAATACGTGCAAAAGTTTTGGCAGTACGTGTACTCGAACTTAAACCCCGATGTGCTCCTGTGAGGCGTCCCTCCTACCAACTGCGCCGTCGAGGCATACTTCACGTGTTGTCGTAGGGGTTGATGATAGTTGCGCGCGCTTTCAGACCTCCTTTTTAGGCTTTTAAAAAGACGTTCAGTAAAAACTAACTGTGGTTCTGTACTCCGTTCACAGGGCCCTACATCCTGCCAAAATGGCAGCGCCAAAGCTCACCTTGAGTTGGGAACCGTTCCTCGTAGGAGGCGTATGAACGGTCTTAAGAATGAAAAGGAGCATCACACCTCTCCCCCTTGACGCTCTGATTTCTGAGTCATGAAGATTGCGTGCATGCCTGGCCATCGACGACGGCCCGGCAACCAACAGGCTATTAGGTCGAGGGAGGAACTTCCTCGTGCTCGATGCAGGCAATCTCGAAGCGATGACGATAAGCCATGAATCGGACTCTGAAGGCAATTCGGCGCATGGGACCGGCTTAGAACGCGCCTCGCCGCACCGTTCGGCTTTTTGTTCTGGGAGCGAGTCGTTCCAATCCCGCTCAAGTCTGCTCGTGGCCAATTTGCGTGCTGTCTCTCTGGCGTTTTTCACGGAGATTTCGTTGAGAAGCCACACCGCGCTAGATGACCCAATCCAGCCGTCTGTTCAGCACGAAAGCGCCCCATCATTTATTTGAATTCGTTGTTCTTGTTCTTGTTTCACTGCCTTAACGCTAAACGTTTTGCCTTGTGTGAGGTCCGATGCAGCTTAAGGCTACTTAGAATGCTTATTTTACATCATATATAGTTACAAGGAGAAAATTGCAATAAAAGCAAAGAGAAAGAGAAGGTTTTCCATTCTACGCGGTTGTCGTGCCCCGGATGACTCCGCTGCACCGGTGGTAGAACTCATGCGGTCCTCAACCCTAGGCCACGTGTGAGGCACAACCGGAGTCGAGGTCTTACCCATGCGCGCTAGCTCTTACATTACCTACCTCGTTAGGGTGAGGCCCTTGTTACCCCGACTTAGCACACCTCATGCCAATGCGGATGTTATTTAGGATCTTTCCGCAGACTGCACCTGCGCTGGTCCCCGGCGACCCTCTCCCATCATCACATCACTCACTTCATACAATTGAACCAGCCGACCTTCTGCAGTATGTACCACTGCGCTCAGAATAAACCTTTTCCCACTCTCGAGTCACATGACAATGCGCATAGATACATACTTCATAGCAACCCAATACGTACACAATACATATCGATATAGGAACACAATTGCCTACAAGTTAAGGCTGAGCCCCGCCACGTTGCCTACGGGACAGCCCCAAGCGCAAGTCGTATATCCTTCCTTGCTCCTACCCTGGAGCCTGCGCTCACGAGGGCAGTGGCTCGGTCGGTCTCTGCGGTTACCTCTGTTGATGCTCGTGCGCGTCCTGTCCTGGTCGTCCTGGAGTCCTTCGCGGCTGGTCGAGTCGATGTCCGGATGGAGTGGACACTGCGTTGACGATGAAGTACCGGAGCGGAGAGCGGACCGACGGCTCGGTGCGACAACGAAGCCGAAGACTGCCGGATGCGCGCGGGAAGGCGTTTATAGTGCGTCGCGGCGCGTGCTCGCGACCGTATTCCCTCCGCGTCGGGACCAGGGCGCCTCCCAGCGTGTGTGCCCTTGAAGAGTCGTGAAGGAGCGTGGCGTACGTCACGACAACGGGTTTCAACAAATGTTAGTACTCTTCGAACGATTACAAACTTTTCTCCCTTTGAGAACTACCGAGGCTTGTGAAAGCGCATCGGAGGAGGCGTCGGCTGCAGGGTGCATCTCGAAACGAGGTCCTTGCTTCGAGTTTCGCGAATATACCAACCAAGTCTTCCATTCTTTCGAATGGACAGCGAATAAGGACCATACTTGGGAAAGAGGAAACACTGACTTGTCTATATTCTGGCCAATGTATCTCATTTCATAGGCCAGATATGCATTCCACCCGTAGAAGTAGAGTGCATGGCGCAGCTCACAAGAGGATTGCACCCTTTAATTTTTTTGGACAACCCTTCTTTTTGCCATTTTTTTAGTGGACCTTCGATGTGTGCTCATATTTGTAACGAAAAAAGAAAAAAGGAATAAATGAAACCAGATACTCTCAAATAATTTTTTTAAAAATAATTTTTTGTTTAAGGAAAATTTTAGTTTAACTTTCTTTGAAGTTTTATTTTATCTACGCAACATTCTTAGAAATTTTTGTAAAAGTTTTATTTCTGGGGAAAGAACAATGATTCAAAGCTTGTTCTGAAGAGTAGGAAAGCGGCCATTTTATGTTGCCAATGTAGAGATTGCGCCATGCCCTCGTCCGAAACTTCGCGATTTTTATTCGATTGATAGCAAAATTTCTGTTCGCATGGAGTTTTACAACTGTAAGTAGTGCAACCTAAACAATTTTAAAAAAGCACACATATCCTAAGTGTCGTGCTGCATGCCAGCAGTATTTACGCTATCAATCATGTAAACATTGCGCCTTGATTCTCGAGTGCACGGCGCGATAGTCTTTTAATGCACTATATGATTGCTGCCTCACTGCGATTTAAGACAAAATTAAATTTATTATTTTTTCCCGGTAAATAAAATTTTTAACAATTATTACACCTGTAGGGACAGCTAAACTAAAAAATCTCAAGGAAAGTTATACCAAATTTCTCTTGTACAAAAAATTATTCAAACCATTTTATTGAGTCTGTAGTTTAATCTGTAAAAAGCTCATCTTGATTTGGAAGGTGTTCAGTATTATTTCAAAGTTCACAGGTCAGCTTATAGGAGTGTCCAATTTGATTTGAAAAGTGTCCAATTTGACGTGAAAATTGTTTAAAACACAAGGAAATATAGAAATTTAAAAAAGTAAAAAACACGTAATTTTTTTCTTCAATAAACAAAACAAAGTCACATAATAAAGATATAAGGGGTTCTTAATCTTTTCTAGCTTCCAAGATATACCATTTTTACATCGACTTAGACACTTTTCAAATAATAAAATATTTTTGAGGAAAAAACAATGATTTAAAGCTTGTTTTGAAGAGCAGAAAGGCGGCTATTTTCTGTTGCCGAAACAGAGATTACGCCATGCCCTCGTCCAAAACTTCGCGATTTTATTCGATTGATAGCAAAATTTCAATTCACATGAAGTTTTACAACTGCCAGTAGTGCAACCTAAACAATTAAAAACACATATTCTAACTGCCTAACTGCTTGGCAGCAGTATTTACACTATCAATCAGGTAACATTGCGGCTTGATTTCCAGTGCATGGCGCGATCCAGTCTTTTAATGCACTACATAATTGTTCCCTAGTTGCGCCTTAAGAAAATCAAAATAAAATTTATTATTTTTCTCGGAAAATAAAGTTCTTATAAAATTATTACTCTTGTTGGGGCAGCTGAACTAAAAAATTTTCATGAAAGTTCTACCAAATTCTTTTTGAACAAAAAATTATTCAAACCATTTAAGTTAGTCTAAAGTTTAATCTGCATAAAAATTATTTTACTTTTGGTGCCCCAAATCAAAATTATCTTTAGGCAAGGACTCTTTGAATTTTTTTTGTTCAGATGCCTCAACAGGTGTAATAATTTTATAAAGATTTTATTTCTGAGGGAAAATAACACATTTAGTTTTGTCTTTAACCACAGCAAAGCAACATTCAATAAGTGCATTAAAAGACTGGATCGCGCCATGCACTCAAAAAGTTCACCCCAACGTATATTTGATTGATGGTGTAAACACTGCTCACATGCAGCAAGAAAATTAGGATATGTGTGATCTTTGTTGAAAACCAGACTAGAACTAAAAAAAATATAAAATGGCCGCCTTCCTGCTCTTCAAAACAAGCTTTAGATCGTTGTTTTTCTCAAAAAAGTATTTTATTATTTGAAAAGTATCTAATTTGACGTTAAAATATTATATCTCAAAAACTAGGAAAGATTAAGAACCTCTTATGTCGTTGTTATGTAACTTTATTATGTTTAATAATGGAAAATAAAAGTTTTACATTTTTTTTACTTTTTCGAATTTCTATATTTGCTTGTGAATTGCACACTTTTCAAAACAAATTGGACTAACTAGTACTGTTGAGTTCGTTTTGATTTTTAAAGTCCTAGGCTTAGGCTTAGAAGAGTGTCCAATTTGACATAAAAAGTGTCGGATTCGACGTTAAAATCGTATAAAACACAAGGAAATATTTAAAAAAAACTAAAAAATATATGTAAATTTTTTATTAATAAACAAAACAAGGTTACCTAACAACGATATAAGGGGTTCCTAACCTTTTCTTGTTTCCAAGATATTGCGACTGAATCGCTATGTCCGTCTTGGCCCGTACTAACTAGGCACCCGAGCACCTCGATTGTCCTGAACCGAACTTGATAGCCGGCGAGTTCGCGCCGTGACGATGTTTCACTATGCCGTCGTCGCGATAGCGATCATTATAGGTCATCTTGTTCGGTCCATCTACTACGCCGCCTCTTCACCGGCCGGCGACGACGGCGACGACGACGACGTGAACAGCGTTTTTCAGGCGACACTCCATCCACTCACGCCGCTACCACATTCAAGTCGCAGCTGCTCACCAGCTCTATCGATCGAATCGAAGGAATATCGATTGGGCGTCGATCGATCAACCGAATCGAAGGATCGATGAGGAGGCTCTCCGGCAAGATACACTACATCACTCAGACGCTGCGATGGCGACTCGGACTGCTGACCGGCAACGCGGCGACTAAGGCCGAATGGGTACGTCTTTAAGGCACGGGGTTACTGTAGAACTTTCTTGAAAAGTTCCTTGAAATAATGACCTCTTTTTGGGTCCGTTGTTTTCAGGTGAGGCTAACCTTCCGTGCAGTGAAAAAATCATGTTGATTTCCAAGTTGCTGGATGCGTGGAGCTTAATTTTTTCGCGGATACTATTTATTTTTATTCGTTGGGAATTTTTTTCTGGATCTAAATTAATTAATTTTTTTGCTTTTATTTGCGTCGCTAACAAAATGATTACCATACAATTGTGTTTTTTAATATACTCTTTTAAATAATGTAAAGTTAAACGATTAATATCAATGAATGTCAGCCAAATATTAGGTTCGTTTCGCCACCTTTCTTCAGACAAACGTTTTTTTTGTTATACCACCTCCACGCTGGCTCAACAATGAAGAGAGAGGTACTATCACTTTTTTAGATTTATAAAACACAATGTAATTAAAGCACTTTTCTAAATTAAACTTTTAAAAATAGTTTTTTAAAGGAAACCTATTATAAGGCATTAAATTTCTTAATATTAATTTCATTTTCATATGTTATAATTTTTATTACTATGATATTTTTAAAATTTTCTTTATTCATTTTTATAAAATATTTTTATTACTATAGCTTTTATTTGTTTTGAAAATTATAAAATGCAGCTTTAAGAAAGCTTTCGATACGTATCCTTGTCTAAAGAGTGCTTAAAAAATGTATACGCTGCTTGAAATCCAATTTTTGAATTTTTACCGCTCTAAACGTAAATAAACTCTATTACTAAGTACTAAAACGAAAACTTTACGGTGAGATTGCGCCACGAAGTTGCCCATCCATCGTTTGGCGTAGTTTAGTTGTTTATTGGAGTAAATTTTATTTACCTGCGCGTTTTTCAAGGAAAGATTCCATGGATCTTGCATCGACTTATAGTTTCGACTGCCAGAACTTTGAGCCACAATTCGTCGGTTCTTGACTCATAATGAGGCTAGGGCGCGTGTAGCGCAGTCGGAGGAGGCGCCGGTCGTCGCGTGCACCCGATACCAGGTTCCTGGTTCGGATTTCCCGCCCAGGCCAACCAAGTCTTCCATCCCTCCGAGGTCGGTGAATTGGTACCAGACTTGTCTGGGAGGGATAAAGCGCTTACTTCTTTATCGGCTGGCCACCGCAAGTCATCGTATGGCCAAATACGCATTCATGTCGCCTCCGCGACATCCCGTAGAAGTAGAATGCGTGGCGCATCCCAAAAGTGATTGAGTAACGCCGTCCTTTATCCTTATCCTTTAATGAGGCTCCAAATTGTTGTAAACTACTCCAAAGAATGTTAAAAATCGACAAGTTTGTCATTAATCGTACCTTCGGTCCCATGATAGTGCCTTCGGTGGAGGTAGGACAATCCTGGGTGGACGTTCGATTGGCTAATGGTAGCGCTGTACCCGATTGTAAAAAGAATTTTGAGATCATGCAAAACAAGAGACAGTTTGAATCGATCTTTGACAAAGGACAGGTAAAGAACGGCCTTCTCCTTTGGATTTCGCCATGGATTCCACTTCTATGGGATGTCACAGAGGCAATTGTAATGCACATTTGACCTACACATAGAATTACGCCGGCCAGCCAGTCATGGAAGGCCAGTTGCCTTGGGTGAGGATCGATCTAACGAGGAAAGGTGGTACATGTCGCGTAGGTGAGCAGCATTGGTAGGTGGGAACGCCTAAACCAATCAGACCGCATTGGATGGGCTTGCCGTTCAGAGGGCGTATTCAGTCGGCACCCTGATGGGCTGGCATGCGTTCCGGCTGTGCTCTGTTTGGTTATTATTGGCTGTCGCGCTCCCACCTTCCAACGCTGCTCACCCAGACGACAGATACCGGAAAGGTACCGAACTAGTGATGAGCCAGTCGTGTGAGCGGAGTCCAGAAGTAGTTAGTTTTCGCTGAACGCTTTTTTAAAGACCGGAAAAAGAAGTGTAAAAACGAGTGCGCAATAATCGTCAACTCCTATGCACGAGACATGCCGCGGTGGCGCAATCTGCAGGAGCGTCGCCCCATAGTAGCACACAGACGATCTTTTGAGTTCGAATCCGCGTACTGCCGATATTTTTGCACATATTGGTTTGTTGTTATTACGCCTTTTCACGTTCACAGGAGTCAATTTTAGACCACTAACGCTTACAGCTATCCAATGCTGTCTCTTTGCGCCTTCATATGTGCTAGTTTTTCAACGATGCGTATATGCACCATAACATTTCTCTAGAAATAAAAGCTCTTATTGCTCTTCCCTGTTAGTCAACAGCTATGGTACAAAACTATGAAGCAAGTAAACACAAGCGTGTGTCACACCAGCGGCATCTTGCAAAAGCCAGTAAGGAACAATCTTCTCCTCGGCAAAGAATGACCACTTCTTCGTGAGCGTAGAGGACTCCCAGAGGGGTGGAAACGGTGTAAATATCTCCAACATTTCATTCATTTTTCATAGTTTTTCCTTTACCGTGCGGCAGTACCCAGATTTACCTCGGGTACTAGCCGCTAATGTGGCCTACATGGGAGCTGATCAAGCACTATGCACCGAATTAGCGTGATATTCAGAAAAGATACGAGAGTCTGATTGTATGTGATTAGATGGGGCGTCTTCGCCTCCGCATGGTAGGCCACATCCACGACTAGTGGCTCAGTTTCAAGTGAATTTTTTAAGTTCACGGTAGATCATTCTCAAAAATCCTTGAAAGATTAAAGTGTTTGCTGGTGTTTAGCAGTACGTTCCGAAATGTATTGACTCCAGGACATTGGTCCAACGCCTCGCGAAAAAGGGAGAGGAAAACTCCACGGTCCGATGTTCTTGATGTTGAACGTGACAAGACGCGACGTTCCGTTGAAGCATCGTCTATTCCAAAATTTATCCTCTCTATAAGCTCCGCCCAGCCGAAGTCGGAGAATTGGTGCCAGACTTGTCCGCAAAGGGTGATGCATCGACTTGTCCATCAGCTGGTTACCGCAGGCCGCTGTTTCTGCCCTTCAAATCACCTCCATGATATCAGCAAAAGTAGAATGCATGGCGCGTACTAGAAAGAGTTTGACCAAAGCTTGCCTTTCTTATCTTTTATAGGTTTTGAAGTGAAGAAATAACTGATATACATAGCGTTTTTGACATATTCCTTGAGGGAAACTGAAGGTATTTTAATACAAAGTAGCGCATCTGACAGTCGGTAGGGTAAAGGCTTGTTTATCTTAAATTATTATAATAAATAGTAAAATTACAAATTCCACAATACATTATTAATACCAATATACAGGGTGTCCCAAAAAAAGTATACACTGTTTGAAAGGTCACTCACATAAAAGCTTAAAAACAGAAATTTTCCTACAAATGAGCGCCATGGAGTGCGCCGTGCACTCGTCTAAAACTTTGCACTTTACACTCGATTGTGCTCTGCTTGAATACTTTTTATAATTTCTTCAAAAAGTGATCTATCGATTGATTTGTGATTTCTTTAAGGTTTAATACTTACAAACACACTATCGCGACTTTTTCGCGATTATTAGACGATATAGTGGGATAATTTAAAAGAATTTCTCTTAGAGCTTTACCAGATTGTGCCGCTATGCAAACAAAAACCTCCTTATAAAAGAGTCATATAGGAAAATTCACATGACGCTCTCCTCATGTTCCTTTTTTCTATTCCTTATTCTCTTGTAGGATGTTATTAACATGCTTTGTTGTGTGACTTATTTGTGAAAAATACAATTTTGGTTTAATTACCCAAGTTTGAGGTAAACTGTGTCGTGCTCACATAAAAGCTTAAAAAACAGAAAATTTCCTACATATGAGCGGTATGAAATGCACCGTATTCTAAAAGTTTGTAATTTACACTATATTGATTGCGCTCTGCTTGAATACTTGTTACAATTTCATCGAAAAGCGACGGTATCGATTGATTTGTGATCTCTTTAAGGTTTAATACTTAGAAACACACTATCGCCACTTTCTCGAGATTGTAAGACGATTTAGTGGGATATTTTGAAAGAATTTCTCTTGGAGCTTTATCAGATTGTGCCGCTATGCAAACAAAAACTTTATTATAAAAGAGTCATATAGGAAAATTCACATGACGCTCTTCTCATGTTCCTTTTTTCTATCCTTTATTCTTTTGTAGGATGTTGCTACCATGCTTTATTGTGTGTCGTATTTGTGAAAAATACAATTTTGGTTTAATTACCCAAGTTTGAAGTAAACTGTGTCGAACAACTGGTGTATGTTTGTACCGACGACACGCCAACAATCTAACTTACACACTATGGCTTACAAAAAAATGCAGGCACTATTTGAAAGGTTCTAATATTGCTGCTAATAAAGCTTTTAAAGCTGTTTGAGACTCATATAAAAACACAGAGTAACGAGATTGCTGTAGCGTGTAAACAGTTAAGATTGCGCCATACTTCTACCTGAAGTCTTGCATTTCAGACACGATTGATTGCGCAAGGGCTGAATGCTTATTACAATCTTGCTACTAAATGGCCGGCCCAACCATTTCTGTGCTTTTTTAAACGTTTCCGTCGCCCAGTGGCTGCAGTTATGCCGAACAACCTCTCCATTCAGTATGAATGTTGCCTCATCAGTCCACAGAATCCGTCTTGGAAAATGGAGCTCCTGCTGTCATTTAAATTTTGCAATCAATGAACTCGCATTTTAGGTACATTTTACGTAATTTTCAAGATCTAAACGGTAAAAGAAGCACAGATCAGATTCATCTGGCCAAGTAGTAACACAATTGTAACAATCATTCATACAATACATCATCAATCGAGTCGGAAATGCAAGGTTTCAGGCGAGAGCATGGCGCAATCCTAACTATTTAAATGCCACAGAAATCTCGTTGCCCTATGCTTTACTACGAGTCTCAAACGTCTTCAAAAGCTTCACTAATAGCAATATTAGATCCTTCAAATAATACCTGAATTTTTAGGATACCCTGCAGTTTTCGAGAGCCGCAGTGTGATTTTTAGATTTTAATTCTTAAAAAAAGGGCAAATCAATCGAAACGGCCACTTTGTGAAAAAGTATGGCAAGTATCCTAGCGAAACACAATCAATCGAGTGTAAAATGCAAAACTTCGGACGATGGCACGGCGCATTCCATACCGCTCATATGTAGGAAAATTTCTGTTTTTAAGCTTTAATACGAGCGTTTAACCTCTTTGGAACAATTGTATACATTTTTTGAGACACCCTTTATTTATAATTATAATGTTATAAATACAATATGTTGTAAAAACTGCACGATATCTTTAAAAAAAGTTTTTCGTCTTGAGAAAGGTCGGTCAGAAGAATCCACTTCAGAATAGCTACCCCATCGTCACCGAAATGTAGTGCAGTGAATAAAAAACTGTGAAGTGAACCATGGATTCCGGCTTTCATTCTTAAGAATTGCCCACAGATCTACCATGTTCTGGAGTACTGCAGAGCCAGCTTTCAGGTGTTCCGCGTGGCTGTGGTATTCCTCTGTGTGCTATGTGGACTCGCCTGGTATCATCGTACCATCAACATGTGGGCGTTGAAGAACCTCGGCGACACCTTCCTCACCAAGGACATCGGTAAGCAGCCCTTCTTCACGCTACGGCTTTCCAGAGAGTTCTAGTCGCGAATGCGGGCAGCATTGGGAGGTGGGAACGCGTCAACCAATCACGCCGCAGAGAATGGGCCGAGGAGGCGTATACAGTCGATACCTTACTTGGCTGGCGCGCGTTTAGCCGTTGCCCGATTGGATATGATTGGCTGGCAGGGTCACACTTACCGATGCTGCCCACATTCGAGACATGCTCCAGGCGTACCGACAGACAAATCCAAGAAATCGATTATCGACTGATTTGCTTTCAGGAACTCGACAGATCATACTTGGTGTCTTTCAGCGACAAAAGAGTGAGCAGAATGTGAACGGTAAATTCGCGGTACGTCAAACCACTACCTCTTTGCAAGCATTCTTTTTAGCATATTACTAGCTATGTTAATATAAAAATACATAAAATAAAAATTTATTTGATTATTGCACTTTTTGGGGCAGGTATACTAAAAATTGGAAAAGTCGCTTTGATTTTTAAATCCTTAAAGCTATAATAGCTCACAAGAATATCCAATTTGAAAAAATTGGACGGTATAAAATGGAACTCTCTCAAAATTATCGAAATTTTGAAACATATAGCTTTTATGCATTTTATTTTCGTAGCAACCCCTTGCTCGGCAGTTTTGGCGAACTATTAATTAGTCTACAAAAATTGGCTAAGTGCTACAACGGGCTCTAACGCTAGACGGGCACGCTCAGCATGAAAATGTCGTTCAGGGTCTTAATCAGGAAGCCCGACCAACTCATGGGTGGGCGTGCTGGTGTTTTTTTTCTCCCGAAGAATGCAGTCAATTACGGCTGTCACACAGTGGGTGTCTGTAAAACGCGCTCGAAATGTGATCGGCCCACCTAATCTTCGACGAGATGCCCAAAGCAATCGCGCCTTTGACGGCAAAATTCGCTTAAAAGTCATGCTTTGTCTCCATCAGAAGAACTACATATTTGCCCTCAACGTCCTCCATACCAAATCAGCACGAAATTAACAAGCATCTATGAAGCTCTCCACCGTCTACACTGATTACAGTACCTTAGCGGATTACCATTTTCCCGTCGAATTGGACACTTCTCAAATCAAATTGGACACTCTTCTAAGCTGGCCTATGGACTTTGAAATCAAACTGAACGTCTTCCAAATCGAAACGAGCTTCCTACAGGTTAAACTCCAGACTTTCCAAGATAGTAGCAATAGTTTTGTGTGTTACAAAAAACAAAAACAAAAAAACAAAAGTTTCAACAAAAAGTAAAAATAAAAAACAAAAACTACAAAAAAAGACTTTTTTTGAATTTTTTTTACTTCAGTTGCCCGAATGAGTGTATTAATTTTATACTAATTTTATGTTTAAAATAAAATAATAAATTAAACTTTTTTGAAACGCAGCAAGGCAGCAATCGTGTGTAGTGTATTAAACGACTGGATCGCGCCATGCACTTGGAAAATAAGTCGCAATGTCGATCTGTCTGATAGTGTAAATACTGCTTTCGTGCAGCAGGAAAGTCACGAAATGTGTATCTTCTACAATTGTTTATGTTGCACTATTTTCAAATGTGAAACTCCACGCAAACAAAAAATTTGCTATCAATCGAATAAAAATCGCGAAGTGCCAGACGATGACATGACACAATCTCCGTCTTGGCAATATAAAATAGACGCCTTCTTGCTTTTCAAAACAAAAATTAAACCATTGTTTTTTTTCGAAAAATGAAATTTTTATAGAATTTCAAACTATGTGTTCTCTTATTGGAAGCTAAACTAAAATTTCAAAAAGTTACAAAAAGTATTCGAACATCTTTGGAGAGTTTCTACTTTTATATAGAAAAAGCTGGTCTCAATTAGAAGAGTTTGGTTTGATTTCAAAAGTTTTAGGCTAGCTTACTTAGACATAGACTTAGTTCCTCCCATGCTGTTGGGCATATCGGGCGACGAGACTTCTCCATTTAATAGTTGAAGGCCCTTTTCGAATGTTCGCTTCCATGTGTTTCTCGGATGACCGCGCGCTCTACTACCACCTCCAGGTATCCAGCACATGGCTATTCGAGGAAATCGGTACTCGGGCATTCACATTACCTGTCCTGGCGTAGACGTCTTTGTGTGATTAATGCAAAAGACTACTTGAGCCCCACCGATTTAGGACTTCACCATTAGTCACACGGTTTGTATATCGTACTCTCAATATCCGTAGAGGACATCTCTGGTGGAAGGCGTTTAGCTTTTTGGCGTACTTCATAGACATGGCCCATGTTTCACTCGCGTAGGCAACAATCGGGACTACAATTGAGTGGTAAAGCCGCAGCTTTATCTTCGACGCGATTGACGGTAAGCTCCAGATTGGACAAAGCTTTCGAAACACAGATGAAGCCTTCGCAATCCTCGTTAGTATTTCTGATTCCACATTCCCGTCGCATGACACGGTACTTCCAGGAAATGTGAACTTCTGGACAGTTTCAAGCTGTGATGCCTCGACGTTAATATCTACGTTCATATCTGCTCTCCCTATACTCATCACTTTCGATTTGTCCGAGTCTAATCGTAGTCCAATTTTCTTGGCTTCGTTCGAGAGGTTTGTGGTCCCTGCTGCAGCAAACCGTTGTTCTCGGCTATGATGGCTACATCGTCTGCGAAATCGAGCTCTGTTAAGCGGTGTGTCCTGCTCCATTTGATACCCATTTCATCACCTTTCATGGATTTCCTCATAATGAAGTCAGGAGGAACATTGAACAGAAGAAGGGAGAGTACACATCCTTGTCTCACTCCGGTAACAACTTCGAAGAATGTCGTGTGTATTGCATTCGTTCTGACGCAACAGGAGGAATTCTTGTAAAGCTTCTTGAAGATTTCCACAAAAGGCTGGGCTATACCGTAAATCCTGAGAATTGACCATAGCGATTCACGTTGTATATTATCAAATGCCTTCCGGAAATCCACGAAATTGATGAGAAGTTGCCTCCAAAATTCCATGCATTGCTCGATGACATTAGGCTAGGCTAGAGGAGTGCAATTTGAGGTGAAGGGTGTCTAATTCAACGTGAAAATGATATATAATAGCCACTTCATGTATTACTAACTGCCGTTTGAGGCATGGTGCATCAGTCCATGTCGCCGATGTGGGTAACATAGAGAGGTGGGAAGGCGTCAGCCAATCAGGGGTCGTATCCATTAACAATTACAGAGACATAACGGAGAAATTACAGCCAAAATACCTGAAAAAAACGCAAATTAACGCGGCTTATCAACAGGCGATATGGTGAAATGTTGGCGTTATCAGGAATTTCCATTGTAATTTCTCCGTCAAATCTCTGTAAGACGTTGATGGATCTGCCCCAAGGTTACATCGAATGGTAGTTCCAGTGAAAGATGACAGGTACGGTCTGTAGCCTGATTGGCTGGCGTATGTTCGGTCATTGCGTCTTTGGTTATGAATGACTGACGCGTTCCCACTTTCCATTGCTGCGCACATTCGCGACATGGATTGCTGTATCTTCTGCGTAACTAGTTTAAGAAAAGGTATACGAAGCTAGATGATCAATTTGTTGTGGAACCGAATCGTGCATTTACCATTAGTTTTTGCTTCATCAATAGTTTCAGCACTTTGAATCTTTAAAGGAGAACATGGCACAATCTTGGCGCGTTATTTTCATACACGTCCTAAGACTTGCCATAGCTTCACTAACAACATTCTTACGACCCCTGTATTCGAGTTCATATTTTTGAAGTACCCTATCGCGATAATGTGAGGAATCTTCGCTCAGATCTTTATCAGATTGGGAGCTATGCAAACAAAAAACTCGTTAAAAAGGGGCATATAAGAAATTCACATGGCGCTCTTTACATGTTCCATTTTTCTATTCTTCATTCTCTTGTAGGATGTTATTAACATGCTCTATTGTGTAATGCATTTGTGAAAATACAGTTTTGGTTTAATTACCCAAGTTTGAGGTAAACTGTGTCGAACAACTGGTGTATGTGTTGTCCAATTGTTTGGTGTGGTGTTGAACTCGAAACCGAGATAGTACACGCTTTATTGACGACTAACGTTTCGGCGATGTCGCCTTCTTCAGAGTCTGAAAAGTCCAAACATATGCTGAAGCTACCAGGCCAAACATCGCCACGAACCTTGCGAAAATTCAAAGACCCCCCGAACAGCAACCCTTCTGGCAGAGAGAGATGACAGCAGCCCAACATTTAGAACACCCGAGAGACCCCACAAAGTGAAACTGTCTAAAAGGCGAGACTGAGGTAAGGGGTGAGCTCGCGGGTTATATAGACGCATTCCCCCCGCCGATTCAACCTCGGGCTCTTGGCCTGTATCCAGAACCCCTCCAGGGTTTTGCGCGCGGCGGTATGGGCCTCCCGTGCTAGAATTTTGAAAGTGACCCCAAAGTCGGCGCCGTTATGGTCGTTTACCCTGTGGCAGCCCAAAGCAGTTGATGGTCGTGACCTGCTCTTCCCTTCCAGGTGTTCCTTAACGCGGACGTAGAAGGGGCGAGCTGTTTCACCGATGTATTCACCTCCACAGCTGTTGCACCTTATGAGGTAAACAACCCCCGAAACCATGCAGTCTCCTTCGTTGCCTGCAGGACAGATGGCGCAATTTGGGGTTTCGCAACTCCTGTCGTACAGGCGGTTGCGCACTAAACGACTTTTCAGGTTAGCGGGAGGTCTATCTACCACTTTGACATCATTTTCCAGTCCCGCCCTTCTAACGCACTTCCTAATAGAAGTGCTGACACTGTCTGAGACGAAAGGGATGACAAACGGGATTTTCTCGTCAAATGAGGAATTACGTGAGCGATTGCTAGTGCTACTTCGCTGATGGCCAAAGAATGTATACCCATTCTTGGCAGCGATTTGGTGAGCAAGCGCTAGCGATTCCTTGCGCTCGTTTTCCCCAGAAGATACCCTGCTTGCTGTGCGGAACATATTGCGCACGACAGATGTTTTGGTCTGTGTCGGATGCGCTGAACTGCTGTGGACCAAGATATTTTTGTTAGTGGGTTTACGATACCACTTTGTTATTTTTCCCCCTCCGTTCAGCTGTATTTGGACGTTCAAGAACGGAAGCCAATCATCCTTTGGAGTCTCCCGTGTAAACTTGATATGCTCACACTGCTTGTTTATTATATCGAAGCACATGTCCATCTCCTCTTGGGTAGAACAGATGATGAGACAGTCATCGATATATCGACAGTATAAAGCAGGGAGCCTAGCTAACACGGGAGCTTCAATTTTGGACATGAATGCGATGGCCAGAGGGGGAGCTAGACGCTGGCCCATAGCTAACCCTCTTATCTGCGAAAAATACCTGCCCGACCATCTGAAGATGTTGCAGCTGAGGCATTCTTTTAGCAGCCGCATGACTTGACCTATCGTGAGGCCAAACATGTCAATGCCAAGGTGATGTTCACTGAGAAGTTCGTAGACTGCCTCAAGTGCTGAGTCGTTGCTGACATTTGTGTATAGCGACGTCACGTCGAACGACTCCATCACCCAATTCCGTTCCACATGAGCTGCATGTAGGCGGTCAAGAAACGCATTGGTGTTTGGGAGATGAGCTGGAATGAAGCGCAGGAGTTGCCCAATGATGCTGTTCAGGAACCACGCGATCCTGTCCGTGGGACCCCCCACACAGCTGATAATAGGTCTTACCTTTATACCGTCAGCTGTGATGGTGTCTAAATTGTCTGTGCTTCTAAATTTATGAGTTTTAATTAGCAAATACAATACTGGGCAGGATGGAGTTTCCAATTTGAGACGCGTAATGAGTGCCGCATTGAGGCCAGCTGCCTTGCCAACAGCAGCCCACTCCCGGTTAAGCCTCCGATACTGCGCCTGGAATGCCTTGAGGGTGGCTGGACGATACACAGAGGTATCTTCCAGATGGCGCTCGGTTATAGCAATGTCGAGCTGTCTAGGTATTACGACAAACTCGCCCCCTTTGTCGCTAATGGATAGCCGCATGGATTTAGAGGTAACTAAATTTTGAACCTCTCTGAGCCCACAGATCTGCCCTTGGGTCAGATTGGGAACAGGGCGTTGATTACGGCACTTGTTAATTGTCTGGAAGACATCGTCCGCAAACCGCCGGAATTTTAAATCCACGCTGGGATTAGCGTCCTGCTGCTTGAAATAAGTTGCAGGAAAAGGGATGCTAGGCCTTGTTTGCCCTTCCCCATTTATAGGAGCAGTGCCCTCCACCCTTGCCCTGTAACGTAACCGGTCTTGTAGGTCATGGAGACTACAGATAAGCTTGCGCATAGCAACCATGGAGAAAGACTGCGACGGTGAAAAGCTGGGTCCTAGATTCAGAACAGAGCGAGCGTTGTCCGATAGAGGGAAATCGCCCAGTACGGTAACCCTGGTTGAGCTTTCACCCACAATTGCAGCGTCACCAGGTAGGTCCCCCAAGGCCTCCTCCTGCGAAACTGCTCGCAGCCCCCCACGCCTTCCGTGAACGCTGTTCAGCAAGCCGTCAAATTTTCTCTGCAAGGTTGTTTTGACGTTAGACCTAATAGAATCACATATAGATTTGGACCCATCCACGATCCTCTTCCAAAGGTGATCCTCCAAGTACAAAGCACAGTAATGTTCTTTAGATACACACTTCTTTAACATGCTATACATATGATAACGTTTCTTACGTAAAGAAATGCGAAGTAGACGTAACTCGATGCGCCGTATTACTTGGTCATCAGCTGTCCTGCCGCAGAGATCATGCAGCCCTTTGCACGCGATGAATCTAGGGACCACTTGATGGCTGGAGCACCGTTGTAGAAAGTGGATACCTTGTCTAGCTACGACGATCCGTTGTCTCAGTGACAAGGCTTCTTTGACGAGTCGCACATACTGAGTTGGCACGTTGTGAAGTAGCTGCCAGGTTCGACCCTCGATGAATCTCGGCATTGATCGTTGTCCAATTGTTTGGTGTGGTGTTGAACTCGAAACCGAGATAGTACACGCTTTATTGACGACTAACGTTTCGGCGATGTCGCCTTCTTCAGAGTCTGAAAAGTCCAAACATATGCTGAAGCTACCAGGCCAAACATCGCCACGAACCTTGCGAAAATTCAAAGACCCCCCGAACAGCAACCCTTCCGGCAGAGAGAGATGACAGCAGCCCAACATTTAGAACACCCGAGAGACCCCACAAAGTGAAACTGTCTAAAAGGCGAGACTGAGGTAAGGGGTGAGCTCGCGGGTTATATAGACGCGTATGGTGTATGTGTGTACTGAGGGACATATCCTGAACCACCGACACTCTAGCACTCTAGCTTATACCCATACTACCACAAGTTTTATTTACACTGTTAATGATTGTTTTTAGTTTTACGAACAACAAGAGAAAGCGATAGCGCCAGTAGACTTCAAAATTGCAGGAAGTGTTTCTCCTACCACATTCAATCGCGTCTAATATTTGTTCTGAACTAGTGCATGGAGCAAACTTCATCACTAACATGACGCAGAATTTCGGCTTTTCTTTGCTTCCTTAAACTTTTTCAGCAGCCTTACTGGCAATCTCAATGCTACGACTTTTCAAACGGTGCTTAATGTATGCTTAGTGAGGGGTGAGGTGGCCGAAAGTTTACACCCCCGAGGCCCCCCGAGCAGTATCATACTCTATAATAACACGCTAAGCGATGAGTCATCCTATCGATCGGCGGCACCGCAGAAATTAGCGGAGGGAAAATCGGTGTGGAAAATGGGGTGAAAAATCGGGGAAAAAATAGGGGGAAATTACGACACGAAAACAGCGAAAAATATCAAGACGTCTTATCTCTGCCTGAAAACTTTAGCCCTGGGGTAATCGAGGTCGCTGAACACAAATGTGACGTTTATTTTGAAGTATCGATCGCCACCAATCGATATTGATCAAACTATCGATTTTTGTGGATGTCGTCCAGGCGGTCCGAAATTTTACCCGTAGGGTAATCGAGGTCGCTCAACACGAATCTGAAATTCGTTTTTGAAGTATCGCTTGCCATCAATCGATACTGATCACGTTACGGGGCGCGAAAATAGCGGAAAATACTCAGACGTCCTCTACGTGCCAGGGGATTCAGAAGACGTGCGGAATACGTCGCATGACGTGCCTGGGACTCGAAGGACGTGCCAAAGACTTCGCTCGGCGTGATTGGGGATTCAGGTAGATGTGCCGAAGACGTCGTGCAATGTGCCTGGGGAATCAGGTGTGCCGAAGACGTCGTCCGCTAAGGGTGGATCATTGAGGGGGACCAGTACCAGTAATGGGGGGACCGTTTCACTAGGGAAGACCAGTAGTGAGGAGCCAACAGATCGCCTACTATATACAGTACGTACTGCGAGGCTCTTGTACTCCTAGATAGGGAAAAAGCTGTACAAGTAGAGCGGCTAGCTTGATGTGATTCTCCTTAGCTTTGAGATACTCCAACATCGCGCGAAGCGCGCAAGTGCGAAGCAAGCCGGTAGGGGTGACGGAACACTTGTCTTTTTATAGGAAAAATGGCTTTTTTTCGAGTAGAGGTCACTGAAGGTCCTATAGAGCCGTTCGGTGCTAGATCTCCCAGCGTCAACTCTTCACAGCCACTTTGTCTTCGGAAATGCCTAGCGCTATGATCGATGCTATGATCGACGCCAGCGTTGGTCGAAGCCGGCTTCAACGGTGAACGCGAACTGATCTCACTTTCTTCGTCGCCGTCGTTCTCTCGGCGTTTTATTTGGAATTCAAGTCTCCGATGTAGCAATTTATGATCACCGCTGCAACACCGCATCCGAAGAACGAACTTGCTATGAGACCGAGCTGCGCATCTCTTACGTCACTCGTTTTTGAATCCTTCGAAAAAGAAACGTTTCGACCTCCCATGAAACTTCAAGCTGAGATTAGGATCACTAGAAAGGGCTCGGAATGCTGATTATGAATATTCGTGTCAAAATTGCAAAAATAAACTCCTGAGCGAGTTATGACCGGCCGAAGTGGGGCACAGGCTGGCCGTCCGAATGAGCTGGCACGAGAGGGGCTTCGTAAGAACGAGCCGCCAACTGTGGCGGTGGCGCAGAGGTAGTGCCGCCGCCTGTCATGCGCAACGTCCTTGGTTCGATCCCCGTTGCTGCCGGCTTTTTTGCACTTCATGACTCATCTTCGAAATAACCTTTTATTCTGAATTATGACACGGGATTGATTAAATAGCCGAAAAAACTATCATACATGTTTGTAAAGACGCTTGTAGGCAAAAAAACTGCTATGGTGACATTGGTGACACCTCTAGACATTTTTTCTTCGAATCGATTGAAAACTTTATGAAGAGGGTCAGATCGTTTGCCATGACAAATAGCGTGACCCAGAAACAATCTACTGAGGGTTCTATCGCAAATTACCGTATGTTAGGTTTCAAACTTTTATGCCAATGTTGTTAGAAACCGCACTAAATGTTCAATATATGACTTGCACTCTATCTGTGCAAAATAGTAAATAAAAATGTCACCATAGCAGTTTTTTAAAAGATAAATTCTGATTTGCAAAAAAGCCGGCAGTAACGCGGACCGAACCAATCCCTTCAATTATATAATTATATTATTTTATGAGTTCGATCGACCAATCAATACAGGCGATCTTTGTCTGAATTAACAGTGCGAAGTAAACTCCACTGGAAAACGTCAACGAATGCGGCTGGCAACAAAAAAAAAATATCGATCGACAACTGCTTCAAAGTATTTCAACAAAAAAATTGTCCGGCCTTTTTTGATGTCACAGATCAGTGATGTTAGTCCGGTGCTCAACGCTCGCTTTGTCATAGCAACGGCTTTGACACATTTAACATACCACACTCAATCGATAAATCGATATCAGTCGATATCAATCAATATCGACTGCCAGTTTTCTAGAGGCCTAAGACGAAAACATCGCGACCTGAGACGAAAAAAGTGAACGCTACGACGGATGGAATAAGAATAATTGATCAATCCAAATCAATCAATTTTATCAGAAGGAATAGAAAGCAACATCTCACTCCCTTGAATGCGCCACACACTCTACTTACAGTGAAAATCGATTCCAATTTTGTTTTCAAGGCACTTTTTTGTCCAACGTAAGACCTCAAAACATTATGCTCTTAGGAAGACAATATAAAAAACTACAAGTAGCTAAGAAAACGAGAAAATATAAGAAAAAATAAAAAAAAACATAAAAATTACCAATCGAAGTTAATTGTTCTTCGAAAGGATTTTCGTCAAAAAAAAATTGGAGAACTGCTTTCAAATTCTTCAAAAAATGTAAAAATGTTTGAGAAAAAACTATTTGTTCAATTGTTTTGCAACCTTTGGTTTATGCTTAAATTGACAGGTTATACACTTCCTCGCCGATGGCCGAATGGAACATCCGTTGTACTGCTTCTCAAAGCAACCCGACAATCGCTACCTTAGTGAGTCTCTATTCCTCCTAAAAAATCAGCTCAGCTCCTAACCTGCACAGCCGCGGAATTAGTTTCTTTCGCTAATGTCGGGAATGTGGGCAGCATTAGGAGGTGGGAGCGCACCAACCAATCATGATCGATCATGGCACCGAGCACGCGTCAGCCAATTAGGACACTGACTGAACCCGCTCTCTAACTTGCGTGCCCATTCGCTGAGGCCTGATTGGCTGGCGCCTTATCACCTTCCAATGCTGCCCATATTCGCGACGAGGACTGATTATTTTGCCCTTTTTTATTTCTTTTTAATCCAGTTGTAATGCAGCGATCAGAAACCGACCTTACCGCAGACTAATAGTCTACTCACTGATCTTATACTAGAAGCTAACTGACTGTAACCGTTACAGTATCCCACGCTACGGTGCAACGAATTCATCGCGGCAAACGTGCCTCGTCGGACATTTGCGCGTGGGCCGGGCACATAGCCGAGTGTGAGCTGGAAGTGCACGCATTCAAAGAGTTTCGGTACGCCTTCCCATTGGACGCCACACTAAAATCGATTTTTATCGATTTTTTTTTACTTCCACTGAACTACGGTATGTTGGCTTTCAGAATTGGCGTTACGCCAGCAGTCGAGGACGCGATGATTGTCACCCTCGATCAGCAGATACGGTACCTGAACTCTTCGAAAGCTTATTTCGTCGGAAGCGGGCGGGAGCGTGCGGCTGCGGGCCATGTGCCTTCCGAAACCTCAGACCGTCTGTTGCAGTGAGCCCCGTCATGATCTGGTCGTCTGCATGGCTCCGATGTACATCTACACCGACTGGGAGACACTTCTCGTCGGAATCGAGACATGGCTGGCCCTCGGCGCCACTAAGATCATCATGCCTGTGCAGTCGGCCTCGTCGTCATGCTATAAGATTTTGCAGGAGTACGAGCGGAGAGGTAGGCCAGATTCCAGACATCATTCTGTACGCTTTCAAAAGGTTCGAAGACATATTTTTGGCCCCACAGAGACTGCCAAAATGTCTAAGAAGAAAGTCGAGCAGTCGAGATCGGAGCCTGATCTCCGATTCTGAAGTTAACTTCGACCTCCCAATTCTGTCTGGTCCTAGTCGCGAATGTGGACAGCATTGTGAGGCGGGAAGGCGCCAACGAGTCAGCCAGCATCGAATCGACCTCCTACTTAGACAGCAAGTCTATGGTCGCCACTGTGATTGGCCGCAGTGTGTTCGGTCAAAGCTCTGAATGGATATGATTGGATAGCATGATCCCACGTCCCAATGCTGCCCACATCCACGACATAGACCTTCATGGGTTTTCGCGTTCCCTACGGCCAATAACGGCCTTCCTAGGTAATTTTCTAGTAATCTTACAGGTCTGGTGATCATCAAAACCTGGCCGAAATGGCCTGTGCTCTCCGACTCCAATCCAAACGGCCTTGTACTCAGTCGTGGTGAGTTCAGCCATTCATTGGGAGTCAGGACATTTCAGGGCTACATCTGGTCTTACCGTAACCAAGCCTCCACTTCAGGCATCGAAGAATCCCACGTGAACTGCCTGTTCACCGTCAAGCCGTGGGCTAATATGGTCGCTTTCTCGGACATTGACGACCTGCTCCTGCCGACTGATCCCATGCAAGTTAGGGCCGGAATCAACGTTGAAATACTCAAGGTCAGGTACGGTCACGTGGAGCGAGCCGGCTTCTCCTCCAATTTTTGTGGCTTATAGCCCTCATTTGGGCCCCAAAGAAATTCCAAGGCATGATGGGGCAGCACTTCTACTTCGTGCAATCAGGGCGGAATTCGCACCAAGTTGGCAAACCCTAAAGGTTTCCTGAAACCCTTAGTCAAATTTTGGGCATCACTTGGCTCATCTTTGTCCATTCTACCGCCTTTGAGCGATCAATTCCAGGGCCTATTCGCTGAGCATCCACAGGCTGGATCGCTACTGTTCGAACATCGCGACGTCCAATTCCAGCTGCCTGCACCGCAGGTTGGCCTTTTCCCCCTCTAGTAACTTGTTCGCATTTGAATTTCTCCGAAAACTCATCCGAAGTGCTTAGGAAGCGCCAACAACACTAGCCACCTTCGACTTTAATTTTCTGACGGAGTCGAAGCACAAGATGAACTGCAACGTCTGGCGAATGAAGACGCGGGTCGTCGTCAATGCCAGTGAGTTTCGGTGCGCTTCTGTTCCTTCAGTAACGGCCGAAGATTGAATGACTGAACTACAAGGTCGAGTCGATTCGGTCAACATGCACGAGACTGGGATTCATCGCTTGGGCTACGTGCAGACGAGGATACCTTGTCGACAGGTTGGTATCTTTCCGAATCCGCTACCATTCCATCTACACTAGGGGTGAAGACTTTGACGGTCAATTGCTCTGGGTGAGATTCGAACTAAGAACCTTGATTCGGGTAGCGTCCGACAGCCGGCGACTCACCCGAATGCGCTATCGCGCGCCCCAATGAAATTACATCCTAATCTAAGCATAACGAAGCGTGGAATTCATTACGGTACTGGTCCTTAATGTGGCCTACACGAAGTGAGGGACGCACCTGACCAATTGGACCATTTCGAATGAGCGCGCTGATTGGCTGGTGTTTATTGTGTTGGGTCGGTGCCCTGATTGCTTGTGATTGGCTGGCGCATTCCCGCCTTCCCATGTAGGTCACATTAACGACTAGTACCGTTACTGCGTGGATCAATTCGATATCTCTAGGGCAGAATGCTCTGCCTATAAAAAGAGCTGTTAGTCCAGGCTCCAAAAAACTCATTGTGGTACTGGTCGGCAATGTGGCCCACATGAGGACACATGAGGCTGCACTAAAGGGAAGGGGTACATCGCTAAACCTTACCTTGGTTCATCTGCTTAATGGCATCTCCTCCGACAGATTCTTGCCTTTAAAAAACATTGTTCTTCCTAACTTTGCTACGAAATTTTTGTTACTGGTCGTTATTATGGCCTACATTGGTAGGGGCGGTGATGCACCAGACTATCTCGGCTGCATCGACTGGGCGTCACACGTAGAAGCGCGTGCTGTCGAGGAGCCCTGATTGGCTGGCGCGTGTTCAATAAAATGCTGTAATTGGTTGCTACTGGTTGGCGCCTTCTCGCCCCTAATGTAGGTCACATTCACGACCAGTACCTTCAATCGTTTATTGCCTAGGCCAACTATATCCCAAAAACAGCTCGATATTAAGAGGAAGTGGTGCTACATGCCGCACCCTCGTATAAATGAATTACATACGTTTCCCGTACGCATCCAGTTTCCTGCAAGGTCTCGTTGTAGCAGAGTACGTGGCGCATTCTTGAACGGTTGACTAACGGCATATTTCAGGCCCACTTCTACCACTTGCGTCACTCACACCACTCTGTGTCGACTCCGGTGCCGATTGATATGTCCAACCTGGCAGCGATGTTGAACAAGTCAGTGAGGCAGACGGACATCATAGCCGATAAGGGGAGCGAACATAGGGTGGCCATACCTAATTGGGACGACTACATCTAACATCTGTATTCATATAAACGTAATCATTAAGCCCTTCGGCTAGGCAACACCATAAAACATGTTTGTATTTTACCTTAGGACTTCGAAAAACCACTCAGCCCCCACTCTTCATTTAAATCTGAACAATTTTTGGTTGATGATTATATTGATTGATAATTTACACTTACGCGAAATGATTTTTATCGTGTTTGAAGAAGACGAGGGCAGAGTAGTGGTCGTTAATAGGCCTATATGAGGAGGTGAGAAGGCGGCATCCAATCAGAGCACGGACCTAACACCCCATCTGGGTGGCACACCTGTTTGTGGCAACCTGGTTGGTATAGTGCGTCTTCTTCCCGATTTAGGCCACATTCCCGACTAGTATCCCAAGGGAAATCTGGGTATTATCGCGTGCAATTGCGCTAGAAATTCCAACCCCAACTAATCGAAACTAGGCAAAAGAACAATTAGAATTTCATTCAGAAGAAATAAAAACAGTAATTGTAATATTACACTATATAATAACCGCTAAGCGATGGGCCATAAATTAGTCATAAAATCGGGGGAAAAATACGGGCAGCGAAAATAGCGAAAAATATCCAGACGTATTCTAGGTGTCTGGGAACTTCAGCATTGGGGGTAATTGAGGTTAATGAACACGAATCTGAAATTCGTTTTTGAAGTATGGATTACCATCAATCGATATTGATTAAATTATCGATTTTTTATGGGTGTCGCTCAGGCGGTCGGAAACTTCGGCCCTAGGGGTAATCGAAGTCGCTGAAAACGAATCTGAAGTCAAGTCAGAACGAATCAATATCGATCGATATCATCGAATTTGTCTTAGATACAATCGGTCAAAGTGGGTGTTAATTGATGACGATTGTCCACGATAGCGACATCCACGTGCGCAGCACGCTGTCACCATCCGGACCATACTAAATATCATACATTACGAAGAACCGCTAAGCGATGAGTCATAAATTAGTCATAAAATCGAGGAAAATTGGGGGGGGGATCAGAGGGAAAATCGGGAAAAAAAGGGGAAACTACGGGACTCGAAAATAGCGAAAAATATCCGGACGTCTTCTACGTGTATGGGAAGTTCAGCACTGGGGATAATTGAGGTCACTGAACACGATTCTGAAGTTTGTTTTTAAAGTGTCGATCGCCATTAATCGATATTGATCAGATTACCAATTTTTGTGGATGTCGTCCAGGCGGTCCGAAACTTTGGCCCGAGCGGTAATCGAGGTCGCTAAAAACGAGTCTGAACTTGTCCAGTCATACTATATAATAATCCGCTAAGCGCTATCGATCGGCGAAAATAGGGCAAAATAGTGGAAAATTACAGGGCGCAAATTAAGAGGTGCCAAAATAGTGGAAAATACCCGGACGTCGCCCAACGTGCCTGGGAATTCAGAATATGTGCCGAACACGTCGCCCAACGTGCCTGGGAATTCAGAAGATGTGCCGAACACGTCGCCCAACGTGCCTGGGAGTTCAGAAGATGTGCCGAACACGTTGCCCTGCGTGCCTGAGGATTCAGAAGAGATGCTGAACACGTCGTCTGCTATAGGGAGATCACTGAGGGAAACCAGTGCCGGTAATGGGGGACCAGGTCCAGTCAGGGGGTATCAGTGGTGTTGGACCAGTAGCAGTAATGGGAGATGAGTTCCAGTAAGGGCGACACTGCTGTAGCAGTTCCGCGCGGAAAATTTTTTAGTTCAACAAAGCGTTAGAAGCGATGGGAATCCTCGGTTCTGACAAAAAGCTTCTCGTCGTGCGACCAAAATTCATCAGACGTATGGAAAATGTCGATTTTTGCCTGAGGTTAACCTGATGAGGACGAGGAGTGAAGAAATCTGCAGTCAACTTGGCTCTAGAGTGTTCAAATAATGCCTTTTGTACTGTGATTCGGTATGGTAGTCGGGTAAACCCACACTTGTCCCACCCAACTAGGAGACGGAAGATCCTTTAGGTACAAAGAGGTCAGTTTAGGAAATTATTGCTTTGAATATTCAAAGTTCGTTTACACTTTTCTAGTTTGATTTTCCGGCATTTACTGGTCGTTAATATGGCCTACATGTGGAGGCATGAAGACGCCAGCCCATCAGATAACCGGCTGACCACGGGTCTGCCAATCAAAGCAACGACTGTTCAAGCGCCTCTGGAGCGCTTGTTTGATACGGCCTAATTAGTCTGGTCTGTCCGCTATGTAGGCCACATTAGCGACTAGTACCGGCTGGTTTTTCCATGAGGGGTAGAAGGTCAGTCAGTCTAAATTCCAGACAGTGGTACTCGAGACTGGAATCGTTCCAGGAATTCAAGAACGTGCCACTGAATAAGTCCAGCACGGAGTCCTTCGAGGTTCGTTCTATTCAGCGCTGAGGGTTTGGATAGCATTCGGATACGGTAGAATTCGTTTCAGGACTTCGATCGTTGCATGGGTGCCATAAACGACGAACACTGGACGTTACATGTGAGCCGCTGCCTCACACCGCACGTCTGCTTCAGTCGACTAAAGCGGTAAGAAAGAAGGACAGCTGACACTCGTTGTTGGACAGATACGGTACCCGCTCACGTCCTCGACCTTCCATTAAGGTCTTCTCATAAGCAACGGGCACATTCGACACTGCAGTAGGATTAGTCACCCTTCTGTTCTTTAAAACCTGCTGCTCCAAGTCATCAAAGATCTCGAAGAGGCGAAACACCTCTTCAGATTCTACCGTAGTCGTAGTGAGCTGTAAGCCGTAAACCCATGCACCACTTATAGCTACACTACGTTGATTTTTGCCCGAGACAGGACACCTTAAAGCCCTCCCCTTTATTGCTGTTGTACGCTACCCCTACCGTGTGCTTCCAGAGAGGTCGACTGCGTAGCAGCACGGGCAGAGTACGATTTCTTCCGCTCCGGATCCGGCTACTTCTTGCAGACGACGAATGTCACAATCACGACGTCGGATCCGAACTGTGAAGCGCCGGTTCCACCTATCGTCTCCGGCAATCATTACTTTGCCCCATAGACAATTGATTCAGGGATCTAGGCACTGCTGAGAGTAGATTTAAGTAATAAATCGATTCATCAAGTCTTTGCGTACAGTGCGCCTCGTCAGGTCCAGTAATATAAGCGACAGAGCAGTTGGGTAGTAAGAATTGAGCAACTGCACGCTGGTACCGAGTTCAAGCCTCATCTCTGACCACAGCTTTCGTCACACTCTGCCGCTCTGTGTTAAAAGAGACTAATGGCAAGAATAAACAGAATAAAGGAAAACCTTAAGCACTGATCAAATATCAACAGATCTTGGGTTCCTCCTTGATGCAAATTTGACTTTGGACGCGCATTGTGAACAAATTGCAAATAAAGCGATGGCTGTAGTACGCAATCTCTTTAGAAGTCTTTCTACAAAAAACCCCATCTTCCTTGTCAAAGCTTACAAGACTTACGTTAGGCCGAGTATGGAACAACATTTTTTTACCCCGTTAAGAAGAAAAATATACTTAGACTTGAAAAGGTCCAAAATAGCTTCACTAGAAAACTATTTGTTAGGAAATGTGGCTTTGATTACCATACTATTCCCAGCAGTGAAGCAAGAAACAAACAACTTGGACTACAGACACTTTCATACAGACGAAGAATTTACGACCTCGTAATGGTACACAAAATTCGCCATGGTTTCTGTGGACTTGATAAACGTGATTTCTTCGTGGTGAGACCATCTAGAACTCGAGGTGGAGGAGAGGAACTTTCACTAAATACTGCAAAATCTTCAATTCGACATAATTTTTTGTCAATAGAGCAGGTTCGGATTATATGAAACTTGCCAAAAACTCAGTTATTCCGTACAAGCTGAAGCCATTTATTACGAATGCAAGTCGATTCGCAAATAATTCTAGGACATAATGAGGTCTTGTGGCAGAGCCCCTCTTGGTCTGTTCTTCTTTCTACTATTCATTCTCCGGGTGTGTGTTATCGCATGTACTTTCTAATCATTCAAATACACTCCGGTCTGGATCGTTAGCCAATGTCATGTGGATGTCATTCTGTAAGGATAAAGGACAAGGATAAAGGACGGCGTTACTCAATCCCTGGTGCGCCAGCGCATTCTACTTCTATGGGATGTCGAGGAGGCGACATGAATGCGTATTTGGCCATACAATGAGTTGCGGTGGCCAGCCGATGAACAAGTCAGCGCTTTATCCTTCCCAGACAAGTCTGGTACCAATTCACCGACCCCGGAGGGATGGAAGGGTTGGTTGACCTGGGCGGAAAATCCGAACCAGGAACCTGGTATCGGGTGCACGCGACAGTCGCGCCTCCTCCGACTGCGCTCCACGCTCCCAGCAAATAAATACAGAACAATAACCATTAGGCCGTGGGACGATACACGTAGAGCCTGTGAGCGTCCTCCTGCGTAATGCCTAATGGCAAATCAGTCGACGCGCACGCATTACGTAGCGCGGGAATTTAAATGGGAAATAGCTGCTGGAACCTTTACGTGCTTGTATACATCTTTTGCATAATACGAAATCTTCTCTTCACTGGGCAAAGTTCCAATATGTACTGTAAAACTGCGTCCAATAAAAATGGGTTTTTCACAACAGGAAATGAAGATGACCATGTATTAGACGCAGAAGGCCAATCGACTGAATGTGAGACACATCGACGACACACAGTTGCTTCAGCCATAGCAGCGGAAAAATGGTAAAAACGAGAAGATGACAGCCACTTAGAAGCAACAGAGCTAGAACGAGAAGCAGAACGTGAGAAATGAAGAGTTGCAGAAGCAGAAGACGTCCTCGGTGGCATCAGCACAGGAAGAATTTGAAGTCACGCTGCACGTAGGCCATCAATACGTCGTCCGGACCACGACATTGGCGGAGGTCAAAGTGTTTGACGGTAATGCTGCCGCTGACCACACCGTCGAACAGGTCCTGCACGAACTGCTTCGTGAGTAACGTCTGAAACAGCACGTTTCTTCTCAGGGGCTATGTACGACCCTGAAAGTCTCGTCGAATCAGCGGTTGTAGCACAGTTTCGAATACCTCGGTACTTGTCGGGATATTGCCCTGTGCGCGTGTACTATGTACTTTGGCCGGATGCCATTAAATGAACCATATTCCGAGGTTTTTTGTGCATGTACGGGCAAACATACCGCCAAGTACATTCATTTCTTGTCAATTAAATTTATTATTATATTTAATATCTATTCATTTATTTTATTTATTTAGATTTATTTATTAAATAATATTCATTAATTTATCTAATATTCTCACCGACATTTACAATGAGTCTCCGGCCACAGCATAGCACCCTGATTCTTCATAAGCGCAACTACGTATGCTATTTTTTCGTTCTGATCTACAAAATTTCCCTTAAACTGGACATGTAACAAATCAAACCAGATATCTTTAAAAAGAAAAATATTGAAAAAATATATAAAAAATCAGTTGAGCATGTTTTTAGCTAGTCAAAATAAATTTTCGAATAAAAACTGTTATAATTTAACATTTCCGGAAAACTCATTCATGGGAAAATCCTAAAAAGACTGGCTTATTGGAATAATTCCCTTTTTTCTCATTATGGTTGCAGGAACGTTTTTCTTTTCTATTGCACACGCTGCGCTTGATTGTTCAATTGCAATAACAGCCGCCGGCCACGCCCCTTACATTCAAGCCTGTAGTGTGCCAGACTAGCCCAGCGATTCCCCACCTCGTTTGAGATGGACGAAAACGTCGTATTCTTCGTAACAGAGAGTTCACGAAGAAGTCTAACCAATACGATGCAGGCCGTCCTGTAGCTGTATTCATGAACGATCCCCGGAACCTTAACAACTTCCCACGGGAAGCGACCGAGTCTGGAAATAGCTATTCACGAAAGGAATATGAACGTGAAAAGCAACCGCGTTTAGGAAAACCGGGAAGGAGCGGACATATCTTGCTTATCTTCTCGCTCCCGCGGCTTCTTGAATAAGGCTACTGGTGTTCCTTCGATATCCAAAGCAATCCAGCCGGTTAGGTTCGCGTTCAGCGGGTCTCAACCCGTTACGTGACTGACCCACCTAATTTGTGATGAGACTGCACATGGCCTCTCCTGTCTACTGCCTACTGCTACAGTGAATTCTGGTTTGTGTTCAGCTCTGGAACCGACTCATCGAGTTGAAAGGATGGAGGGCTATATCGAACTAGGTGGAACTCGTACCACGAATCGATATGAGGTGCTTCTAATAACTGCGCTTTTTGCCGCCTGCGCAATAAAGGATAAAGGATAAAGGACGGCGTTACTCAATCCCTTTTGGGATGCGCCAGCGCATTCTACTTCTACAGGCTGTCGTGGAGGCGACATGAATGCGTATTTGGCCATACAATGACTTGCGGTGGCCAGCCGATGAACAAGTCAGCGCTTTATCCTTCTCAGACACGTCTGGTACCAATTCACCGACCCCAGAGGGATGGAAGGCTTGGTTGGCCTGGGCGGGAAATCCGAACCAGGAACCTGGTATCGGGTGCACGCGACAGGCGCGCCTCCTCCGACTGCGCTACACGCGCCTGCGCAATACAATCGACCAATTGTTGTGGTTTCTGAACGACAGGCAGAACATAATTATAAAAATCTAATAATACCGAGAAATTCATAGGAAAATATAGATTACCCTCTCCAGCAAAATCGTGTCGATGTCACAAGACCCGAAGAGCTTGACGATGGTGCTAGGCGAACATCTGTAGAAGTGATACTGACCGTCGTAGTACAGCTCGAAGAAGCCCTGAAGATCGACGATCACTGGTCGTGAGACGCGCCGTGCACTCTACTTTCACGGGTGTCATGCAAGATGGTGTAGCCATCGGATAGGATTGTGCTCGCCCTTGAGTCTAATTCTACCACCTATCCAACTACACTTGAAAGAGCTAAACTCTGTCTGTCTGTCTGTCTGTCTGTCCTTCCGTCCGTCCCTCCGATTGATTCATACTCTTTCCGAGAACAAGAACTATATCCTCAGCAAAACGATTACCTTTCTGACCGTACAAAATCTTTGATTAAGCACCAGATGGACTGTCCTTCGACTGCAGTATTTGGTGTGACTCCCAACCTCTACAGAAAATCGATAATATCGATGGATATCGGTTTAACTCACTTGTAGCAGAGCCCGTAGAGCCGCCATCACAGACACCTCGATCGATATTGGGCAGTTACTTGGTCCTATTTCGGAGATTGGCCAGCGACCATTAGTTTTGCGTACACCTAGATCCTACGCTCTATGAAAAAACTAACGTCTGTCTGTCTGTCGGTATGTCTGTCCGCTCGTTCTTCCGCCTGTTTGATCAGGTCCAACGACGTCTAGAGCTTAACAAATCTCGATCGGCATCATCGGTCTTTGCTGAAGGCCGGTCGTTTGACTGTTCGAGGAGCCAGGCCGAAAGACTCGCACCACTACGAGCAATCAATATCGATCGGCAGACCATTATCGATTCGTTTTATCGATATTGGCCAGGAGTTGACTAGTTCAATGGGAGCTACGTGAGTATGCTGTTCGGTGGGCAGGCATCAGAGCAGGTGTAACCCGTCCAACATCGTTATCGACTGATTTTATCGATTTTCGTATAACTGTCCGTCTCGGTTGGGAATCACGCGGATATGCTGGCCGGTGAATTGCTTCAACAGGCCAAGAAAATCGATCAGCTGGGCATTATCGGTCAATTGTTGTGCAGACTTGACCATTCGAACATACGAGCCAACCATTATTGATCGATTTTATCGATTTCACCAGTTGACGCAGGAGCTATGTACAATGCTGGTCGATGTACACAACACACAGCAAACACGCATTATCTATCGAAAGGCTATTGTCGATCATCTTCATCGATTTTAATTATCGAATTTATTGGTTTTCGCCCACAATTAGCCGTTTAAGGTGGACGTCACGTGAATAGTCATGGTTTAATTACCCAAGTTTGAGGATGGTGCCTCCAGCGTTGATGCGTGGAATGATCCATTTTTCTGGTAAGAATACGATCGCTATAGCGTTTAGCTCCGCAGTTAGCGCCGTCGTGGCTTTCAACATGTTCTACGTGATGCCGCGCCATGAGAAATACGAATTCTTCAAGAACTACGACCCCTACCTGGGATGAAGGAGATCTGTGCGGAAGGAACTGGATACTGGCACACCTGCCCCAAGGATCTGGCGAATACGTCTTGAGTGGATAGAGTTCCCAATAAGTAAAAAATGTCGAAGAGCCAGCCATTGTCGATCAGTTTCATCGATTTTTCCGAAACTGATCGATTTAGGTGGAAATCAATCCAGCAAGTAGGTTAACCAGTAGACAAGCCTGATTAATTGCAAGCATAATCGATCGATTTTTGTGCAGATTTGACCATTCGAACATACGAGCCAACCATTATTGATCGATTTTATCGATTTCACTACGGATTGACCAATTGAGGTAGGAGCTGTGTATTGTGCTGGTCGACGTGCGCAGCACACAGCAAACACGTATTATCGATCCAAAGGCTATTGTCGATCATCTTCATCGAGTTTAATTATCGAATTTATCGATTTTTGCCCACAATTAGCCCTTTGAGGTGGACATCACGTGAATACGTCGTTTAGTGGATAGGGTTCCCAGTAAAGGCCGCCACAGACTTCTGCGGCGCCGCTGGAGGCGAGCTCTGCGTCTCTGCCCTGTGGTTAAGCATAGGGCAGCGGCGCCGCCGAGCGGCGCCGCAGAAGTCTGTGGCGGCCTTAAGTAAACAATGCCGAACGAGCCAGTCATTGTCGATCAGTTTCATCGATTTTTCCGAAATTGATCGATTTAAGTGGAAATCGCGAGTACGTTAACCGGACCACAAGGATGACGATTTAGGGATCCAATATGGATAGTGTCTTATGGTTAGGCCTATGTTATACCTCGGTGACGTTGTTGGCGGCGACGTCAGCAACAGTGTTACGCGGGCTGTTACGCAGTGCGTAGCAGCCCGCTCAGTTTCATCGGTCGCCAGCGTCGCCGAAGTATAACATAGGCCTTAGCAATCACTAATTGCAAGCATTATCGATCGACTTTATTGATTTCCGTTGAATTTGTTCGTGCGACGTAGAAAACGTGCGAAGATGTTGGCCGATGGACAGATTCCACAGCAAGAACACATAATAGAGGAGTGCTCATACATGGCGGTGGGCCACATCTGTGGCAAGGACGACGAGCTAGAAGTCCAATATGGGTAGTTTCTTATCAATCACCAGGGCTAAGCCCCGGCCAGTGGTCTGACGAACCATTATGCCAGCTGACTTTTGATACAGGACAAAATGAAGTGAAACGAAGACTCACAAATACTATGCGCACCAGATGCACATGACGTCTCGGAAGGCTGTTTTGATTCCTCGACACTAGATTATACAGTCGAGTGCAGGTGAGACGGCAGGAATTGATATCACGCCACGAAAGCTGAAATGCCTATCCGGTAGATCACAGTGACCGCAACGCGACCGCTCGCACTAGGCCGGGAAGTAAAAACTGACGAACCTGGCCTATTATTTTGAGAAAAATTTTGTCCGGAAACAGCATTTGGCCTTGGGAGCCACGGGAGAGGGCCTCGTCGGAATCAGAAGACATTCTCCGAGTAGCCACACGGAGCAAATCGATGCGGGGAACGTCGATCGATGAGCCGACTGGCGACGGGTTTCGCAAGTTCCCGCCAGCCTATGGTACCCGGCACCACAAGGGATGGTGTTCATGGCGGGAAACCCGCAGAGTGAGCTGTTCTGAGGCCGGATTCATCAACGGTTAAACCCGTGGGTATGCGGGGTATATTCATCAACAATTAAACCCAAGGGTATGCGGGGTATAAAGGGTAGAGATAAGGTGAGCGGCAGAGACGCAGGCTTTATCGTGGGTATCTCTACCCCTTATACCCATGGGTTAGTCGTTGATGAATCCGGCCCTGAAAAAGTTTTCGAGACCTGAGGCAAAGTTCAGTGGTCGAGGGCAGCGAAGGAAGCCGAGTTCGTCCATACATATCGATTTTCGCTTCGCATAATCGATCCACACGCTTTGAGCGGGTCCTGGCCGCTAACTATGAACAGGAGCTAAAGTTTGCATTCATTGCTGAACACCCAGATCAACTCGAACGGGTCCTCACCAGGGGTGTGCGTAATTACGATTTACAATTTACGATTTTACGATTTACGGTGATTTTTGGCAAATTTTTTACGATTTACGGTTTACGACATTTTGGGCCGTAAATCGTAAATTTTTGTAAATCTAATCTTCGGTGCAGAGATGACAGCATCCACATAACGTGACACAATTTGGGTTATAACGATGTACCCGCTTTTAAAGTCTTCTCCCATAGCTCATTGCTGTTTCCTATCTACTATTCTATGTTCTGCTGTGGCACTGTAACAGAGAAACGCAGATTGTGTTTAGGCCGCTCGAGCTCGACTCACCTGCTTATCCCTCTTTTCACCTCTTCAAATGCTGCCGACTTAGTATCAGAGCTATGCTAGAGAAGAAGCAATGACAATAAATGATTAGAATTATAAAATCACGGCGATGAAACTGGGCTAGCTCTCTTTTTGGTTGCACTCTAGCACTTTTCACATTGCAGTTGCCTGAGAACACTACATTCCAGTCCACAGAAAAAGATGCAAATTCGCCTTGTACCGGAAGGATATGATCGCCTGCTGAACCATATTCTGCGCTGCAACCACCGCCTACCCAACTTGTGACTTTTTCAGCATATTTTTAAACGGCTCTTTCCAATGCATACGAGTGGAACTGAAGCAAAGCCATCAAGGAATATTGGACTTAATTTCAGGCGGGTTATGGAATAACAGCTGAGCTGCTGGAAAAGCTGCTCATTATCACAGCACGTAATGGTGCGGAATGTGCTAATGGATAGTAGGGCTGGCGAATGCAAACAGTCATTGATTAGTGGTGTGATAATTTGGACTTTCCAACATCTAACAAGTACAAGCAAGCATGTGGGCGAAGTAAATACCGAAAGTAATTGCCAGGTATCGTCAAACGACGTTCTTTCATTCCAGAAGTTGTAGATGCCTCCAAAAAACGTTGAAGACGTTGGTCTGTTTCCTGTTTGAGATTCACCACTCATTCTACCTCTACGGGATATCGTGGAGTTTATTTGAGTGTGAGTTAACCTATAGAATGACTTGCGTTGGCCAGCCGATGTAAAGGTCAGTGTTTTATCCTTCCCAGACAAATCACCGACCGAGGAAATATGAAAAAGTTGGTTGGCCGTGGTACGATCCGAATCAAGAACTTCTATTCTGAATCGCGCGACAGTCGTTCGTCCTCGAACTTCTCTATCATGGGTCTTCCATGTATTTTTAAAATGCTCCTTGCACCTACGAATCAGTTGAACCGTTTTCAGTTCAAACAATACTCTTCTTCTCTACTCTACTTCTAAAGAATGTCGCATAAGATCCTCCTTTTTGTAATCTAAAGTTTAAAAATCAGACTATAATGAGTGTCCAAAAAGAAAAAGTGACCATACTTTTTTAATTGTTTCACAATTCCTTTTCGTCTGCTGCAAAAATGCCCTTTGGTACAGATCAGAATGTGGAAGAGCTTAGAATTTCAGATGTGCCATACGATAGAAATGTGCCATGTGCTCACTCAGTAGGCGATGCTTGTTAGATTTCTTGTGTAAATGCTGTTTTCGTCGAGTTGATCAGTGATGAAATGATTTTTTGGTTTTGAATGGAATCATTTTTATTGGTTTTGACTCTGGCTTGTAGAGGTTGGTTCTTCAAAGTCGTACTTTTATATGCAAGCTAAAGGCTAGCCATCATGATGCAAATTTTTTGGTCGTCCAATCAGTGCAAGATTTTTGTTTGTGCACCATGCATAGGTGTTCTAGTAGATAGCGTTCTGAACAAGTAGTTTATTTTGATTGTCCTCGAACTTGTCCAGCTCGATTTGAAAGATGTTAATTGATTTTAGTGGCTTCTAGTTTAATTAGAAATGTGTCCAGCTCGAAATGAAAACGACTCAATAAAAATATTTCCCTCCGATTAGCCTTAATATAATAAAAGAAAATCATGTATACAGATGCACTATGAGTCAGGCACCTCTTACGATTTACGGTTTACGATTTACGATTTACGACGATTTTTTCGTAATTACGATTTACGATTTACGAAATTTCGGATTTCATTTGCGCACATCCCTGGTCCTCACAAACCTCCACGAGACATTCTATGGCAACGAGAAACCGCTGCCCAAACGCCAGGCGATTGTTGTGGGACCACTGGTCGAGTGGGCTATCGATCAATCTCGCCAGTATACGCGCCGCTTCGCGCGTGTCGCTCGGCTTCGGAAGTATAAACGTGGCTTTATAGATGCAATTTCCCTGACTGCAGAATTTTTTTGTCGTAGTCGTTAATGTGAGCAACATGAGGAAACCAAAATACGCCGGCCACTCGCAGCCCTTTGAAGCACCGCGCATGCCCCCTATTTGGTGCAGCCTGATTAGCCACCGCCTGCCTACTTCTCCATGCTGTCCACATTAGCGACTAGGACGCTTATTTGTGTATCACAAGAACTGCTTCGATCACGCATTACTAAAAGTTCATTTAAGGATAAGATTTAAGCGAATGATGCTTTCCGCACGTTATCGACCGTGTGACACGATGTCGTCAATGTCACAATGTACTTTTGTAGTTGGATTTAAGGTCTTTCGAAGGAACTGATTTTTTGTCATGTGTACTTCATAGTGTCTCTGTTGGCTATGACACTTAAAAAGCCTTGGATTGATATTTAGGTTCCTCATACTTTTGAGGTTTTCTGATCATGTCCTCTGTCTCTGCTTCTGCCTCTACGTTGCTATTGCTTGTTTCTTTTTTTTTCAAATTGGTCCAAGGTACGTATGTTGGCAAAGTTTTTTTTCTGCGGTTGTTTTTATCTCTACACGAGGAAACTTGTATAATAAATAAATAAATAAATAAATAAATAAATAAACACTTCATCTTTAAATATTGTTGCAGAAAGCGTGGTCGACGAGAAACTTCACGGTGACTGATTTCCTGAGGTTTTCGTCAAGTAGTGGCTTTAATAAACAAAGAACCGACAATATTGCAAAGATCGATTGGTGCCACGCGACAGGTGCGCGAAAATCGCGAGATCGTCAACGTGTTAATCAATAATAGATCCTGACGTTAGAGTTTGCCGCCCAATTTATTTGCCGTTTTCCTTGAAAAAAAATCTCATAAAACAACAGTTTCTAAGCGAAATAATTACCATCTAGATAAAGTCTGTTGCTTATATATAGCAATCACAGGTTAAATTTCTCATGCAGGCTCTTCAATCAGTCACCACAGCTTCGGCGGGAACCCGCTTGAAATAGATCTGTTTGCATTCCAGGTAGTTGAAAAATGTTTCGACTGGAATTTCGGTCAGAAGAGCGTTCTTTGTACCACTGACGTCGGATTCGAAGGTGATTGTTTTTCCTCCCTGAACATGTAGATGTATACGTCGTAAGATGTTCAATAAAATGGGAAAGTTCTTCCTCTAAGATGCACAACATCTGCAGTTTTCACATTATATCTGTCACTACCAATAGGTTGGTTCGGTCTGCCCTCGAGAAGTCCACCGTTTCGTTTCTTTTGAACGGTTTTCTGTCACGGTTGCAGATCGGAAATCACCTCAAAGGTCCCTCATATAAGTACGGGGAACATGCCATTGGAATGTTATAACCCCTATTCTATTAGGTTGGTGCATAAGTCATCGGACATTTGCTCCCTCCTGAATTGACAGCGCATTTTCCCGCCAAATTTTTCACATGTATCAACGCGTAAATGATCGATCGATAGAGAAAGGAAAGGGCTACAAAACTGTTCCTGACATTTACTTCTGCGTTGTTAACGTCAGCTATTATGGCTGAGCAATTCATCCCAACTGAGACGCATAATCGGCACGTCATGTTATTCCTGCATCAGTCTGGCCTCAATGCCAACGAATCGTATCGTCGCCTGAAGGACGTTTACAGCGAGAGTGCTCCTGCTCGAAGTACTGTGTACCAGTGGTTCTCGAAGTTTGCAGTTGGTGAACTGTCCGTTGAAGATAGTGAACGAGAAGGGCGCCCGATGACACTGGATTTGGATGGTCTCCGAAGTAGAGGGAAGCGGACCCATACCAAACCACTCGCGAACTATCAAGCACTCTTGGTGTTAGTCACTCAACAGTCGTTCGAGGACTGAAGTCGATTGGCAAGGTGCAAAAATTGGGTCGCTGGGTACCTCACGACTTGACACAACATGACATGGATCGCAGAGCCGATGTCGCTATGTCTCTCCTTACCCTCAGACGTACCCACGGATGGCTGGACAACCCTGTCACCGGGGATGAGAAGTGGATACTCTACTCTAATCATCACCGGCACAGTGGGTTGACGCAACTGGAGAGGCAGAGGACGTTCCGAAACCCGACCTTCACGTGAAGAAGGTGATGCTATGCATTTGGTGGAGCGTTCTTGGCGTAGAATACTGGGAGCTGCTGGACGAAGAGATAACAGTGACGGCAGAGGTTTACGTCAACCAACTGAGGAAGTCGAGGGCCCACCTTCAAACCACACGAGGAGAGCAAGTGAGGGTGCATCTTCAACACGACAACGCTAGACCGCATATTGCTAGAGCGACGGCGGCTGAGTTGGCGGACTACGGATGGACCGTTCTTCCACATCCACCTTACAAGATCTCATCCACATCCACCTTACAAGATCTTCTGATTATCATTTGTTTTCAAGCCTTCAACGCTATTTGGACGGCCAGCAATTTAGGAACCGAGAGGATGTCAAGGAGCCACTGCTCACATTTTTCGAATCACAACCGGCCACGTTTTGGAGAAAAGGCATCCATGACTTACCAGCACGTTGGCGAAAGACAATTGATGTAAAGGGTGGCTACTTCAAATGATTTGATATTGTTGTTCGTATGTTGTGATAATAAGTATATCATGCCCCAAATGTCCGAGAACTTATGCACCAACCTAATATTTTTAATCCTTTCGTGATTATGCAGCTGTGCAAGGTTTTCTGCAAAACCTACTTTGTTTTTTCCCGCGAAGCCGGCGTAAACTTTACTGTTATTGTTCTTCACAAACAGTTCCGCGATGGTGTCGTCGTTGCTCTGAAGCCATCTCCAAAGAAGTGAAAGTGAAAATAGTGGTTTTCCAGTGTCTTGATTTTGAAGTGACTCACCATAGTAAAATTGAGTTCCTTTTTCAGCTGCCTACGAACATACACATGCTCTGACGCTGGTCCGACTTCAAGGTATCCTCGTACACATCCATCGAGTTCAAGAACTGCCATCGAGCATGCTAGCAAGGTCAGAAGTGCGACTTCAAAAAGAAGTGATTTCATCCCTTAAAAACACTTTTAAAGCCTAGTCATCATTTTGCTAGTCTTCTGGGAGTTAGAGGACCAGGAATTTAACCAGGGAATACCGTCAGCTCCCATGGAACTTCGGATAGAGACCTATATCAGGTGAAAAAGCTCGAGATGCCGATCGCAGATGTGTAGACCAAATTTGCTAAATGGTTCTCCTAAGCGAGTTGTGGCCGGCGAAAGCCGCCAGTTTTGCGTAGTTAGAGGAGCGGTTGGCAGTTGCTGACAGCAGCGGCAGCGGCACAGTGATAGTGTGCTCACTTCACAGGGTTGGGCTAATGGTTCGATTCCCGTTGGTTGCGGCGATTTTGCATTTTGTGACCTGTCTTCGACGAGGACCTATAGTCCCATTTTTAGCACATTTTGAGCGAACGGCTGATGGCGGCTTGCATTTACGTCTATTAGGATATTCGAAGTTGGAAACATGTTTCAGGAAAGATATTTTATTCATGGCATAAAGGAAGCTAAAAATTTCAATCAAATCAACTATATATATATGTTCAAACCTTCCTAATCACTGATTGAACAACACTAAAAATTTGTAAAAGAAACACGCTGTTGACCAGCTGCACACCTTACGCTAAACGGCTTCTAATCACATACATTGTCCAGCAAGTAGGCCAAGTACTTGTCCTGGTAGGTCAATTTTAAAAGTTTCGATGTGCCATGTTGATTTTTCTTCACTCGTTATACCTTTTTCTCCAGCAAGGGTAGTCTCCATTCTGCTCTCTGAATTCGGATCGCCTGAGGATAGCACTGTGGCTACATGCGAAGAAAGGATGATTGCCGCAAGCATTCTACGAGAGGTTGCTGCAAGATTCGTAGAAATGGAGACGGATGAAGATTTGGATGCGAGCGACTCCACTGATAACGACTCCGACTGGGACTACAGTGATGGCGAGGGTGGAGGCACAACGAGTGGGAACGTAGTTTACTTTGGCACCTCCGCTATAAGTCCTGACCAGGTGTGATTGCAACCTACACATAGCGTTTTCGCTGCGCATAATGCCGATTTTCAGTCAACTCCCTTTATGCCACGAATAAATCATGCTTGCTGGAACATGTTTCCAACTTCGAATATTCTAATAGACGTAAATGCAAGCCGCCATCAGCCGTTCGCTCAAAATTTGCTGAAAATGAGATTATAGGTCCTCGTCGAAGAGAGGTCACAAAATGCAAAAAAGCCGTCACCAACGGGAATCGAACCATGACCCCAATCCTTGAAGCGAGCACACTACCACTGTGCCGCCTCCGCTGCTAACAGCGCTGCCAACCGCACCTCTGATTACGCAACACTGGCGGCTTTCGCCGCCGGCCGCAACTCGCTTAGGAGAACCAATTAGCAAATTTGGTCTACATGTCTGTGATCAGCGTCTCGATAGGTCTAGGTTTCAATCCGAAGTTCTATGGGAAGCTGACGGCATTTCCTGGTAAGGCCCCTGGTAAAAATCGATAATCTAATCGATTCCTAAAGTGACACAAGTAGCGACCAGTTTTCTTGGGCGGAATTGGACGAGTTTTCGCTCCGTATACAGGCGATCGTCGCCGGACCGGCTGCCGGCTGTGACGCGGTCGCGAGGAACCGTGGGTTCCGATGTGAACTTGTTCCGGCGACCTTCGTGGCCCGATCGTGGCGCTGAAGTCGCCAACGATCACCTTGAAGAAGGTGTGATTCTTCTTATAGAACTTCTTCAGCTCCACGTAGAAGGCCTCGACGTCTTCGTCGTCGTAGTCGGATGTTGGGGCATACGCGACGAACACAGTCAAAGTCAGCACGGAGCCACATCGCTTCGGTCGCAGACGGCCGATTCGGCTTGTCAGAGACTCGTACGAATCGATGTTGATGGCCAAGTGCGTGTTGACGAGGACACCAACGCCGCCTACTTAACTGTTGCTGGATGTTCCGAGGAACAGTTCTTCTTCGGAGTCGTAGGCGGCGTGTAGGAAGAGTGGGAGACGTGGTACTTGATCTTCCTGGCCTGCATCATCAGATCCTCGACGGATGCTTCCGATGCAAGTGTGCGGGCGTTGTAAGTACATATCGTCATTCTTGTCCTTCTCAATTTGCGCAGCCTGGTTAGGCCCTGAGATTTTAGCAGCCTTTCCGTACTCATCCTTCCCATCGCTGCAGAAATGGGGGCGCTTTCAGGGTCGGGGGAATGAGGCCCTTTAGTGCTGCTGTGTTTGACTGCAGTACACACGGTAGCTAGTCAGGCTCTGTCGTGCGGGCGAAGAACTCCAGGCAGCCAGCAAGATTGCCCGAAGGGACGGGGCGAGACTTTTGAGGCGGCCTCGAATCGCCAATGATGCACTTCCAGTCTACCGAGTGCAAGCTTTTGGCCGAGCCGACGCAGTTACAATCCGCACCTCGCAAACACACCCACGTGCAATGTTCATGAACATACCGCTCCCACGCACAAGGAACGCGTCGACCCGACACAGCAGGAGCAAGGAGTGCATCCCTTGCATCCCACCTCCGTCTATGGGCAGTACACGGTCGCATTTGGTTCGCGTTTAATTCCCCTATCCACCACCAGGGGACGCGTCACGTGACCCTGCGAGAAGCCGCCCGAGATCGCTCTTAGCAAAAGACAGCCAAGAGGGAGATCCGTGGACAGCCTGCATACGGTGCGAAAACCTGTCCGGACCCGCCCCGGAAAACTCATCACTACTTGTGTCGCTTTGGATTTGGTGATGGAGGTATAAACGGCTCCTAACAAAGTCTGCAAAACATATTTGTGCAGCAGCGCATAGGCGTATGGAACGTCGGATGGATAAAGTAGGTCTTCGAGACAGAAAGCGAAACGTGTGGGTGCAAGGAATTACTAAATTCAAAGGTGTAGCCGACTGTGCCCCTAGCACAATAAGTGGTCTCAACAGATTATGGATTGGTGTTCACCGTCCAGACGACCAATGGGACAACCAAAATCTGAATGGGCAAATGTACTCCAGGAAGCCTTTACTAGGGAAGGGCTTCGAACTCTCATAGAACTGCAAGTTGGGACCAGGATCATTAGAAAGAGCTCGGAATGTTGGTAAACAATATGGGTGTCTAAATTGCAAAATGAAACTCGTGAGCGAGTTATGGCCAAGTTGGGTGGCCTGACCATAGACGTGCGATTACTGCGGCGAGAGCCATGAGTCATAGGGACTACGTAAGAATGGTCCGTCAGACGCGGCGGTGGCGCAGGGACAGTGACACCGCTCGTCGCGTTTGACATCGTTGGTTCGGTCACCATTGTTGCAGCTTTTTTTGCACATAATGATTTGTCTTCGAAATGGCCTTTCATTTTGAATTATGACACGTGTTTGATTAAATAGCTGAAAAAACTATCATTCGCATTTGTAAAAATGCGTGAGGGCAAACAACTGCAGTGGTGACATTGGCGAAAGTCACTGTGCGCAACTGCCGGGGCTACATCGCTGATTCAAGCTCCAGACGTTTTTTTCCTCGACCCGATGAAGAACGTTATGAAAAGGGTCAAGTCGTTTGCCATGACAAATAGCATGAAGTTCATATAACCGGAGAGACAACCCGCTGAAAGTTCCATCGCAGATTTACCGTATGTTTTGTGCCCATAGGTTGTCAAACGTTTAGAAACACTCATGGCATAGGTCAGATTACATTGATGATGTGTTAGCCACTCCTGGAGAGTATGTATGTATGTATGTATGTATGTATGTTTATCGACCAGACGGATATGCTAGCGAAGCCTCTAGAGCCGTGAAACAATACTTAAAAAAGTGATTTATACCTTTTTGGTTCTTTTCTACTTAGACGTCCTTTGTTGTTCTAACCTTTGATCCGTTTTTAATGTAGGAGTTGTGTTCTTTAGAAGTTTACTCGACAACCCGCTATTTCCACTACCTCAACATAGCTTTGGTTTTATACGAAAACAGCGATAATTGAACAATTTCATTTTCGGCTCTAATGCAAGACAATGAGCACACGGAAACACATACATAGTGGGTCTCGAAAATTCTCTATCTTTAATGACTAGACTAGCAGTAGCGTTTCTTTGATCAGTCGGTCTCAATGCAAAAGAAAAGAATGCAAGACTAAATACGTGGCGATTCTAGAAGTTTGCCAATTTTGGGGTACTAAAACATGATTACTTCTGAACTATGACAAGTTTGCACGTACGTTCAATGTTCCTGCCTCCAATACAAGACGATTCTTGCGACAATTACCGATATTGATCAGGCTAATACCTAGCACTGTAGCTTACAAGAATAGAACTGGAAATTATGTACGCTAGAGGTAAAGGGAAGTGGACTGAATTCTCTCGGGATTCGGCTGTTTTAATACCAAAGCAAATAAAGCTTCGGCACTAAACTAGCATCTAGCACTTTCCTGAATAGCAACGTTCCAATAACCACAGTTTTATCTTATTATTATCCAAATCGCTTCGACTTCAAATTAACATCGCACAGGGTGGTGTGTTGATTCTAACAAAACGTTTTCCATCAAAGGTGAATGCACTTCATCCGTGCGATTAGCGACTGGCTGTTGAGTTTGCCATTGTGCAGCCCCGCTAGTACATCTAACCTTTTGCTCAGTCCTCCACTCATTGAATTGTGATAGAATTGTAGTAAACAGGTGGCTCAGATTATTAACGTGGGAGAGAAGTGCACAGAAGCACAATCACGTGGTTGTGATAAAGTACACAACAACACCTGTTCTCTTATATAAATTTATCTGATTGTCGATCAAAATTATTGTGAAATGTGAAACATACGAGAAGGATGAACGTGAGTAGTAGGTTACGTTGCAAATGAAAAGAAGAGTTACAACAAATGTACAAGCATAATATGGAAGATAGTATACGGTATGGATGATAGAAAAGGGGAGGGTTGACGCCCGGCGTTCTTCTGGCCTCCTCTTTTAGAGCCGCGAGGGCGGCACCAACGTCTGGTGAGAGGATGGAGGACGTGAATGGCCCTAATGCCGAAGATGAAGCGACTGCCGGTTTCCGAATAATTTCGGTTTTGTGTCTAGCGCTGTTGATTACCACAGAATCCTCATAGCTTTCACGTCGGCAATGCCGACAAGAGTATCGCAGACACTCCTTATTGGTACATGTCGCTAATTGAATATAACGAACATTTAAAAAAACGTTACAATAGTCAATAGCCAATACAATAATCGTTATCGAGTCAGTAGCGGAGAAAAATGAAGATTAGACGAATGGTGAAAAACGACACGTGTTCTAAGTTTATAGAAAAAACAAATTAGCCTAATTCGCTTTGAGGGGAGAAAATCAGAAGTGAAAGACCAAAAGGAAAGAACAGTGTTCAACTAAGAAACAAAACAGTGTTATTATATAGAACTTACTTAGTACCTAGTTCCACCCGTGCTGCTGAGCGCATAGGACGACGAACTCTTTCCACCGCTGCCTGTCTTGGGCTATTTCTACGCACCCTGCCTAGGAATTTCATAACTTTCAAGCTGTTCATGAACATGCGACGCCCCGTGATTCTTGGACGGCCCCTGGTTCGCTTTCCTGGCGGTGTTCATTGCATGGGTGATCTTGGTAGGCGGTGCGCTGGCGTTCGCAGAATGTGTCCAGCCAGGCAGAGTCGGCGTTGCGCCACGGTTTCGTAGAGGATGTTTGAGCGGCAGCTAGTACTTCTTCGTTCGTGAAGCGGTCCGTGTAGCGTACCCTCATTATTTGCCGTAGACATATGCAGTGGAACGCGTTGACCCGTCTAATGATGCTGTCTGACATCTTCCATGTTTCGCTGGCGTACACTGCAGTGGAGACGAAAATCGAACAATACAAACACAGCTTGACGCTATTTGAAATAGAAGACGACGTCTACAGTGGCGTTAGCCTCCGCAACATTGTTCTCGCTTTCGCAATCCTGCGTCGAACGTCAGCCTTAGCATCTCCGTTACTGGTGACAGTGCTTTCCAATAAGGTGAAGTTCAGGTCCATAAGGCGACCGCTGGAGCAATACCTCTTAGTATTTCGGCTGTCATTCTTCTCAGTACGTGGTCGGGTGCGATGTTGAAGAGCAAAGGTGAGAGCCTTACTTCCGTGGTGAAGAATCTTGTATTCCTGAGAGTTGTCTTCACGCAACATGAGTAGTTGTGATATAGACTTTCAAACACCTTGACGAATGTCGCAGGGTCTCCATAGAGACTCACGGATGTATTACGACGTAGACTCAGGAGTATTTTGACTCACGGTGGACACTGTCGAAGGCTTTCTTAAAATCGACTAAGTTTATGTAGAGCGGGTAGCAATACTCCAGGACCTTGATTCGTAATGTATCTTGGCGCACTCTTCTCTTTGCTTGGCTCGCTTGCTCTCATCTATCAGTTTCCAGGTTCTTTCCGAATCCATTTCTCTATTCTCTTGTCCTGTCTGCGCTCGTTGACCACTTCAGCACTTTCGCATATCGTTGTCGTAGTATCGTAGGCATCCAGTTCGTCAATGCGTTCGCATTCGTCCAGGGTAGTAAACCTGTTTCGTAGGTCTAGGCGGAAGTTCCTCGCAATTGTGCGTGTAAACTTCTCAACATCGTATGGTATGGTCTTCTTTGTGGCTTCAGTTCGAGCTTCAATGTTGCCCTGTCAAGATAGTGGTCTGTACCTACATCCGAACCTCTGTACTCACGTGAATCGTTAACTAACGTCCTCCATTTGCGGCTGATGTGGTCAATTTCGTTTGCCGTCGTGCCATTTGACGATTTCCGAATTTTCTTAGAGACGCCTCGGTAAAAGAAGAGTGTATTAGCAATGCATAGATCGTTTAAATCGCAGAATTACATAAACCTTTCTCCGTTGTTGTTTGGCTGCTCTGACGATGCGAAGGCTACGAAAGCTTTTTCCATGCGTCTTTGATCGCCTCCCACTTGCGCATTGAAGTTACCTAGGACAATCTTGAGGGGTCGTCGTGGTATTGCATCAGTGACATCCTCTAGCCGTTCATAGACATCGTCTTCTCGTCGTCGGTTGCGTTAGCAGGATATACTTGTATAATTGCGACTCTGGTATGTCTCGTTCGAAAGCGCACAGTGAAAATTCTGTCGTTTACTGGCTACCAACTTACGAGAGAATTTGAAGCTCGTTTGCTAAGTACGATTCCGACTCCCCTTTCATGCCTCCTTTCTGGCCCAGAGAACAGAATAGTTTTGTCATCACTAATTAAACTCCACTTCCATTCCATTCGACCTCACTAATTCCGAGAATGTCAAGGCCGTGAACATCCACTTTCTGGAGGAGTTGGACGAGGCACCCAGTTTGGTAAAGCGTGCGTATGTTAGGAACCAATACGCATGATGTTCTTCGGAGAGAAAACCGAGTCCAGTATCAGGTCTCCCGTCCCAAAGCTAGGCTTCGATTTTCCCTTTTTAGCAGTATCCATGTAGTACATCGTTTCTGTAGCATAACGGGTTTTTACGGGAACGGGTTGCTGGCCTGTCGCCCAAACCTCCTCCTTTTCTATCCGGGCTTGAAACCGGTGAAGGCGGAGTAATTATTTGAAAGCAATGGCAAAATTACATTGAGAAAGCACTACAAGAGGAGAGCTCCACATGTACACACACTGTCAATATTACATTTACCCATTCGAATTGTGTATTCAATGCTTATTAAGTATGCAAAGTGAAATACAGGTTGTGTTCAAATCTATTAAAACAGGAGAAACTTCATGTTATGATCGTGTTATTATAGAAACTGCAATAAGACTGAAAGTGTAGTTGGATTTCTCAAGCATTGCCAGTGCATTCTAGCCTCGCTTGAAGTGTGTAATCCGAAACCCTCCTTCTATTCTTTTGGAATAGACCGTTATACTGTTCGACTGAGGGAGAGCGCGTCATTCCGATAAATATTCGCCGAGACGCCCACCAAAGAATATAATATTACCAACACTTCTTACCAATATCTTGGGACATATTCTCCCAATACTTAACTAAACTGATTGGAAAATCGAAACTGATCGACGAAAACTACCAATCCTAACACCGGTGAAGGCTTTGTACTGTTTGCAAAATCTAGGTTTAACCTGCAGAGCCCAGAAAAGGTACACACTCTTATCGTGTTTCTTTACCTACTTGCAATGCAATTTATTCTAGGAGCAATCCCAACATGTTTGCAGAGATGTGCTTGCAGGTGAACATATTTCATAACTTTAAAAATAAAATGCATTAAACCTTCGCCCATATTCTTTAATGTTGTTAGTCAGCTAAGTTTTTTGTGCCAACGCGTGCTTAGCAGGGCCTAAGTTTTCGACTTCTCGTCGCCTTCAGAGGCCTGAACTTATGCAATAGTTTATTTGCGCTCTACTCCATCAGAAGCCTTAACTATCCTAGCGTTTCGGACCTACTCTACGAACGCAAAAGGAAGGACCAAGTGGGAGCAACGAACTCATCAATTGGATCCACCGTAAGGACTGATGTTCGCCCACATTAATTAGCCAGTAGGGACGAATGGGGCATACTGCGCCGACCCATCAATGTCGCCGACCGGTTCTTCTACAGTTAATAACGAGACACGAACGGCAGGAAATCACTCGTAACAGACAGACACTTACAGACAGAAACTTCGGTTGTGCACTACTAAATTTGTTGTCAAGATCCAGAATGCCTCAAGCGCTTTCCTCGCCTAACTATCTGCTACAATGGCTAAAATGGTACACTTCATCTCAAAATAGTCTCGGTTATGCGCATCAATTTGATGATTGTGGTAATAGCGTATCATTCGTAAGAACAACGTAAACGACCCTAGGTGTACAGTGCGTTTCAAAAGTATGTAGATACCTTGAAATTGGTAATTTCACGTTTCCCATTCGAACTGACGTTAGCCGCATTGGATTTTCCGTAAACGATAACAGCTAGATTGCTCTTTCAGAAAAAGCTTGATCTCCAGCAAAAACTAGGCTTTTCTGAATTTTTTGTTTGTTTCAAAAGGATGTAGCCACTCCAGGATATCGGGCATTTTTACACTCCTATTCAAATTTTGCGCGTTTCTTGGAGAGAGGTTCTTGTCATAAAGAGCCAGCTTGACCTGTTCATCAAAAACAACCACTATGCCAGTCGTGGACGTGTCATGACTATCGAGGAACAAGCTCAGATCCGAGCGCTCAGCGATGCTGGCTTGACAAACCGCGCCAATGCTCGTCAGCTCGGACGTTCGCATGGATGTGTTGACCACTTCCTTCGAAATTGTAGTGGTTATTGGTTTGCACTTGCACCGGGTTGTCCGCGTGTGATTTTGAGCCAGGATCGTCGACAAATCAACCGCATGGTGTCGAAATCCACATGGAGCGTCAACCAAGTACGCGCTGAGAAGGGTCTATCTGCATCAAGAAAAACGATATGGCGTTTTATTCAATCGAACGTACACATCTGCAGACAGACCATGCAAAAAGCACCTCATCTCATGAACAAGCAGGCGCGATTGGAGTTTGCGAGCAAAAATATGGCGATGCAATGGGAAAAGGTAGAAACATTTTGGCTTCGTAGACGTCATGATTTTCACACGCTTTTTGCTTCAGGTCATCTTTACCGACGAGAAAAAAAATTAAATCTGGATGGTTCTGATGGTTACCGGTATTACTGGGGAGATTTACGAGAGATTCCCATCACCTTCTCTCGACGGAACTTGGGAGGCGGGTTTCTGATGAAAGGGCAGGCTTCTGCAGTAGCGGGAAGTTGAAGCTCAGATTCCCATCATGTCGTATGGACAGTCTAGAGTATCAAGCCGTACTGTAGTAATGTAAGAATGTATATTTAGCGCTGAAACCTAGGAAGAAAATATGTGTAAAAACGAAGTGGTCGCAGTTTCTGAGCAATAAACCTCCCAACGTAACAAGTACTAATGCATGGAGTGTGAAAGAAACAGTGGTTCATAAAAGTTAAAAACTCATATGATTTCATGATAGTGGCAAAAGATGCAAAACTACTTCAGCAGTTTGCATACGTTGGATCCGAATCCTCGACCTGGTGCTCACAAGTCCTCAACACCACCCATCCTGCCAACTCGGCAGTGCTGGTGGACGGCGTCCCGGCAATCACATGGGGTTGCACTGTGACGGTTTTCGTCTTTTTCAGGTCAGCCAGTGACCAAACACGAAAAGTACCTCTGTGCTCCTCGCCTCATGCAACACAACATCATATAGGTGAAGTTGAGAATCTCTAGAGAAAGTTCATAGGCTTCCCTTATTTGAATTTATTACGCGACTTATGCTTTACCCTGCAATCCTACTATCAAAGTTGAACAAACGGCCAGTGGTCAGCGTTAAATGGACGACGGATAGGGATAAATCGGCCTTACTCTTCCACATAGGACTTATGGATTGCCCTATAACTCTATAATCAGAGTTAAACAAATGGTCAGTAATCGTTCACTTCACACGGACCATGGATGTAGGGAAATCGGTCTAACTCTTCTAACGATAAGGGTTGTTGATGTATTGATTGTAGCCAAAGCCAAGATGGTAATCGCTTATTCGGCTAACGTTTCGGCTATTCGCCTTCGTCAGAGCCTGGAAAAATCGAAGACCAAAGTGATCCAACCGGTTCAAACTGCCTTTTCAGACTACAATACAAGACAAAAGGCCGCCAATCAGTACCATGTGTAGTGGATCTCGTAGACGCAGAAAATGCTCACCTAATGAAATGGAAAGGACCTAATGGCAGGCCACGTGTTCGCGCATCGTGCAGTGGGTAGTCTGGTAGACCGGCGAGGGCCCTCCAGATTTGAAGACAGTGCGATCAAAGTCTACAGAGGTCAAAGAAAGCTGAGAGCTCGTTAGTGATGGCAAGGCCCTCATCCTTTCGATTCAGTATCGGACTTTTCGCAGTAATCCAAAACGCCTCTAACGTCTTGCGTGCTGAAGTTTTGGGTTCTCGTGCCAGTATCTTTATCGAAACCGTAAACTCTTCTCCAGAGTGACCCTCCATCCTGGGCGCACCAAGCGGGTTCGCCATATCAGACCTCCTCAGTCCATCTAGATGTTCTTTAACTCTCAGGCACAGGGTCGCCCAGTTTTCTCTTGGTACTAGACTCCGCACCTCACATGCGACAAGGTAAATTACGCAGGAGGTTATACATTCTCCTTCTTACCCAGATGGACAAACTAAACAGTTTAGCGTATTGCATAGGCGATTGCGCACCAGCTGTTGTTTCAAGATAGGTGGTGGAATTTCTACCACTCTTACCTGAGGGTGCAGGTCATACCTACGTACGGCTGCTCGCACCGCTGTGCTCAAAGCATGCGGATGTAGGAAAAGCAAAACGGAATTTTATCGTCGTCTTGAGTATTAGCTACAAACTACCTCTCAGTAGAAAGGCCGTTTTTAGGTCCTATCCGTAAGAACGAGCAATCTGACGGTCTAAATCCATCGAGTCAGATTTGTTCTAAGTGATGGAAGAAACCATCCTTGCAGCCCTAAACATGTTCCCGGTGACAGCCAGCCTTGTTTTCATGAGACGAGCCAACTGATAGTTAATTAAAACATTCTTACTGCTAGGTTTGCGGTACCACCTAGTTTCGTAGAACCCTCCTTTGAGGTGGACCTGTACGTTGAGAAAGCCTGTTACCAGCCTTCCACCGACATCTCCCTGGTAAATCTTATGTTGGCCGCTTGTCCATTCAGATGTTCGAAGCAGGAATCCATTTCTTGCTGAGTGGAACACATGATGAACCAACCATCAATGTAGCGGCAGTAAAGTACAGGTCGGCGATCCAGCACTGGATTCCCAACTTTTGACATAAAAGGTTATGACCAAAGTTGGTGCAAGCCGCTGACCATTGCTAAGCCTCGAACCTGCTTATAGTATTCTCCCGCCCACCTGAAAACCGTTCACGAAAAGCACTAGGGTCACAACGGAGGCTGTGAAACCGTGCATGTTTATCGTAGAATGGTGATCATTGAGGAGTTCCAGCACGACCTCCAATGCGCTATCATGTTTGTATGCAAGGAGGTGACGTAGAATGATTCGATCACATGATTCCTTCTGATGTTGGTGTTTCCTAGTTTGTCAAGGAGGGCTAAATCCGTTTGGACACCAACTTCCAAACTGGAGACTTTTCTGGCGTGTTGGATCGACTTCCAACACGCGTCTTTACACGCAAACCCCACCACGTCAGCGGTGCTGCACTGGTGTAACACGTCACGTCGTCCACACGTCTTGTAGACGGCGGTTAGCTGCAAAACTAGCGGTCGTGACCTGCTTAGATGTGGACTTCACGATGTTGGCTGAGCTCGAATCTCTACCAGAAGGAACGGGGAAGGGGCAGAATCCCCCAATGCGGGCCATGCCGCGAAAAAGCACTCTTGAGCTGGATAATACTGAAGCAAGCCTAGTGTAGAGGGGCATTCAGTTTTCTCCTCATGTAGGTGGACATATATCAACCCACAAGCTCCGCCGGTGCAACGATGTGTTTTGAAAATTCTTGTCAGGAAGCCGGAAACCGTGGATGTGCTACATCCCATTTTCTGCCCGTGCCAACCCCTCCATCTTCTGGGCTACATACTTGATATTCTTAATGTCTTCTTCACCGTGGTGTTAGGCAAGAAGCTCGTTAGAATGGAAGCGCTTTCGATAGATTGTACATACAGTACGTTCGACGTCGGATACAATAGCTATCGCAACCAGGCAACTCACTTCAAGTTTTTTTCCGATCCACTCACTCAGCAGTGCGTTTGTGCACTGTTCTGTGATGACTTTGCAGACCTTCGATCGCAGTCCCGTCTTACAGTTCTGTCAGCTCCGACTTCCAGGCATTGCCACAAAACTGTCTGTTAAAATACGCCTCATACTTCTTATCTGCGAGAGTACTCGTGTGAAAAGATTTTCTAAAGTGAACGAAATCTCCAGCGTGTATGATTAAGGTTCCGAAGGTGGGAGCAAGTCTATAGCTGCGGGTTCACCATCATGCTTCTTCACAACATCCAGGGGCAGATTCATCAACGACTACGACTTTAGATTGCTGTAAGTCGCTGACGAATCTGACCCCAATTTGCCTAAGAAACTGCAGAACGAAACGCTATACACGTTTATCTAATCAGCATGAACCTAGAAGGATATCTAACTTTGCTTGTTTAGAGTAAAGCTGTCAGAAATAGAGAGGCACAGGTTGGACCCCCCCCCTCTCTACGTTTGCAACCGAAATGAATATGCACCATCTATCGGACCTGTAAGGGCCTGTTGAGGACATGGGTTTCACCAGTGCAGCGTCAGTGACATAATGGACCTTGCGCTTGAGAACGTGTGTTGGACGTGGATCCAACACGTCAAGTAAGTCTCCAGTTTGGAAGGTGGTGTCCAAACGGATTAAGCCGTCAAGGAGCATGCGTGTATTCGAGAGGTGAGCGGGGATGTTTTGAAGCAGTTGCATCGAAGTGAAGTTTAGCAGCCACAATATTCTATTCGTAGGTCCTCCAATGCTGCTTATTATGGGTCAGACCCTGAGATCCAAAGCGGTGCATGACGGCAGTATTTCAGCTTGGAGTTTCTGCGTTTTGATCAAAACGTAGAGGACCGGACAGCGAGAGAAATCACTTTTGTGGCGCGTTATAACCGATAGTGGGAACCGTGGTGGACGCGCAACGTTGACCCAAACTCAGTTTAGATTGCGATACTGCTTTCTAAACTCTTCTTGGGAAGAAACACAATACAGCGAAGGGTGTTGAAGGTGCCATTGCGTTACAGGGCATCGAGTACTTTCGGTAACGTCACAAATTCCACTGCTTTATCGCTGACGGAGATCTTGATGTTGCCATTTGTCGA